>JANAVB010019200.1:3563598-3918024 GCA_029216955.1 Iris pallida
ATAAGTCATGTCAATCCATGTCATTTGAAAGTCTATACAAGTTAGAAACAAAGTGAAGGAAATTCAAGGGCTTTAGAGACTTAGAGTTGCTCAATCAAATGTTAACAATTCCACTTTCAGACATTTGTCTAATAGTAGTACTTTACATTACAATTCCAAAAAACTCTTATCTAATCAACCAATTAGTGCTGAAAAGAAAGATAACGTCTAAAAAGAATATATATTCATTTTTACCTCCCCAATCTTTTTTTCTTCCACAAAGACAATCTGAACCTCCGCATGGCATATAACAAATTCAATTGTGCCAGCACCTTAAGAAAATAACAAAAGCAACAAAGATCAGAATACGGTAGCGATAAGCAGAGTGTAAATTTGGATTCCCCATTTAATTCAATGAAGTTTAGAATATTCATATGAGCACGTCAGATGTTTGTGTTTCTTGAGCATGAATCCTACTTGTGACTTTTATGATATGTTCAAAGAAACCAAATGGTGTCTGGCAGTTACTGAAGTAGTTATTGCTTAATAGGTGAATGTTGCATTATGGTACATACCAAGTGTATCATATAAGGGAACACAATAAATCCCATGAGCATTGCAGGCCTGCAGAGGTAATGTAGTGCATAAGTACAGAACTAACTACAAAGAAGATTAACAACAGAAGGCCTTTGACCATGCCGCAACCTTATGGAAGTCAGCAACGGTAGCTTATTCGATGGAACAAAAAGATAATAGTGTAATAGATAAATACTCCTCCAAGGAAAAGTAAAGGACATCCCAGTGTCACCGGCTCCTATTCATTCAGGTTTTGAGGAGAGCTAAGATGTTTGCAGCCTTAACCCCACTTATGGAAGGATCGCTTTGGCAATTTGGACTCACATCATCTAGGATGCAAGCGTCAAGCCATACTGTTGCACCAGGCAACAACCCTCATTCCACAAAGGCAGAAGGCCTAATTGCAACTTGATACCCTCAACTATTCCCATTTTTCAACTTCATGCACTAGACTTTTTTTGTAACAACTTGATACCCTGAAAAAAATTAGGACCAAAATACCCTTGTTTCAAACATAAAACTACCCCTCCTCCCCCACCCCCAACTCCACCTCCAACCACTCCTGCCCACCCCTTGGCTTCCCCCACCCACTCTGAACCCCCCTGCCCACCCCCTGGCTGCACCCCCACCCCACCCCGCCCCACTTCCCCACCCCCAGCTGCACCACTGCGCCCCGCCCCCCTCTCTCTCCGCGGTGCCACCGCCGTCGGCTGTGCGCGCACCCGGAGAGAAGGGGGTTGCAGTCGGGGGGTGGGAGGAGCGGGGCCGCGGCAGCGGGGTGGGGGGTGGGGCCAGCCGAGAGAGGGGGGGCAAGGATGTCGCCAGGGGGTGGGTGGGTCGGCGGGGAGCGGGGGCGAGACAACGGAAGGGGGGAGCAGCCGAGAGAGGAGGGGGGAGGGTGGGGGTTGAGAAGACGGATAATTTTGTCTCTTTGAAAATTTTGGGTATCAATTTAAATTTTTTAAATAGTTGATGGTATCAAGTTGTCGAGTAAAAAAGTTTAGGGTATCAAGTTAAAGTACTGGAATAGTTGAGGTATCAAGTTGCAATTAAGCTAAGGCAGAATAATACATGTGAAGTAGATAATACCTCCATACTAATGACCCACTCAGTAGAATTTGCACCAAAGATACCACAACGACCCCCCTGGAAAGGAACAATTAATATATCAACATGACAGTTCTACAAAAGTTTCAAAAGAATAATCATTTCTTGTTTATCATGAGAATGACGGAATCCAGCATGACATCAATTAGTACATGATCAACATCGTGTACGGAATCCAGGATGACATCAATGAGTACATGATCAAAATCGTGTGTGTGTGTGCATTTTGTTCGGTACATGATCGATATACATCCATGTATGTATCCATTTGGTATAACAATATTAGCTAAACAGTAAATTCAGACTCACGGTTCAAAAACTTGGTATTGGTATACGTCCCTCTCCATCATTTTTGGTAAGGGGGTTTTCATGCCAGATAACTTAAGACCCTGTATAATTAAAATTTTCTTATAGTTTAAAACTTTTATAATTGTTTGATGTGAGTTCCTGTAAAAGAATGGTTGATGTCAATGAACAATACAACACTAATGAAATGTTATTTTGTCGTTCTTTACACACATTGTCCTGTACTCATTGCATGATTTTAACAAAAAGTATAAAGATACTATTTTATTTATTAAAATAATAAAGAAATATAAATTCAGATTTCCTCTGTAGTAGTTTACTAGCATCTGACCAATGTCATAGTTCTCGGGAGCTTTTAGAGCCATCATATTATGTGAGAATTTAACTATCGTAAAATAGATTAACAACGATGTTGCTAATAGTTTTTTATAGTAATTTTCTTATGGTTTTATATAAGAGTTTAAGAACAATGAACATTTCAAGAATGAACTTCAATTGCACAAAATCTTTTGTAAGGTATGCTCCCCTTGGGCTCACAATCAAGTGATTTAGTTGAATATTTTTTTAGGTTAAACTCCATGTGCTCTGAGGAAACATACACTCCGAAAACCTATGCATGGCTGTGCCACTTCGTACTGGATCTGATACACACTCCAACATACAAGGACACACCAATGTCACCAATCAGTGAAGTGTTCATGTCAGCGTTGTGTTGTGTCAAAACTTGTGTCCATACAATTTAGTTGTACTCACACATATTCACTTATACATGAAAAAACAGCATTTTTATCCTACACCTAATTTCGCATCTTAAAATAAATAGAAAGGTTAGTAGCTCACCTTCTCAACTCCACAACTCCGAATGGAAGCACCGACTTTCATTACGATGTCGTATACTTGTTTGTACGTCAGCCACACATATTTACCAGGCTGCAAGAATAACACAAGTATCTATCAAGGCTAATTTGCAACTGAATGCTACCCTAAATTTTTTTAAGGAAAGTTAATACTTAATACCCTAAACTTTTTAAGGTTTTTGCAGGCTGCCATCCAACTTTACGGTCATGTGCATGTTACTATAAACTAAAGACATGAAATAAATGCACCATTGCATACCTTCCCATTAACAATCTCACGCCGTCCAAGCATCCGGTTTCCGGGACACTTCTCGACCGACAGGCTGCATCCAGAAATAGCACAAACATGTCAAAATCAGCAAGTAACCCCATCTGATTCTCCAACAACGAAAAACACTAATGTCAGTAAAACGTTCCTAACCCTTTTTTTGGGGGCAACTTTCTCTAGCATGTCAAGAATTTGGAACAATTTCGAACCAACATTACTTCTTATCTTTCTAGCATACTTCTTCAATAATCAACATTGCGCTCCTACTAATTTTCGTCAGAGTACGGACACTCACAAAATTCGGTGCGTGTCTTTGTTCCATCGTGCCGGACGACACAACAAGAACATTCCAGCATACAATCTTTCACGTACCTAGGAAACAAGGACCTAGCACGGGCACTCCAAAAATATGATCCGTGTCGTGACGGACACGTGTTGGACACGATCCGGAGACTCCAAAATAAACTAGGACACACCAAAATAGTGTCACTGTGTCCATGTTGCCATAAATATCGTATTGTACCCGTGTCCGTGCAACATACGCAAGACACGACACGGACACGAAGAAGCACACTAGGAGGCTGACAGAATATTTTCCGTGTCCGTGTCCTGAGAAGAGGACGATTATTGATAATGGGGGAGGGGAGTATATACCGGAAGACGTCCCAGCAGCTGTCGAGACCGGGGATGGGTGGCGGGAACCCGTCCTTCGCGAAGACGCTCCTGTAGGTGGGGCCCACCGAAAGCCTCCCGTCGGCGCCATTGCTCCCCTTCTCCACCTCCACCAGCCGGTCCATCGTCATCCTTCCTCTTTATAGTTATTATTTTGTAGTTACTTTCTCGAGGAGCTCCTTAGCTTCTTCAGTAGCAGCAGATGATACTGCATATATATACATATATATTTAATTATTTTGTAATTGTTAGATGTGTACGACAGGCGGAGGCAGTTGTGGTTCGCTCGCTTCCCTCCACCTATTCCATCTAACTTCACGAGAAATCCCATTACTGGAAGGAAGACCCATGCAGTACTTGCACCAAAAAAGGAAGACTTATGCTTGCCAAATAAATATGGTATATTGCTGGTATCAAATAGAAGAAGAACAATCTACTTTGTAATGAATGACATATTCATTCTTAGCGGTTTGATTGTGCATAAATAGAAATCTCGGCATATGTTGCATGTAGCATTTGTTCTTGTAAGTAGTGTTACTAATCCGTTTTTAGTTGCATGTAAATAATATTACAGGATTGTAAAATTTTGTAGCGATAAATAAAATTGTTTGGTTGTGAGTTTACTAAGTTGACTGAAAAGAGCATTCATTGAAGATGATGTAAATTGTGTTGTATTTATTGTTACAAGTGGTGTTACCGTCGTTACTGTATATTTGTTACGGTAGTTGTGGAAAATGTTACAACATTTGTTACACCAACTTTACTATTTACATCAAACTAAATATTAAAATCGGTAGAAATGATGCAACAAATATTGCATATATTTTCAATTATAGTCAACCAAACAACCAACATTTACACCAAAGAAAACAGAGAGTATGAAACACCAGACACTCTAATGGAACTATAGCCTGGTATCAGTACAATTTTTTCAAGAGTGTATGCTAGCAAAAACTTAATAAAAGTATTTCAGCCCATACCCAAAAATCACCTGTCCGGGACTGGCGTAAAGTGAGTTTTTGCGTATGTGCTACTAGGAACACTGGCAACAACAACAAAAAAAATCAGGCAATTTACTCATTGATGCACCAACTCCACAATACTGTGGTTCTTCCGCTACTTCCTTATGACTAAGCTAAATCCATCAGCATCAGCAGCGTTAGTCCTGTATTGGTACAACCACCATATCTGGTACAACAACGATAAGTAACCCACAGAAAAAAGGAAGTGCGCATGATGCTGGACAGTCGTTATTGATGCTGATGGATTTAGCTCTTATGCAAATGGTATAAAGTTATCTGCAGAACCACAATATGCTTGCTCCTTGATAAAGTCAAGGCCAAAGAAAGAAGGAAAAAAAAAACATCAAAGTGGAATTCCCAAACTTATGTAGGCGAACTTTTTACAAATTGTTAGATTTTGGTATTGATCTATCAATTTTGGTTAACTGTACATAGAGAACAAATTACATTTTTTTTGTCTACATATTTGCATGGCTAATGACAGAATAGTTACATAGATTAGCTTTTTGAGTTGGCAGGCTGTTTGCCATACAGAGATCCAACAGGTGGGATGTCGGAGTGAGACAACGACAGACCAGAAATAGACTGGAAGCTGCTGTTGATCACGAACCAGTGAAGCACCCATTTGAGATCGCACATAGTATATTTCAGAGCCTTTGTCCAATTCTCCAGCTTATTGAAGCTTTGTGTGATGGTGTATCCCCCAACAACTTTATCATTCTCGATTCTATCAACCAGTATCCAATTCTTAGAAAGAATTTGATAGTACAAAAAAAAAATACAAAACACCATACAATTTTCCATGTGCAAGTACAAAAAATAATGCACAATCTCTAATCGCAATAATATGATGAGCTAAGGAACTTAAATTATTAACAGTGAACTTTAAAAATTCAAAACAGATACACCATTCAACATAAAAATGGAACCATCGATTAACATAAAAGCATAAAGAAAATCTACAAAGACCATGAGAACTGAAATCTGGGGGCAAGAGCAATAGGCAAATGTTCTCTCAAAAGCACAAGTGAAACAGACAGAAGTAATATATGCTTCAAACTGTTTGTAACTTCTTAATTTTTCTAAATTTACATTAGCAAGCATCAGTAGTAGAAGCAAACAACTGAAACGAAATATAATATAATATCTTAGCAAAAACTAAGTTTGAGCTACTAGCTTACTCAACGCTATAGTATCTGTTTCCTCTCTTTTTTTCCTCATACGACATTGTACACTAAGTAATGCTTCAGAATGTAAAGTCTAAACAATTATACATTGTTGTGTTTGCATTGTACAGTACTCTTAAAATGCAGCATATGCATACTCGATGCTGTTTTCATGTAAGCACAAACATTGATCTTAAGCCAGTCAAGCACATGATAAATAGTGTTTGATACAGTTTACATGCAAGCACTGACATAGAAGATCAGCATTGTGCATGTGTGTGTGTGAAGAAGACTGCTGCAATGACGCAAAATAAAATTGAACATAGTTGATGTTTCAAAGTTCAAACATGGGATGGTAGGTGGGTTGGGTGGGATGAGGAGGAATGGTTTGTTAAACACAATTTTCATGGTAATGTTATGTTTCATATAGTGACTAAACATCCATCCGTGCAATTCATCAAACACGCTGAATAGTTTGATACAAATTGTTTCCACGGTATGCACAAGTGCCTGGATACTGTTAGATATGGAGACCCATGAGGAAGGAACCTCCAATCAAGCGTGATTTCTGCATTAGCTAAGTTCTTTGATTATATTTGTCCCATTTGTACGTAAGGACAGCCCTTACAGCAAGCACCCAACTTCTAAAAGCCTCCACTGTTACCTCCTACCATCAACAACCCCTCATCCCACCTCAGATTTCACCAATTTATTCTATCTAACCAAAATTAGGTGTATAACACCTTACTAATCACATCACTAGCAAAAAAGGTAATTAACAAAAATCATAATTTTTGAAGTACAATAATGTGTACCTCTCCTTTTACATTGGACCCTCTCCTCAGGGTCAGGACAGTCGTGTTAATCCGGAATAGTATTGACCACCTCAGCCTCCTTGATTTCAATAGCACGTTCTCATACAGTCATACTAGCAGTATGCTCCCAATTGCAACATCCAAAAATCATCACAGCATTCGTGCAATTTCTGAAAACATCTCTTTCAAAAGCAGGACAGCTCCTTTCTCTGCAACCGGAACTGCTCCTGACAAGAGTACTTGGAGGCAATGTCTCGCTCATGGGTCAGTGCAGTTTGTTTGGAGGTAACCATTGAGTAGCATGGTAGAGTTAAAGGTTAAGGATGGATTTGAAAGGGACGACAGGTGAAGCTGTTCTTTATGATGTGAGGGGATTGAACAGTTTGGGATGGGGGATGGAACAAGGATCCACTGAGAATAGATTCAAAGGTGGAAATTTTGACGGGGAGGAGGTTTCTTTGGTGGTAATGGAGGCGGCATGAGCAGAGATGGTGACTTTGATAGAGAAAGAGGCGGAGGGGTTGGGGTGGGTGGGGTGGTTGTAGCAGCTCAAGTGACGACAGAGGGTTGGCATCAGATGAGGATTCAATCCATCAACTGGTGAGGGTTCGATCAGGGATCGCAATAGGAAATATCCAGACTAGCAAGAATTCAGCCACCGTAGACCATGTGGAAGACAGATAAGAGATTTTCCAGCTGGCACTGTTTTGCCGAATGGTATGGCAGCAGTGATTGACCCAATCTGGGTTAATGTGGCCTCAGAATGAGGCAATCAACAAGCTCCCGACCAACTAGGGTTTGGTAATTGGTATGTCAGTGACGACCAGGCTCGGTCCAAACTGGACATTACTGCCTTAACAACACCGGAGAACATCTAGAACCACAAACAGCCCAATATAGGTTTCTGGCAAGGTTCTCTCGCTTATAGCTACCATGCCAAGGAACTTGACACTAGAAGAGAAGGTTAGCATCATGTTGACGGTCAATCACATAAAGTCATAAACCTTGTCTATTCATTAGTGGAGCTTTCTGATGCGCGCCATAATTGACCCCATGATGATAGGAGAAGCCTTGGTGATGTTGATGATGACCATATGAAAAACATGATTTCTTGTTTCCCACATCCAGTAGACCTCAAGATTGGATTGTTATTCGGTGAACCGTGACCCGACATTCTGTTATGTTTTCAAGCTATTCCCTATATATAATTATCTTAATTGGACGTCACATGGATCTTTAGGTATAAATCCCAATCCAACTTGTTCAGTAAACTGGTTAAGATTTCTGAGGATCCACACATGCCATCATTGATCTCAGATCAGTTACAGTCTAACCAAAGAAGAAAGGTTGTCAAACAATGGTGATTACGCACCACCATTTATAGCTGCTGGTCTTATATGGTTGATCTTATATATTATATACAGAAAACGAAACTAGGAGGCCCAAAAGGATTGCAACTTTTGCTAAATTAGTAACTCCCTGAAGAGAGATAAGAATACAGCTAATGTTCAAATGTATTTTGGCTATTTTGTATTGTTTTGCCTTTCCAGTTACTCCACCCACCCACTCACACACAACCAAACTACAAAGGAGATATATCTAAAACAGGCTGCACAATGACGAAGGCTATGAATGCCAAAATGTATTTGAACTGTAAATTAGGAACATAGCATCAATAGCCACAAAAGGACATAAGTGTCGCTAAATGCAAGAAGCAAAACATAATGCCCTCTGCAAATGCGAAAATCATTATGATAAATTATTTTGGACACATCAACAAGTGCACGGTCAATTGTGGACGAGTAATTTAAAGAATAAATATAGTCTATAGCATACAAATCTGCAGATCTTTCTGGGCATTGCTCTTATCAAATTTGAAATTGCTAAATCAGTTGATGTTGAACTCACTTGTAAGGAAGTTTGAACCACTTCTCAGGTCGGACGTTGTTTTCTTGATCCATCATATTAGCAAACTCAGCAAATTCTTTGAGGCATGTCAAGAACAATGTCATTGCTTTGTCATAACGAGTGCTCCAAAACAAATTGACTGGGCCAAATCTAGCATAGAAATGGAAATAAGTGATCTCATGAACATAAAAGTCATCCTTAATGAAACAAAATGATAAAAATAAAATAAAGGTCTACAGTAAAAAAAAAAAAAAACAAAGATAGGAACAGTCTACTCATAACGATGGATATCATGTTTTACTATGCCCAATCCAAGAATGATATGAGAAGCTTAACAGGGACTAGACCAGAGTAACAAAGAAAACCAAAAGAAATGCAATTTCTATTGGCTAATACAAGGATGGCAAAAATTTGCAGTCTTAAAGGAATTTAATGAAGAAAGCGGCAAACCCATCAGAAGCTGATTCACAACAGTCACAGCAAGCTATAAAGTGGGAACTTACAATTCATATGTAGTGCCGTTGCTTTCCATAATTCGTGGATAACTTCCCATCGGAAGAATCTTGATTTGGTATCTAATTTGGTAGTGAAGGATGTGCCACAAAATTGTAAGCATAAGAGTGCCTATTGAATGCATTCTTTGCCTTGATTGATTTCCTGATTGACAACAAAGGGAAGGACATCAAAGGCATACAAATGGGATCAATTCAGTACAGTAATAGGTTGGTTAATCGCCCAGAATATCTCGAATGAGAAGTAAAAAAGTGTCCCCCGATCTCTTGAGAAAGTAAAACCTTGATTTTCATTTTTTTTATTTCAGGTCCAACTCGATTTGAAAAAGAGCAACTCTCTTTATCCGTTTATAGGCCTTCTAATTCGTTAAGGGGCTTATCTAAAAGCTTCACAATATAACTAGGAACATGTTTCAAATACCACACGAGTCACTGGACAGACAAGTTTGATGTATCCCATTTGATATCTCCGTATCCGAGAATCGACAAATTCCACCCCCACATTCTTCACAAGTTCAGGTCATCTTTTTTCAGATCTGATCGCTTGATAGTTTCACAAGCAAAACAGATTGCAGTTTCAGCAAGATAAAAAATGGTATTCTGGAAAGGGGAAGGGAGGGAGGGGGGAAGTCGCTAACTAGAGGAGGAGCTAGTAGAAGATAAGGTAGGCCCCACAAGAGTAGTCGATAGGCAAGAGCTCACCTTAACAGGAAATGATGATGATTATGCCTACGCCCATCTTTCTAGGGGAGTAGGAAGAAGCTCTTTTCAGGAAGCAGGCCAAAAGTCAATGCTTCGTTAGGTCATATCCCGTAGCCAGCGACGGTAAGCTTGCCCTAAAAAAGCGGAGTATAGGTCCTTTTTTTAGGACTTGTCCACTACTGTAGGTAATTGTTCTATTCTAGTCAGTTGAATCGACTGGCTTGTTATTCGTGTTGAAATGAATCTAGATTGATGGGGAAAAATCCAATCCTACGGCTAACCTATTTGTGATGAATGAAAAAATGTGGATAAAAAAGGGCCTTAGATCTATTTACTTCAGAAAAAGGGGGGACATAATTGTATCAAACTTTCTTTGTTATTTTCGTTTCAAGTATGACGGAAATAATATTCTATGACTAACACCTCATTTATGTGTCTCTGCTATGGCCTAATATAGGATCGTAAACTGGATAAGCCAAACCCTGCAGCCAGTATGACAGCCATTTTAAGTGTTAGGGGAAAGACAAGACCTCAGACATGAGATTCTTGGCCTGCACCAATTTAGGCCAAGCCCAAGCTAGTAATAGCCCAACATGATCAAACCATGATACACAATGTCATAGGTATATTATGTATACACGTCTACATAGAAAGAGCCATCAGCATACCTTAGAACCTGATGATATGGGTATCAGTCAAAGACCTTTCCAAATCGTAACTTTCACACTCAATCTCATCTCATTCTGAGTTTCTGAAATTTTGTGCTGAGCTCATGCAGCAATAGCGCAAGCCCAAGTTGGCAAAGCTGAACACAAGCCAAGTTCTCAAATGCAAAATAGGAACAGGCACATCACACCCAATCCTGGCGCTGGCATAGTGCAGGACATCAAACACTTAAATTTGTATGTATCAACATTTCTAGAAATCAGGTTGATTCATTACCTCCCAATTCTAATATTTGTTCATGTTACAAAATAGAATTAATCGAAAGCTTAAGGTAATTAAAATTTTGGTGCAAGGATACTGAAATTTTGGGCGAAAATATTGGGCCATTGTGTGCAGAAGCAAGCATGCCTGTCCCCAAGCAGCATTCATCTCATCCCATTCGACCTGAAAAATACAAAATTTATAGTCAAGCACATACATGAGAGAATAGAAAACACAGTACCATTCAACATATTTGTCACAATGCTCTACAGGATAAAGAACAAAACAACAACAATTAGAACATGACCTAAATTGAAATAACTAAACAGAGTAATCATATTACCAGAAATAAGCAAATGAAAACATTCAAAAGCTAATAAAACTATACAACTTCGATACATTTACATAGGGTACAAAACATCAATAAGTCTTCATCTCAGACTTAGAGATGGGGTGATTTGTATTGTTGCTTCTAACTCGTGCATCTACTTATTGCTCTAGATTGGACATTTATTGCACTAGATTGCACACGTCCGTCATTTTTCAAATAGGGTACAAGAACATAGTGTTTATCCCAAATTTTTGGGGTCGGCTTTTTGAATCCTTTTCTTCCATTCAGCCATATTTTAAGGGCAAATGTCCTTTTTAACGCCAACATAAACGATATCCTTCTCTAAAACTTCAATCCATGTCCGTTTAATCCTACCTCTATTCCTAGCTCTTTAACTACTAACTTATCACTCCTTACCAAAGCACCTATTGGTGTGCATTCCACATGTTCAAACCACCTAGACGGTTTCTTTCATCTTGTTCAATTGGTGCCATCTCCAACTACCCACGAATACACTCATTTCTTATATTATTTTTTAATGTATTGTCACAACCATCTTTAGCCAATTCGACTATGCTATCTGTCTGGACATGTTTCTTAATTGTCTAGCACTCTTATCCATAACGCATGGTTGACCTCATAGTAGTCTTATAGATTTTTCTCTCAACTTCAAATGTATCATGTGATGACAAAGTACTCTAGAAGTATTCCATTTCAACCATCCTATTTTAATTTTATGCACAATATCATTCTCAATCTCTCTATTATGATAATGATTGATCGTAAATACCGAAAACTATCAATCATACGTTCTGTCCATCTCTATGTACTCCACCATTTCTCTTCTTCTGGTTGAAGTTACCTTTCATATAATTTGTTTTCTTCCAACTAATTTTGAAGTCCTTGGATCCCAAATTTCCCATTTACAAATAGGTGATTTTTATATTTGTAAAAGATAAAGTGCCTTTTGGGCCATAAAAACAGGGTGCCATTGCAAGCCACCCCACTTTTCTACTATCTTTATATTTAGCACTCTCTCTTTCTATTTAGAAGCACCCCACTTTTCTACTAGCTTTCGATTTAGAAGCACCCCGCTTTTCTACTATCTTTATGTTTAGAAGCACTGCCACAAAGTGTTCTGTAGCACTCGAGAAAAATATGGATCAGCTAACCTGAATATAAAGTATGCAACGAAAATGCTTTGTGAAACAAGCAAATTTTTTATTAACAGAACCAGCTTTGGCAAAGCATACCACAATCTTAGGAAGACGTCCAAGTCGGAAATTGTTAATAGTTCCGAAATCTCCATCATGCGAAATATAGAAGGCATCATTCAGCACATTGGTATGCTTCAACAGTTCTAAATGTGCTTGGGATACTTCTATTTTTGCCAAAATGGAATCTCTCTCCTCCTGCAAGACAAAAAGATCTCATTTGGTCAATCCATAGCATGAAAAAGGTAAAGTAACAATATAACGATAAAACAAAGAACCATCAATCAAAGAACAGTGTTGCAAAAATCGGCTAGTCGGCCGCCTAGTCGCTAGTCGGCCGACGGCGACTCGATTTTCTGGGAAGTCGGGTGGGAAATCGGCGGAACCCCTAGCCGGGGCTAGTCGGCCAACTAGGCGGCCCTAGTCGGCCAGGCGGCACCTATTCGGCCAACATGGCTGCTCTTTAAAAAAAAATGGGGTAGGTCAAGAAGAAAGAAGAAGAAAAAAAATTCAACTCACCTCCGCCGTCCGCGGCTCCTCCTGTTCCCGCAGACCTCTACCTACCTCCACCGACTTCCACAGCCGCCGACTTCCGTAGCCGCCGTAACCCGCCGACTTCGACAGGTTTTTTTTTTGCATATTTTTCTTGCTTTTTTGCTTATGTCTTCTTCCTTTTATTTTTCTCCCTTTCTCAAATGTTGGTTTTGCTACTGCTGCTGTTTCCCTCTTTCTTTTAGGGGCTGTTTGGATGGCAGGGACTGGCCTGCAACTGGAGTTTTTTGCTGCAACTGGAGGCCGTAAGTGCCAGTTTCACCGTTTGGTTCGCGGTGAAAGTGGAGATGAAGGTGGAAAATCTCTGACACATTCCAGTTGCTGTTACCCCATTTTCTCCACTTTTCACCTACAACAAAAATCAGCCACAAGTAAGCTGCAAGTAGGATGCGGTGATCGTTCGAGGTGGAGGCGGAGATGAAGGATGGGAACCCAGCGTAGATCTGGCTCGACGACGTCTGACATCACCGCCACCGCGTGTGACCACCATCCTTGCAATCACGTGTGACCTTGTCGGCGTCGGCGTCGGCGGTAGGCCCTGGTGTCGGCGGGTGTCGGCGTCGGCGTCGGCGGTGGGCCCCGGCGTCGGCGGGAACTCTTCCTAACTCTGGCGTCGACGGATAGATGAAATAGCAGTGGAGAAGTGGAGAGATTGAGAGAGAATGGGTTAGCAAATATTTTTGGAGAAGGAAAGGAGGCGTTAAAGGGCGTGACGAAGCTGCTGCTGCTCTTTTGGGGAGGAAAATAGTGTTGAGAGTAGATATTTGTAGAGAAGGAAAGTAGTAGATGATAATGAAGATTAATAAAATTTATAAGGTTTCTTATAAATTTGTCTTCAGTATAATTTTTCTTCATTGATGAGAATTTTATTACTTATTTTTGGAAAGTTTTATTCATTAATTATATGCCAATTAAAATAATAAATAATAAATTTGGTGGTAAGTTTTTTGGAAAGTTTATATTGAATAATTATATGTTAATTAAAATAATAAATAAAATGTTTGGAAAGTTTTATTCATTAATTATATTGTAATATTTCCAAACAACAATCCTAAATATTTTTGTGGTAAGCCTACCGAAAGTTACCATATCTCCAACTAACATTCACTTTCAACAACCATCCAAACAATCGAACTCCTTTTCTCTCCACTTTCAACAACCATCCAAACACCAAATTCATTTTTCTTCCACTTGTAGCAGACAAAAAGTACTCTATCCAAACACATTTCGGAAAGTGCCACTTGCTGCAAGTGCCCTGCAACTCATCATGATGTAAGTACCACTTTCACACTTTCAAAGAGTTACATCTATCCAAACAACCCCTTAGATAATGGATGTTGCTGCTGCTTTGTTTCTTTGTCTTTTTGTAGTGGAGTCCATGTGACTGCTCCTGCTACTTTCTTTGTCTTTTTTTTTTGATATGTTGTTGTCCACCGGGGCTGCTGATGCTTTTGCTTTTGCTTTTTTTTTTTTAACCTGTTTTTGCTGCTGCGGCCTCCTTTTGCTTTTGATGCTGCTGCTGCTGCTTTTTTGACTTGCTTGTTGTTGCTGACTACAACAATTTTTTATTGCATATATTGCATATAATTTTATATATATATAACCCAAACCGACTAATCCGACTAGTCCCCGACTAATCCGATTAATCCCTAGTCCCCACTAACCGACTAGCGATTTTTACAACCTTGTCAAAGAATGATGCTTCCATAAGATGGAAGTTTCGATTAGCATTTCCTTGTGAAGTTAGAATGTGTTGCATTTCAGCTCTTAACTGTACTATCAAATATTACTATTGTAAAGAAAGGAAAAAGTCCATGGTATTTTACTTTGTTACCATTTTAAAAAAACAAAGTGCAACGGAATCATACTCATTCCAAAATTATAAAGTTCTAGCTCAACGAGTTCTACAGCACTCACCCAAAAAGGTAGAAAGTATTGGTTTAATTATAAGTAACATTACATCTGAAACAAGTACTAAATACTTTCCTACATGAAATGAGGATAATGTTGCCTCAGTCACCAACTAAAGCTTATAGATCTGTGAAAACCACGGAAGAAAAGCCAGCATGAGCCTGCAAAAAACTATAGCTGTTCTTCTTGGGAGTGCCAAAAGGTAATATAATATAGCAGACATGACAATATGATCTCTAATAAAAAAAATGATGGCACAGTAACCTTTACCCTCACAAATCTCACATACTGACATACGTAAAGGTCTTGTAAGAAAATACTGTATAGAATGGTATGAGTAGCCCTAATAAGAGATGAATTGTTGTTGTAGGATACACGCAACCCAATTTTACCAGAATGATCCCTAATAAATAACCACTGTCAACAGAGGCCTCGCCAGTCAGAACTATTTACATCTTACTAGCAAAGGCCTTATTTACTTTACTATAATCGGCTTTTTCTTTACAAAAAAGAGTTCCAACTAGATTTGAACACATCGATATAGGGTACAAAATAGGAATTGTGAGGAAGAGATGACAGCAGAGTGAAAGAGAAGGGTTAAGGAGTCTCCACAAGAGAAATTGGATTTCTTCCAAAGGGTTAAGGAGCAAACCTATTACAGCACTTCTATAAGGATTTACATCAGGTGACCAAGTAATACTAAAAGAAATAACAAAGGTCTACAGTAAAAACAATAACAGGGGACTTTAGCATGCCTGGAGTTTTAAATCAACCTTGTTGTGTGCCTTCTCTCCTCTTTTTCACAACCATATACATTGTATGTACACAAATCAAGGCCCCCAAACGAGACCATTTTTGTGCACAAGACCAAAATATTCAAATCAATCCTTCCTCAAAGAGCATTTAATGACCCAGATCCACTTTTTAAGGGGGGCACAAAAAATGTTTTTACAGCAATATGATGGACAAATGATACATGTTCTGAGTCTTGTGACTGTAATCTATACCTTTCTGAAAATCACGCTGGTCAAAGTAAACATGAAACATACTGATTGAGCAATTTATGCTATGCATCCGACTATAACTGAGCAATTACCAATTATTTCCAGCTACTGCTTAAGGTTGTATGCTAAGTTGAATCATCAAAAATCACTCAGATTTGATCAACACTTGATCTTGACAGTTTATGCCATCAAACATGAGCATTCATTTTGCTAAATCAACATCACACGACATAACCGACTACACCTAAAAGCTTTCCTTCCTTTTCCTTGTTTAGCATGCAGCTTTTCTATTATCATTTGCATATTGAACAACTATATATTTGTTGGAACATCAAAAATACTTCCACAATCCTACCTTCACCATATTTACATGTGGTCATTTTCTTTTGTAGTATCTGATCACAGATCAACATTCAACAAAAAGAAGATGAAGACTTGATAGCGATGAAGGTGCATTTGTACAAACTCTCTTGTTATAGTACGTTGAAACTAAAAATAAGTTCACATATTAAAGAATAGGAGTACCACTAAGCAATGTTCTAAAAGATATAAGCGGGGATGCTAGGCGTGCAGGAGAGAGCCTAGTGCTTAGGGGCCTAGGACTGGGACTAGGCAAAACAAAGCAAAATCTGAAGAAAATTAATTAGATATTCATGAATAAATGTTTAAACGATAAATATGCTATAAACTTACAAGAATAGGAAATTAAACAATTAAAAACTTATTTGTTACCATCTACCACAAATTAATAGGATTGATGTGGCTTAGCCAATTTATTCAACCAATCCTAAGTACAAGAAAAATGCTTGATGAATGGAGTAGTATTCCTGTAGCTATATATTGCAAAAGGATATATATATATATAGAGCTGTAAGCATCAAGCTAATGAGACATGCCATGACTCTAGGGGAGAGTAATTGCGCAATGTTTAAGAAAACAAACTAGAAATGAGAGAACTGATTTGGTTTTATGCCAGCAATATCTCCAATGGAAGTCATTTATTAAAATGATAAATGGAAATTTTCAGAGAGATCTACACCACAGCTGGAGGTTTCACCCGATACCGATACTGCCAGTACCAACCTATTCAAACCACACGCACCCCGGGCGTGCAACCCTCCGAAACTCTGACAAATAAGAGTCTGATACTGATACTGTGAACCATATGCATGATTTGTATTGACCGAGGAAAACTTAGGAGAGTATTTAGAGAGAGAATATGGTGGGTGGAGAAGAAACGAATCTCTATAGATATTGAGACTAAAGGATATGTAAGATGGAGGTAGAACAATCAGCAGACAATTGGAAAAGATACCACACCATTTCCCATCACCTTTAGCTTACATCAAGGACCAACATTATACGTTAATTTTGCATTGGTTATGGAAGAATATACTAGGCATATTTTAGATGAGACTCTAAGTGCATGATGGTGTTGAAATATTGTGTTGGTTGATGAGAATAGAGAAGAGGTAGCTTCTAATATAGAATTGTGGGGAGAAACATTGAACTCTTAAGGGTTTAAAATTTGGTAGGACAAAAAAAAATAATGTAACTTCAACCAGAAGACAAAGAAATCATTGGAAAAAATACAAATAAGTGATAGTTTTCAGTACTTGCGATCATTGATCAACAATTCATTCCATGGAGGGAATAAAAAGATGTGGTTCGTAGAAATAAAACATAAAATTGAGGACTTTTGGACTACTTTGTGATCACAAAATATCCTTAAAAGTTGAAAGAAAAATATATAAGACAACTATAAGAACAGAGATGTTTTGTGGATTGAAAGTTTTGGCCAATAACGAAACATGTCTACAGAAGGAGCGTAGCTGAAAAGAGAATGCTAAGATGGAGAAGTGCCATATGCTAAAAGATACTGCGAAAAATGAGTATGTTCATCAAATTGTTTGAAGTCTTTGGACATCTACAACGTAGACCAATATATGCACCCGTTAGAAGGAGCAATAAGATATTAATTTAAGAGCTCCTAGAACAAGGGGTAGGAATAAAAGAAGTAAAGAACATGGATTAAGACTTTAAAGAATGATATTTATTTGTTAATAATATGAGGGCATGGCTCTTAACAGAGTTTAATGGAGAAAAGTATTCAAATAGCCGACGCCACAATTTTGCAAAAAAAGGCTTTGTTGTTCTTGTTATATTTACTACAAATTAGTCTATAAACGAATTTCAATGCCAAATAATCAACTAAACGGAGAAATAGAAAGAATTATATATTTATAATCAATCCAAAGTATTAAAAACTGAAACGACAAAGAAATGTGTGAAACCTATAATTAACGAAAGCATTCATCTTAATCATTAAAAACATACATCCTATTGTACACCCAGGCCATAGGCTCCAAAGTCGGGAGTCTGAGCTGCCTGGCGGAACCTAGGACATCTTTCGAACAATGTCGCCAGCATAAGTGTATTATACCTACCTATAACAGATTCCCCACTTGTGACTGTCTTCCAATGGACTAGAGACCATATTGCTTATAGCAATCAAACTCAGAGCACTGAGGGATATTATACTGGAAAAATATGGTACAACCCAAACTATGATAACAGATAAAGAGTTACCTGGTGAGAGGTTAGCTGGAACTGAAAGTCATTAAATTCATGCCAATATCTGAAATGACACAAATTAAGTCAGCATTGAATATATGGTTTCTGGAAGGAACGAATTCATAAACATCAACAGAAAGGTACTATTGAGCAGGAAACAACTTGTTCCAGAGATTTTAATAATTATTCCCTACGGCCTTACCTAAAAAATGTATTTGCAACATATTATGAGCTATCAAAGCAGTATTTCTGATAATAACTGCTGTCACTAAAATATCCCTACTATAGCATTTGAGTCGCATGATTAATACTGAAAATATTTTCCATTTTCCCTATATATTGCTTCTCGTGGTACATGTGACCTGAAGATCTGAAAATTAGTTTGATCAAAAGGAAGAGTAACAGAAGAACTTATTTCGAAAACAAAGATGACACCCTAGATAAAGAAGTTGCAATTAGCAGTTCCTTGAGGATTACTTCCATCAAACTAGATAACATTACAAATAGAAACTGACAAGATACACATACATAGGATAAACACAAACCGACAAGCTAGAGATGTGGTACCACGGTCACAGTAAAAAAATGCTGATCTTCTTCCACTCTACATTAACCCACTTAAAACATTTAAAAAATTCAATATCATTTTCATTTCACTAAGAATTCATACTATTAAGTGTTGGCAAGTTGTTGGAATTTTGTGAATCTGATACTCAACTCAAGCATGATATCTATTCCATGCAAGCACCCAACGGGGAACCTCAACAGCAGTTAGAAGAAGATAGGGACTTGGTACGATATATAGGTCCAGGTTAACTAGTTCATTTTTTAGTTGCTTTAGTAACTAAAATCAATCAATAGCCCTACAAATTCCTTCAAACAATCTGTGAAGTAGAAAAGATATCAAATTCAGCAGGCACGACTAAAACTGTGTAACAGTTAGTAATTGCCCTATAGGTTGTCCTGAGACCCCTGCAGCTTGCTGTTAGGCATTTGTAATCTCAATTCAAACAGTGTTATTAGTACATTAAAAAGAAACAGAAACAAAGTGACCAAATAAACATTACTTGAATGAACTGTCAAATATTGACTTGCCTTTATGCAAACTTCTGATCAGAATCCCAATCTTCATTTTATTCTATAACGAAAACTTATTTAACTTTAAAAGAAAACCCCAACTAACATGAAGACCACAGCACACTAAAAGGACCCACCTTTCCTCTAATTCCTTAAAGAGCTTGGATTTTGACCCTAAGTACTGCATTTCTGCTTTAACTTCTGTGCATTGCCTTTCAGTTTCTTCAATTGCAACTTGAAGTCTCCTCTCTTCTTCCTCTATCTTAGAGAACATAAGTTAAACATTAGTTTATCAGTTCAAATCTGTTGCAAAGAATGACACAACTGGAGCAAAACTCAGGGTCAGGGTAACATAATTTTAGTAAGCTTTACTGATAGATTGAGTGAATGAGCAGAAAAGTACAAATCCAAGGAACCACTCAAAGTTAAATAACTCCCCTTTCTAGTTTAAATAAAACAAGAAAAGTATCAACCCGTAAGGAATGAAATATGACTCAATCTTTACTTGCCTAATAGAAAGGTGTCAAAAGTTAAAAGAGTTCCAATTTCTTTGGTCAAAAATATCCAATCATTACTGTAATAGTTACTACCATAAATGGATATATATAAATGTTTCTGTTGGTTATAAACTTTCATCTATTTCCAATTGGAGCTAAGTCGTTGTCGAAAGTTTTATCCCCCCCCCCCCCCCATTATAGAATTTTTACTATACACTATTTGCAACATATGCTTTCAACAAGATACAACAATCTTTAAATAAAGGAAAATGATACTTAGAAGGCCAAGGACGCCAAAGTGAGCAAGAATGACGCAGAAGATGGCAATTAATATGAAGGAGGCATCAAATAGTGTAATTGTTCTATTATGGAACCCATAGAAGGGTAGAGTTGGCAAAGGGGCTACTTGAGATGGGAGAATTCTCAGGTTCTAACCGTGTTTAGGGAACTCCAAATAAACTTCAAAGGGACATCCAAAGGGGCTGCAGTTAAGGTAACAGTAAACAATAATAAAATACAAACACTAGTAACAAAGTCTCACTATGACAAGAAGAACGAGTAACTGAACAATAACAGCTTTATGATCCTGCGAAAAGAAAATTAACAGAATAAAAAATTCCACGAAAGTACGAGTCTCTAAGCACACCAAAATAAAAGGCCATAAGTCACATTCTTAGTATCATTAGCAATCACGCATAAAATCAATCACTAGGTCAAGTTTGCTCTTTATAATTCAAAATGGATCTTGTACTTTCATAAACAGTGCAACTGAAGGAGAAGGAAATTTACTTTGATTCAGCTGTAATCGCTAACTAGAAAATAATATTTTCCGGGGAAACTTTGCTATTGTGTTTTGTCACCACACAAAACTAAGTTGCAAATCTCATCATAAAACTATTACTCTCTCCTCTACCAGGGGTGTCTCGCTTCCTAGACTGCATGCCTACCCCACCACACATGAAGTCTTCCCCCATACACCAGTCAATTATCCGTGATGATATCCCCTAGAGTAACCCCATTGGGTGTGGCATGATATCAAGACAGATCTACTTACAATAGCACATATTGATGGCAACGAAGAGGGGATAAGGAGATCCTTCGTGCTCATTGATCAAGAGAAATAATCATAAACAATTTCTTGGGTCACAAACTGCATAAAGTATAAATTTCTCTTACATATATATGTTATAAAAGTGAGGAGTATCAAGCACCAATACAAGAAGAGAAACATAGTGATTACTTTGGGTGGTGTCATTGAAGTCAATTGTTTAGTGCGAGTCTGGTTGGATCTAATTAATTTTAGTTAAGTGATTTAAAGTGATTTGACAGGGACAATCTTAGTAGGAGGGCTTTTTAAACAGTTTATATTTTTGAATCCTTATCTAGCAGGAGTTATTAGTACTTTGATTTCTACTAAGATTAGGAGTAGAATATGCAGTATTCTTCTTTTTGGAACGAGAGAATGTGAACGAAAGCTGCAAAGTTTCCCCAAAAAGGTTTTTCTTTGTGTAATGTAACTTGGTTGGTGTGGAACCTAGGAGAAGCATGCAAGTTTCTTATGTCCTCTTGTTTTCCCTCAGCCCAAAGCCTAAAATGTTGTACCACTTTCCATATCGGATAGTGCCATCTTCTGGACACAATTAAAAACCTGACAGGACAACAATCCGCCGTATCCTGCTACAGGGTAGCACCCTCCTCCCTATCGTTTGACAGTAGACCATAGTATCATCACCATTGCAAAATGGACCAGCACACCTGTCCCATTCTTGACAGACTACTATATACCCTTCCCAATGTCTGTTCATCATTATTTTTTTTCTTTTTTACTTCTTCCTTTAACTTCCCATTTCCCTCACCTTTAACTTGTTTCTCATCCTCTTCTCACCTACATTAAATTGAGAGAATTCGCTTAATTTGGACATTGCTTCTTGGTGACTGCTTTCTTTGTCCTCACATAAACAGTCATAGCTTATAGGATAAGCAAATTAACCGAAGTATGTTGAACAACCACAACAAAATCACCAATTTGACGTAACAGTACACATTTTGTGGCACCTATCTCATTAATATATAAAGAAGGGCACATAGTGACATGAGGCTTCTGATAATGCAAAGTTTGGGGAGGGTCAAAATATTGCAGTCTTACCCTCATTTAGTGGTTGTCGCCATGTCTCGACCTGAATTCTCCATAATGCAATAATGCAATTATCAAGATGGAATAAACTTTTTAATTTTACGTAACAGATGTCATAATGGATGGTCTGCCGCACCTGACATATCACTCCGTGTATATCAAGAAGGAACCTAGTGCACAGCTATGACCAGAACAAAAAATAACCAGCAGCTTAGTAGAAAGAGGCATATTCAAGGCTTTGTAAAACCAAACATGGAATACAAGTGCACCATTTTCAACCTTTCTGTTCTGAATCTTCTGATATCTACATAGTCCTTCACCCCGTTTGTGGATTCTGATAGAACTCAAGATTTTGACAGTGAAATTCAGTCATATATTTAGTAAACAACATTATTCATCTAACAAAGTTGTCATTTCATAGAGGGATGACATCGTGGAGAAAACTAGTCATAAAACTGTCAATTCTGTTATGGCTCTCCCATTATGATGGGAGAAGACCTGGATCACAATGATTGTTTCATGATACACATAAGTGAACCACTTACATGCTCGCCATTAAATACCAGACCAATTCCAGGATATAGTTAGATAAGACATGACAGAAAATGAGCACCTTCATCTTCTCACGAAGAAAATCAGCATCACCCAGGACATCATAAGATTCAAGTTCAGAACGTCGAAGACATGCTTCATAAGCTTTGATGTCCTCCTTCACATCCTCCACCTCTTTCTCAAGCTTATCTGACAACACTCTCATGCATTCCAAGCACAGCGGTTGTTCAACCTAAGGAACAAAGTGCAAAATGGTCAAGAGATGAAATAGACCACCATAAATCAATTTAACAGAGAAAATCCCTATATCCCAGAAATCATGTGCGCAGAAAAATCCAACGCACAGTCGGAAACAATATCTACCTGTGTTTGGGCAGTGGCTATATCAAACGCGCGCTTTAGGACCGTAATGGTCGAGTGGAACCCCGAAGTGTTTGAACTCGGATGGTTTCTCAGGATGCCACTGGCAGCCGGTAACTGGGTTCCGCCTCCATCGGAAGAAGGGTCACTCTTATACATGGAAGCGGCAGCGGGAGGCAATATGACGAACGATTCCTCCATAACATTCGAAGAATGGGTAGCCTCCGGTGGAGGATTACCTCTTCGAGGCCGGGGAGGAACCCCCTTTGGTAACACAACGAAGGAGTGGTCCATCCGGCTAGAACCCATTACACTCCCTTGAACAGAGGAGGCTTGCATCCCTGCACTCAAAAACCGAATATGAATAGAAAAGAAGTAGTATTAAAAGAACAATAATATATCAGAATCATGTGATGGAATAAAACCTGAATAATTCAAACCTAGGAAGCATGAATACTCCAGGAGTCAGTGTCGTTCCTGTGTCGGACACATAAAATATGACACATACACCAGATACAGCCCAAACTACATTACAAACACGCCAAAATGTGCCGTATCCGTATTGTGTCGTACTCACAGAATTAACATAAATGTCACAAAAAACAAGCAATCGAACAAATATCCTGGCCCTTTCCAACCCTAATTCTAGGCGATTGCAACTATAGCAGTAAAAGCACAATTCTGCTTTTAGTTAACTATCAGTTCAATATAATTGAGGAAACCCTATTTCCAACAAACAAACAAAAAAAATGGTGGGTGGGTGGGTGGAACCAAAAAAATGCGACAAAAAATAATAAATTGAACAAAAATCCTGGCTTTTCCAACTCTAATTCTAGGCGATTGCACCTATATCAGTACACAATTCTAATTAACCACGAGTTCAGTATAATTGAGGAAACCCTAATCCAGAACTGGGGGATGATCTGGGAACAAATGGAGGGGGTGGGAAACCCTAACCGGATCTGGAGGCGTCGCTGGAAAACTTGTCGGCGTAGGACTCGACGCCGACGACGCAGAGGGAGTGGCGGCAGTTCTGGCAGACACATCGCGGAAGGTTCGGATCCAGACGGAAGGACGACAACGACATGCTCCGACCGATTGTTTCCTCTTTCATTTTTGTTTTTACAAGTTCATGTTCTCTCTGTCTTTTCATACCGTCCGATATACCGGTCCGGATCCCATCTCATGCAGTTAGATGTTTACCGGTGGGCCCGATCGATATACATGTGGCATTCAAGAAAAGTCAATTGGCATATACTCGGTATACATGTTACATCTATTCTCTATTATAGTATACTATATTATAAGTGCGTGCATTGTATGTATTTTAATTAGAATATTATAAGATCAGTTGTCGTCTTTCTGTCTTTTTTTAGGTGACTATTCACATGTGTACCTTCTCTTTACCATGCCAAGAGATTCGAAGTACGAATTTTTTATTTTATTTTATACTGATAACAATAACCTTTGGAAAATGGTAAGGACAGAAAATTTTAGGTTATTTCTAAGGCCGCTACCAAAGTTACTTGGGGCTAGCCCTTACTTGGGGGCTGCCCAAGAAGGTGGAACTTTTATTGGGAGTTGTCCAAAAGTTACTTGGGGCTAGCCACCCCCCCCCCCCCCCCCCCAAAACACTCATTTTCCTTTCTCTCTCTTCCAAAAACCCAAAACCCTAAAAACCCATTCTCTTCTCCACAACTCCATTCCTCATTCCTAACCCTAAATTCTTCCACATTCCAAGAGACTTTAAATCCAAGAGATGGCACACAAGTCCAAACCATCATCAGAGTCTAGGTATATTTTTTCCTAATTTCTTCTACAATTTTCTACATTATTTTCAAATTCAAAGAATCTTTCTTAATTCTCTAAAAAAAATTGATAAATTAGGTTTAGAATTGCCATGCCCCGAGTCGACAAACCGTTCGTCCCCGGTGTTACTTTGCCGATTCGATCGTCCTCGCTAAGGCGTGATGCCGCACGAGCCTGGAGTTGCGCTCGTGCAAGGCAAGATGACAAGTTCTCAAATGGTTATCTTTTTATTTTGATATTAATACGCCAAGTCGAAACTTCACAAATCACATCAAAATATAAGACGCAGTATAGGAAGATAGAAATGTTTTTCATTCATAGCTTGCAACGAAGTGCAAGTCATAATTACATTGGATGTCGTTGCGGCTACATTGATTGAAAACATAAGGAAATACATTCGACAAGTTGCCTGAACTAACGCTTGTCGTCCCATACATTCGTCCCTTTATACAAAACCGTCGACTTGAATTGGCTTCAAAATACTTCAGCATAGGAAGAGCTTCAAAACGCCTCTCCGTACTTCAGCTCCAGTTTAGTTGAGCGCGCCCGTCGCACCTGGAAAAATTGGAGGAATGGGATTAGCACACTTGCTAAGTGGACGAGACGAACCCACTCGTCTAAACCGACTCTGATTGTTAGGGTAGACATGCTTTAGAGTTGTCTTTCTATTAGAACTAAATGAATTCAGTTCATATTCGATAGCCATCCTTGCATAATAAAGCATACAGTGAACCATAGCAGTTTATCATATTTCTTACCACGGCCGTGCTCGTCCCTGCATAAAAACAGAGATAATATTTACACCTGCATAAGACAATAGGTGAGCATGCTACTATCTTATATGCGGTCATTGATGTTACACACCACGTGGGACTATCTCAACGGCATTTCGGCCCGCTCAGTCTAGGTTGCAAGCCTGACTGACGGTCCCGCAATGCATCAGTGCCGAAGCACGATTATTCATTCCCCCTAGGTCGAGTCGATTCCGATACCCCGGATATCGATTCGAGGAAAATATCAACTTGTGCACAAGCTGTCCATGACCATGCCAATGCGTGAACAGTTTATATATGCAACCAGTTTTGTATAGCGCGGACAGTATTGAACGACATTATCATTTCTCCCAACTCATGCAACGTTTCATTTTCCCCAAGTCGTACTCCGATTTAGCGTCCCGTAGGCACCAAATTGTCCGAGGCATCATAACCCACGATCGACGTTTCATAATATTTTGCAGCACGTAAAATAGTCTATCTTTTTACTAGAACCTTAAACTTTCTGGTTTATGTGATAGACTTGAATTTTCAGAGTGAATTTCTCTAAATCGATACGTTTTCCCGAGTTCTTGGACTTAGTGGATTGGCATGCAATTAACTTGGCATCGATCGATTTGAATAAATTCAAAGCAAGGAATAAGTTTGCGGGACAGAGTAGAAAAGAAGGGGCCGAATCACCCACCGATTACTTTGCTTCGTGCCGGTCGTCCAAGCGCTACTCAACGTCAATCCTTAGTTACGCGAGCTCCTGCAATGGCACCAACGTTTTGTTAGAATTCCTTCTTTTCCTTTTGCATCGAAATTGTAATTGCATCCATGAAAACGACGCGAAAGTACTTCATCAATCCCAGCGGCAAAGCTCCAAGAAAATCATACAGCGGTCCGGTCCCGTCGAAGGGACTCTTATAGAGAGCTCACTCGCCGAGACGCAGCCCGCTGCATCTAGGACTTATTCCAACAGAAGTCGTTCCATTAGTTGGATCGATTCTCGTAACTTTCGTCCAAATCGATTTGAATTGATGCCGCAAGGCGTTAACGTTTACCAAGCTTAGCGATCGAGTCAGATGGCCATCTAAGTTCCCGGCCGATCTGACTCGGCGCTAGCATATTATGAAGTTCCGTCGCCTATCGAAAGCGGGGCGCTACATAATATACCACTAAGAAAAAGTTTCGTCCCGAAACTTAAGAACAAGGGTCTGACCTTAATTTAGACAAACAACGCGGGGTACTTCTCTTTCATCTCCGCCTCCATCTCCCACGTCGACTCCTCGACTGAATGGTTTCGCCAAAGCACGCGGACCAAGGACATCGACCGATTTCGCAGCACCTTCTCATTGCGGTCCAAAATTTGAATAGGCTCCTCCGAGTAAGACAAGTCAGTATGTAGCTCCAACTGATCGAAGCTAACCACATGACTTGGATCGTGCACGTATTTTCGAAGTTGTGAAACATGGAAAACATCGTGCACATCAGCTAAGGCAGGAGGTAGTACGATCCGATAAGCAACCGTCGCAACTCGCTCAATGATCTCGAAGGGGCCTACAAATCTCGGGCTCAACTTGCCTTTAACGTCGAACCGCATCACACCGCGCATGGGCGTTACTTTTAGAAACACATGGTCCCCGGCCAAGAACTCTAGCGGACGTCGACGAAGATCTGCGTAGCTCTTTTGTCGACTTTGTGCGATGCGGAGTCTATCTCGAATCAAGCGGACCTTTTCGACGGCCTGCTCCACCAGTTCCGGTCCAAGCACTTGTCGCTCTTCGACTTCATCCCAGCATATTGTAGGACCGTTGAGCACCTTTAGAGGGGGGGGTGAATAGAGTGCGTGTGTGCAACAGAAAATAATCACCAATTAAAAATTAAACTATGGCAGAGATATAAAAGACAGTAAATAAAGAGAGAGAATTCAAACTCAGTGACACAGCAATGTATACTAGTATCCCTCTGAGAGGACTAATCCAGTCTCGAGTAATCTTGCTCGATGTTAATCTACTATGGCACAAGCTTTAACTGAGAGCTTGCAGTCTCTTACAACACCGTGCTTGGTGACGAGCGCACGACCAGCTCCACAACAGAAAAAGTTGTTGAACTTGGAACGACCTCTTTACAACTCTTGAAACACCAAAAGATTCTAAATCAACTCTGATAGTACTGGCTTTTGGCTAAGAGATGTATAGGTATGATTTGAAAGTCTTAGATCGTTTGAAAACACTTGAGTAATAGAGAAGAGAGAATGAAGAATGAATGAATGATTTGAAATGAAAAGTTCTTCTCTATTTATAGGTGTTTTCTCGAACCGAACTCGGGCAGAGTTCGGATGCAAATATCTCGCAAAAGAGACGTTGCTCGCTGATTTGGAGGCAACAGAAGTTTGAATCATTTTTGGCCGAACTCGGTCAGAGTTCGGACCGAACTCGGGCCGAACTCGGTTACGAGTTCTGTCAGGAGATATTTGAAAATCATTTGTAAAAACAGTTTTCAAAATATGTTTTTGGTTATTTGTAAAATCATTTGTAAAGGCTATTTTCAAAATATGTTTTTGAAAATGAAATACGAAAGGTAAATAGGTAGGCTTTTGGAATGTGGACAGTTTTAACCCTAAGCCTGTATTACCAAAACTGATTTTACAAAATAAATCCTAGACTCAATAAAATATAAAATACAGAATAAAATGAAAAATGAGTCTTCTGAAGATTTGATGATGTTGACGCTTTGTTTGATGCAGTACATCGTCCGTTGAATTTGATTTCATGTATCCTGAAATGATTAGCAACATTTTTTATATTTTGTGTATTGACTTAAGTATATGTTGATTATCGAAATCGGGTGTGACCATGGAATGGGCCAACAATCTCCCCATTTTGATAATTGACAAACTTGAGTCTATACCAAAATATATTTATATGAAATAGAACAAAATACAAAGTACCTGAAACAAAATGAGATGTTTTGATTTTGTATTTGGATTTGTATATGCTTTGCTTTTTGGTATTTTAACTCTTTTTCTCCCCCTTTGTCAAGTAGTAAAATGATTTGGCTCCCCCGTAATATGTGAAGCCAACAATAGACAAACACAAGACAAAGTGAAGCAAAAAGACATAAACACAGCATAAGACATATGGAAACAACTAATATAGAAAGAAACAGCTCATAATAAACTGAAACAGTTATGAAAATTTTCACTAATAATCCAAAAGTACAACTGAAAAATGTCTAACTAATCAGTTTAGACATGAAATAAAAAAAAACTACATCAACTGATCAGCATCTAACAAAATGTCCACTAGCCCATAGCTGAATTCACGTCACATCGTGGGGTCGTCTGCACCAGAAGTCTCATGAGGAAAGTAGGCTGTAGTTGGGTCGAAATACTGAAAGGAAGCCTCCTCAGTAAATCAAGGACCCAGAAAAGTAGGGTGAGGTAAGATGGTGACTGGATGGACAGGATCATGAGCCAGGCTGTAGTGGAGGTCAGCAATGCCATTTCTCAGCACCTGGGCCTGAGAAATGCGCCGGAACTCTGAATCCTGATGACGTTGCGTAGAGACAGCAACAAAGTCATCAAAGCGCTGATAGAACGTCGGATCAAATCCTGGGACAGGGGCTGGAGCAAGAGGAGCATCAGCAGGAGGGACCTCAGCATCAGCAGCTGGAGCAGGATGAGCTCCAGGAGGCAGAGGTGGAGCAGGAAATCGACGAGATCTAGTCAGCTCGACAGGAGTGGAGGAGATGGCACACGTCTCAAGATCAATCTCGAAACGTCGAAAGATAGAAGCTAAGTGCATTGGATATACTAGATTCCTACCTGCATTTCTGCAGTTAAGCATCTAGGACATCACAGTTTTGGGAATAGAGAATGGGATGCCAAAGTGAATATGATACAAAGCAGATAATTCCATAAAGGTTACTTCATCAGTAGAACCTTTCTTGGAAGAAGTACGGAGAAAACCATACGATGAAGTTCATAGAAGGTTTGATTCAAATTCTTGGCAAAAATTCTACGGGAAACAGGGTTATGATGACAGATTAGTTCCCTGAAGGAAGCAAGAGTGACATCAGCAGGGAATTGAATATGATAGATGTCAACTAAGGCATCACCAAGATCAGGAATATGGAAGAATTCGCTGATGTCGGTGGCGCTAAATTTCAATTCTTGCCCAGCAACGCAAGAATAGAAATTTTCGTTTGGTTGTACTTGCAGGTTGCAGTAAAACATACGGACGGCATTGTCATAAATATTTTCTTGTACCTCGAAGAAATCTCGGTACCCAAGTTGGTCAAAAGTTGGAGCGTACTCAAAGAAAGTAGTAAAGTTTACAAAAGCTCTATTACAAATACGACGACCAGAAAAAGAGTCGAACCAGAGATCCGAAAAATCTTTGTCCGAAAACAAAGTAGAGTCATATTCATCAGGATCTCTAGGTCGTGCTGGACTGAATAGACTAGCAGGGGTGTATTCAGAAGAAGAGGAGGCACCTTGGGAAGTGGTTCCTCTTTGACGCTTGGGGGCCATGAAAAAATACCTTTTTGAAAGAAAAAGGAAGGAGAAACAAGATGATCGCCCACTAGATCTCTTCGGAACCTTGCTAGAATGGAGGAGGAGAAGCTTCTAGGAAGAGAGGAGGAATTTTCACGAGTTGTTGTGTGGAAAAAGTGGAAGAAAGGATGGTTTTTATAGGTACTAGGGCCGGCTGTTCGGTTTTGGAATTAATAACAGCGCCGACCGAACTCGGTCCGAATTCGGTCCGAACTCGGTCAGAGTTCGGGCCGAGTTCGGCCACTTGCATTCTCGAGACAGTCAATGCATTCTGGTAGGTTTAGAAGTAAAAATTAATAACTTTGACTGTAATATTAAATAACGATTGTTATTTTTGGGTTAACTGTAGGGGTTGTCCCAGCTAACGGAGGTTCACCGGGGAACTCTTAAATACCGCTTCGCTTCGACCGTAGCCGTGGTGACAGACATACCCTTTTTAAGTTTGTACCCAAAAATAATTTTCGTTAAATAAAGTATCAAGTCATTAAATTCAATTTTAATTACCATATACATTATGAGTCTGAGAATTCAAGAATGCCGAGCTCACGCCTCAAAATGTTAAAACGGTCTTCAGCCAATGGTTTAGTGAATATATCTGCAAGTTGATGATCAGTGTCAATAAATTCTAGGCAGATATCCCCGTGTTGTTGATGATCACGAAGAAAATGATGTCTAATTTCTATGTGCTTTGTGCGTGAATGACAAATAGGATTCTTAGTCAGATTTATAGCACTAGTGTTGTCACAATAAATAGGAACATTAGTGTAGTGCAGATTGTAGTCCTCTAAGGTTTGCTTCATCCACAAAATCTGAGCACAACAACGTCCTGCGGCGATATACTCTGCCTCAGTTGTTGATAATGCTACTGAATTTTGTTTCTTGCTAAACCAAGAGACTAAGGCCTTTCCTAAGAAATGACATGTGCCACTGGTACTTTTACGGTCCACTTTGCATCCAGCAAAATCTGTATCCGAGTAACCTATAAGGTCAAAGGATTTGGTTTTGGGATACCATAAGCCAACTGTAGAAGTTTCTTTAAGGTATCGGAAGATACGCTTAACTGCACTAAGATGTGATTCCTTAGGGTTTGCCTGATAACATGCACAAATGCAAATACTAAACATAATATCAGGATGACTAGCAGTTAAGTATAATAAACTACCAATCATACCTCGATACTTACGCTGATCGACAGGTTTGCCACTTTCATCAGCATCAAGCTTTGTAGATGTAGCCATAGGCGTCCCGATTGGCTTTACATTCTCGAAGTCGTACTTTTTCAGTATGTCCTTCGTGTATTTAGCTTGGCTGATGAATGTTCCGTTCGAGTGCTGTTTGATTTGAAGTCCTAGGAAGAAGTTTAGCTCTCCCATCATACTCATCTCAAATTCACTCTGCATACACTTGGCAAAATCTTGACAGAGTTTTTCATTAGTAGAACCAAATATAATGTCATCTACATAAATTTGCACTAGAAGAATATCATCATTCATGGATTTAATAAATAAAGTAGTATCAATCTTTCCTTTCGAAAATCCATTATCAAGTAAGAAGGCGCTTAGGCGTTCATACCAAGCACGAGGTGCTTGTTTGAGTCCATAAAGTGCTTTCTTAAGCTTGAAGACGTGATCAGGTTTTTGAAAATCTTCAAAACCAGGGGGTTGTTTTACAAAAATCTCTTCTTTCAAAAATCCATTTAAGAATGCGCTTTTCACGTCCATTTGAAAAAAGTTTAAAATTATTAAAACATACAAATGCACAAAACATGCGGATGGCTTCTAGTCTAGCAACAGGAGCATAGGTCTCATCATAATCAATTCCTTCTTCTTGATTATAATCTTGTGCCACTAGACGTGCTTTGTTGCGTAGAACTTGTCCATCTTCACTGAGTTTATTTCGGAACACCCATTTGGTACCAATTATAGATTGACCAATTGGTTTAGGAACAAGTTCCCAAACTTGGTTTCTCTCAAATTGATTAAGTTCCTCTTGCATGGCAGAAATCCAAAACTCATCAGTAAAAGCATCATCTACATTCTTAGGTTCTATTTTTGAAATAAATGCTACATTTGCTGCTAATTTAGAATCTTTAAGAGATGAACGTGTACTTACACCTTTGGATACATCATCTATAATGAGAGTTTCTGGATGATCTGGCTTGAATCTCAATGATTCAAATCTTTGGGCCATATCTTTCACAAGGCTCTTCTCAGTTCCTGCATCTTCGGAACTTTTATCAGTCCTTGCATCTTGGGTCAGATCTTTCTCAGAACTCTTCTTAGTCTTTGTATGTGAATCTTCATTATCACTGTCGCTAGATCTGTGACTATTTAACTCATCAAAGGTAACATTAATAGTCTCTTCAACAATCATAGATCTTTTATTAAAAATTCTATATCCCTTACTCTTAGCAGCATATCCGAGAAATATCCCGTCATCTGCTTTGGAGTCGAACTTTCCCAAGTTATCCTTGGTGTTCAGGATAAAACAGCGACAACCAAAAACTTTGAAATAAGAAATGTTTGGAATTCTTCCAAACCAAAGCTCATATGGTGTTCTCTTCGAGATTGGTCGAATTAACACCCTATTTAAAACATGACAGGCTGTACTAACAGCTTCTGCCCAAAAATATTTAGAAAGACTATACTGATTCAGCATGACTCTAGCCATTTTGCTTAGAGTACGATTCTTCCGCTCCACAACACCATTCTGTTGGGGAGTTCTAGGACAAGAAAATTCGTGGTAATATCCACTATCATCACAAAAGTTTTTGAAACCAGAATTTTCGAATTCGTCACCATGATTATTTCGGATACGAGTAATCATGAAGCCTTTTTCATTTTGTACCTTTTTGCAAAATATCTGAAATTCAAAAATTGCATCACTTTTGTTTGATAAGAAATAAACTCAAGTAAATCGAGAGAAATTATCAACAATAACAAAAGCGTAGAGTTTACCGCCAAGATTGGCGACTCTACTAGGACCAAATAAATCCATATGAATTAACTGCAAAGGTCTCGAAGTACTTACAGCGTTGATGGATTTAAAAGTAGACCTATGTGCTTTGTTCTTTTCGCAGTCAGCACATACCATATCTCTCTTGAATGGAATTTCAGGGAGTCCTCTTACCAACTTTTTTGTATTTAGATGTGAGATAGTATCCATGTTTGCATGTCCTAGTCTCATGTGCCATAGCCGGCTTTCATCTTGATTGGCTACTAGGCACCTTCCTGCATTATTAGTATTCTCCAAAAAGAAAAAATAAATATTGTCTTCTCTAATCCCTTTATATACGGGATCACCAGATGACATATCATATATGGTACATTTATCTTTCACAAAATTGATACCATAACCATTATCTGCCAAATGACTTATGCTCAATAGGTTATGTTTCAATTCAGTTACTAGACAAACATCCTTTATTAATGGATAAGGAGAAATACCTACAGTACCATTACCTATTATATTACCTCTCAAGTTATTTCCGAAGGAGACGTATTCTTCTTTCTTCATCGATAGCGTAGCGAATAAGGATGCATCACCAGTCATGTGTCGCGAACATCCGCTATCGAGGATCCATTTGCTTCTAGCATGAGAGGGTTGAGGGTCCACCTACAAGACAAGTAGATGAATCCTTTGGTACCCATTTTCTGAAGGGTCCACACAGATTAGCTTTAGGTCTCCAGACTAAAGTATGGTTGTCAACAAGCTTTCTTGCAAGACAATATTGTGATATGTGTCCGTACGTACCACAATATGTGCAAGTCAGTTTAGTGGTAGAAACTGTGTTTGCAAGCTTGTTTTGTTTGGAGAACCTATAAGTAAAAGCATGATGATGTTCGTGTTTCTTCTGTGCTTTCTTGTGTTTAGTCCTTTTAGGTGTATGCTTAGCATTAGGACTAATCTTAGGATGTGTCACAGGTATTGCCTGTTTGCCTAACTTGATTTCTAACTTTTTAGAAATCGCAATAGACTCTTCGTATCTAGCAGTCATATCTAGGAGTCTTTGTTCAGTTACTAAGTGCATCTTCTTCTCTATGTCATAAAACTTTTGTATTTTGACATAGTCCCTTTCTTTCTCTTCAATATTGAGGATAGCCTCATGATAGTCTACCTTGAGTTTGGCTATCTCTTCCGTGTTACCGGTAGTAGATGTCTCTTTAATATCTTCAATCAGATTGGACAGTCTAGCTATCTCGGTTGTGTGTGCCTTAATCTCTTTTCGAGATTGCTTATACTTGTCGAGCACAGTTTTGTGATCTTCAAGTAGTTCGCTAAAGGCATTCTCTAATTCATCGAAAGTAAAATCATCAAACAAAGGGTTAGATGATACCTTATCAAATGTCATGAGACAAACATTTGCATTGCCGTAGGGTCTGTCTTCTTCTTCTGTATCACTGGCATCGCTTTCGTGCTAGATGCTTGTGTTGGCATACTTTCGACCAGATGTTGCTTTTCTGCTTGATCTTGATCTATCGTATGGACTGCTTTTCTTGGTGGTTGGACAGTCCTTCTTCATATGCCCTGACTTCTTGCATCCAAAGCATATAGTTTCATCTTCGTTGCTTTCTTGGACATCTTTCTTCTTTCTGCTTGTGAACTTTAGATATCTCTTGAAGTTCTTCACAAGTAGGGCTCGTTCATCACCACTTGACGATTCTTCATCGGAATCGTTGTATGTTGATTTTCTTGCTTGAGCTTTGAAGGCAATAGATTTCTCCTTTGGTGTTGCTTCTTCAAAATCTTGCAAGTCGAGTTCATGGGTCATGAGTTTGCCCATCAGCGTTTCCAGAGTCATAGTGGTGAGATCGTTTCCTTCAATGATTGCTGTGGCTTTTGGCTTCCAGTTCTTTGTTAGAGCCCGCAACACTTTTCTGATCTTTTCGTGATTGCTGTAATCCTTACCAAGAGATTGTAAAGGATTAGTTATATCAAGGAAACGAGTAAACATCTGTGTAATTGACTCACCGGGTGTCACTCCCCGTTCCCGGAATGCATATTTTTATATACATGTGCAACTCATGTATATTTATTTAATATTTATCATGTATTATCATGTATTTAAATTCCTTTAATTTTATGTTAATTAATTATCCGTTCTTTAATTTTCATGTAAATTATTTCCTGTATTTTATTTCTGCACTCTATTTTCTGCATTTTCTTCCTGCTTTCATTCTCTGCTTTGGTCTTATTGGGTTCGGCCATGGAGTGTTTTCGGGTTCATGGTGGACAAACCCGGCCCATAACTCCCACCTATCACCACCCTTCCTATTTAAAGCTTCCTTCTCCTTCTCTCTCCTCATTACTTCTCTTCACCATTACTTCTTTTTCTTCCTCTCATCACTCTCTCCACCAACCACAGCAGGCAAGTACAAATCTTGCTTCTTGCTTGGAGAACCATTTTTATGGTTCATTTCTCTTCCTCTCATGATCCTGAGAGAGTTTAGTTCTTGGCATTTTTGATTTCTATGGCTTATTTTCTCTAGATCTAAGTTGTTGTATTTCGGTTATTCATGGGTTTTGATCTCCCAACTTAGTGTGTCTTCTGGCTGGGAACTTCATTTTCTGGCTGGGACGAAGGCTGAGTCACGCACACGACTCTACGTGGCTGCGTATATTTTCAGTCACGCACACGTCTCTACGTGGCTGCGTGTATTTTCAGTCACGCACACGTCTCTACGTGGCTGCGTGTATTTTCAGTCACGCACACGTCTCTACGTGGCTGCGTGTATTTTTAGTCACGCACACGTCTCTACGTGGCTGCGTGTATTTTCAGTCACGCAAACGTCTCTACGTGGCTGCGTGTATTTTCAGTCACGCACACATCCATGAGTGCGTAGTCACGCACGTTCCCATGAGTGCGTATATTTTCAGTCACGCACACATCCAAGAGTGCGTGTATTTTTAGTCACGCACGTTCCCATGAGTGCGTGTATTTTCAGTCACGCACACATCCATGAGTGTGTGTATTTTCAGTCACGCACACATCCATGAGTGCATGTATTTTTAGTCACGTACGTTCCCATGAGTGCGTGTATTTTCAGTCATGCACACATCCATGAGTGCGTAGATTTTTAGTCACGCACACGTCCACGAGTGCGTGCGTGAATTTCTTATCATTTTCCACACTCACACTGTGCATGCCAACATGAACCATTTTTACGCTCACTCCGACTAGACTTGTTGGCGTGCCTTGTTGGCCTTAGTATAACCTACTAAACTTGGCGTGACTTCTTGACCTGGGTGTTTTTAATTGTCCTATAACTTATTCATTTAATGATGGCATGATAATTCTTCTATTATATCCTTACGTCTTTTGGCGTGAACTTGATAAAATCATGCCATGTTAATATTGTAAATATGGATTGTTATGTGGAATGTGTCATGTGTCTTGATTGATCTATGGATACCCAGATTGACTGGAACTTAACTCTGAGGAGTTACAGACTCGACCCCATGTAATACTAATTGACTTTCATGCCTTGGTACCATTGATAATAATGGTTATCTTTACTAAAATTGATCATGCGTTCCTAGTTGGAACTAAGAGACTGGCTAGTCGTCTTATTGAATGAAATGAATGAGACACGTTCATGTAATGAACTATTGTACTCGATTAGCCAATCCCGAATATTGGCATACAGGCACATGCAGGTTTCAAATTATTTATTTATCTATTTTTACAAAAACAGCATGTGTACTTTATGGTCAAGGCATGATTACTCCGTGGTTAGACTTGATTGTTGCATCACGCTATGTAAAACCTACAACCTAGCCGCACGGGTATCGTTGTAGAGTTGCGCATATCGTACCCCGTACAAAAGTACTCATTTGAATGACCATGATCCACGGCATGGAACTTCACGCAACGTAGGGACTATTAAGTTAAATAAAATAATGATGGCATGAAGAGAATGGATTTTCGAGTTCTTACATGGCAGCTCCCTTGGGACTATTAAGTGCCCGACGGGCCGGCTGGTTCCCACAGATACTGTAAATTTATCACACGGGCAGGAAACGGTATCTGCTTATATTATTGTACATGCTATAACGGCGGGCGTCCCGCTGGGACTCGTCTAACTACATGATTGGCGCAATTGATTGATTGGATAGACTAGCCTTGCTTGCACATAGTAAGAACTGAGGAATCCCTAATTACATAATTCCAGGATAACTTGGGACTCACAATAGCAAGCCATAGTAGTTGATTGGCCGTTCAAGATGATTTGTTTGTGTAATGTACCTACTCTGTTGCCTAACTGTGATGATCAGAATGTCAGGACATGACGGGCTAACTTCTGTCCTTGTTTGGTTGGAAGGTTGGTTCGAAGTGTCGTGATGTTATATGAATCCTAGTAGGAAGCAGAGATCTATTATTATATTCTCTTACTTACTGGTTTAGTCATTCATATCGTGCTCCCTTGTGGTACTTGCTATTAGAGGTCTAACCTCTCTGGTTTTGCATGGCCAGATTTAGAGCCGGTCCCCGAGGATCCAGCTTACTTCTACCTCCAAGATGGTCAATACTAGGGGAATGATCGCAGGAGGACTCGAGTGGGTTTCCTTACTTTACCGCTCGTTTTGTCATTTACTTTATACTTAGCCGTTTGGCACCGACATGTTAGTCGGATCGTCTCGTACTTACTTTTGCATAATTGTAATTAAGTCAGACTGCAGCTGATAACAATTGTGTATACTTTGATATACCATCTGGCTATGTTTTGTAAAGCCAGATCTCTAGAACATTTTGACTGAGCGTTTGGGATGCCTTACTGCTTCATCTTACATGTTCTTTATTACTGTTTCTTATTTGAATGATTGAGACAATAGATGTGAAATGACCATAGTAAGACTTTCATGTAGTATGTACCCCCTCGTCAGGTTAGACATCATTGATCGTATTATACGGTAGTCATCTATCCGTAATACGTAGCTGGCTGAGTCATTCCCCCGCTCTCCAGTATTCTGGTTCTAGGGCGTGACAAGGTTTTAGTGGTGGCCCATGCAGGTCTAATTTTAGACTTGTGGAGTGTTTTGATTTATAGGATGTCTCAATCACACGTGTTTTCCCTTGATCTCATGATTCGTTATTCTCAACCCTTGCTTGACATTCCGGTATCCTTTGACTTCGTTGATCCTTCATGTCCCGTTGTTTGATTGTTCTCTTGTCCCTTTTCTTAGGGGCACTTCGTCCGCATCGGTCAGAGCTGGACAACAACAACAACAGCAGGAGCAACATGGGCAACCTGACCCTGCTGGTCAGCAACAAGGGCCAGTCTCACCTCAAGAGGCTACCCAGGAAGAAGTGATAGTGGAACCAGCAGCTGGATCGCAGTATCCGGATATTCCACCACCACCGACAGTTCCACCTACCCAAGTGGACACACCAGCCCTTCTAGAGATCATGAGAGGAATGATGGCTACTCAGCAACATCAGATGTTGGCCCAGCAGCGCATGCACACTCAGCTACAAGAGCAGAATGTGTTGCTCAACCAAGGATTGCAGACGACTTTGGAAAGAGGAGCGAGGGCTGATTCAGGAGCGTCAGCCAGGTTTTGTAAGTACAATCCCCGCCGTTTTGAGGGCACGGAGGATGCCATATCAGCAGATGCATGGCTTAAAGATATGGAGGCTATTCTGATAGCAGCTAAGGTACCGGCAGAAGAACGTGTGGATCTAGTAAAGTTGTTACTTCAGGATCTCGCACGTGATTGGTGGGAATCAGAGGAAGTAGGCATCAGACGTCCTGTGGCTTGGGACGATTTCACAGCAAGATTCAAGACCAAGTACTATGGAGTTGTGGCGCAGTTTGAACTACAACAGAAGTTTATCAGCCTCAGGCAGGCTGACAAGACTGTAGATGCTAATGCAGCAGAGTTCTGCAGATTGAGTAGATTCGCCCCAGAGATGGTAGCAACAGAGAGCCAGAGGGCTATGAGGTTTCAGCAAGGGTTTCATCTTGAACTCTTGCAATTAATAGAGGGGCACAATTACCAAACTTTTGACGAAGTATTGACGGCGACTCGAAGGCATGAGATCACCATTCAGAGGCTTGCGGTGAGGACTGGGGGTCAGAAGAGATCCCACAGTCAGATTGAAGGAGGAGGGGGAGCAGCGCCCCGAACAACAGCACCATCCACTGGCATTCGTATCCATGATGTGGCGATACGAGGACCAGCACCACCACCCAGACAGCAGCAACAGCAACAGAGGAAGAACCAGTAACCTCCAGTGGGCTGCACTTATTGTGGGAAGATGGGGCACACTAGAGATGTGTGTCAGACATTGAATGGACTATGTCTGATATGTGGAAATCCAGACCATCGGGTTACCACATGTCCCATGAATTCGAGGTCAGGAGGACCAGGGTAGCAGTTTCCTGCTCTGCCCGCACCAGGGGCAGGCCAGTATCGGGGACCAGCAGTGGCAGTAAGGCCGTTGGCACAGCGTCCGCAGGCTCAGATGTTTCGGCAGCAGGGACCGCCGATGCAGCAACACCAGCATAGACCACCCCAGCATCATCAAGGAAGGGGTCAGCAGCAGCACCAGGCTAGGTCACAGCATAGGAACCAGCAAGAAGGTCGAGGGTAGGCATTTACTCTGTCCTTGGAAGAGGCATTGGCATCGGGAGATGTTGTGGCAGGTAACATTCTCGTCGCTTCATATCCCGCAGTAGCATTATTTGATTCGGGAGCATCCCATTCATTTATATCTGCACAATTTGCGACACGACTAGGAATGGAGTTCGAGGCATTGCCAGGGAGGTTGAATATACTCACTGGTAATGGGCTCGTAGGAGTTAGTAGAGTTATTCTAGCGTGTAGCGTTGTAGTTTGCGGGCATTCCTTACCCGCCCGGTTAATAGAATTTCCTGTTGGAAATTTCGACGTTATCTTAGGCATGGACTGGCTGAAAGATGGTCATGCGACAATAGATTGTCGTAGAGAGAGTGTATCTTTTGATATTCCAGGCATGGAGAGGTTCACCTTAGTCAGATCAGAGGCAACTCAGCAGTAGCAGGGAATAGTAGCGGCAATGGAAGAAGTTCAGATTCCGAAGGTAGTTGAAGAATTTCTAGATGTATTTCCTGAAGAACTTCCAGGTCTACCACCGGTTAGAGATATTGAGTTCAGTATAGAATTGGCACCAGGAACTAAACCGATATCAGATCGGGTTTACAGAATGGCGGATTCAGAGCAGGCCAAGGTATATCAGCACATAGAGGAACTGAAGGAGAAGAAGTTCATCCAAGCTAGCGTGTCACCATGGGCAGCACCAGTGGTACTTGTGGGGAAGAAGGATGGGTCATCCAGATTGTGCATTGACTACAGGAAGCTTAACGCGGCAACAGTGAAGAACAAGTACCCATTACCCAGGATCGACGACTTATTTGATCAGTTGAGCAAAGCTAGAGTTTTCTCCAAGATAGATCTTCGTTCAGGATACCATCAGGTGAGGGTTCGGAAGGAAGATATTCCCAAGACATCGTTCAGGTCGAAGTATGGGCATTATGAATTCTTAGTAATGCCGTTTGGTTTGACCAATGCTCCAGCAATATTCATGGATTTGATGAATCGCATCTTTATGCCATACTTAGACCAGTTTGTCGTGGTGTTTCTTGACGACATTCTCGTATACTCTGCTAGTGAAGAGGAGCATGAAGACCACCTCAGGAAAGTGTTACAGGTTCTGAGAGAGAACCAGTTGTACGCCAAGCTCAGTAAGTGTGAGTTTTGGTCAGATCACATTTCATTTTTGGGTCACATCATATCAGGAGCTGGAGTAGCAGTAGATCCCAAGAAGATAGAAGCAGTAGAAAGTTGGCCAGTACCCAAGACCGTAGCAGATATACGGAGTTTCTTGGGATTAGCAGGATATTACAGAAGGTTTGTGTCAGACTTTGCGAGGCTTTCAGCACCCATGACCTGCTTGACCCGAAAGGATGTACCATTTGTTTGGTCGGCAGAATATCGGGCATCATTTGAGACTTTGAAGCAGAAGTTGATATCAGCACCTATTTTTACGTTGCCAGTTGGACCCGGAGGTTTTACAGTATATTGTGATGCGTCAGGTAAAGGACTTGGATGTGTCCTTATGCAGCATGGGAAGGTGATAGCGTATGCATCTAGGCAGCTTCGGGACCACGAAAAGAATTATCCAACTCATGATTTGGAGTTAGCGGCAGTAGTATTTGCTCTGAAGCTATGGAGGCATTACTTATATGGTGACCGAGTGGAGATGTACACAGATCATAAAAGTCTGAAGTACATCTTTACTCAGAAGGAGCTGAACATGAGGCAGAGAAGATGGTTGGAGTTGATTAAGGATTATGACGTGGAGCTTCAGTATCATCCAGGCAAGGCTAATGTAGTAGCAGACGCTCTTAGCAGGAGAGGCGGCGCATTTATGTTGACAACGCAGAGGCATATCTTAGAAGACCTTCAGGTGATGGGCATCGAAGTTATACTTCCTAGTGATGTAGGAGTTCTAACAAGTCTGCAAGTTCAATCCGACTTGGTAGACAGGATCAAGGCAGCTCAGGCACAAGACCCAAGGATTCAGAAGCTTAGGGAAGAATGTGAGTCAGGACTCAAGAAGGAGATGAGAATTCATGAAGATGGTACACTTAGGTTTGGATCACGTCTATGTGTGCCTAGTGGAGATATCAGACAAGAGGTTATGGCAGAAGCTCACAGTTCTCAGTATTCTATTCATCCTGGAGGGACCAAGATGTACCAAGATATCAAGCAGCATTTCTGATGGAACGGGATGAAGATGGAGATAGCTAGATTCGTTTCCCATTGTTTGGTATGTCAGCAAGTGAAGGCAGAACAGCAGAGGCCAGCTGGGTTGTTGCAACCGCTTCCTATCCCAGAATGGAAGTGGGAGCACATCACAATGGACTTTGTGACCGGTTTACCGAGATCACCAAGTGGTAAGGATACTATTTGGGTGATAGTAGATCGGCTTACGAAGGTAGCACACTTTCTTCCTTTCAGAGTAGGACAATCTACAGAAAAGTTGGCAGAGTTATATATGCAACAGATAGTCAGGCAGCATGGAGTCCCTGTCAGTATTGTGTCGGATCGAGATACCCACTTTACATCATATTTCTGGAAGAGTTTACATCATAGTCTGGGTACCAAATTAAGATTTAGCATGGCTTACCATCCGCAGACAGATGGGCAATCAGAAAGAACGATTCAGACCTTAGAAGACATGTTGCGAGCTTGCACTCTAGATTTTGGAGGGTCTTGGGAGAGTCACCTGCACTTAGTCGAGTTCTCATACAACAATAGTTATCAAGCCAGTATCCAGATGGCGCCATTTGAAGCACTATATGGTAAGAAGTGCAGGTCGCCGCTTGCATAGGATGATATCGGAGAGAGGAAGATGTTAGGCCTAGAAATGATTGTCCAGACGGTTGAAGTGGTTAAGGGAATTAGAGAGCGAATTCGAGTTGCGCAGGACCAGCATCGTCATTGGGCGGACCAGCATCGTAGGCCGTTAGAGTTCTCTGTTGGGGACCACGTATTCTTGCGGATCTTACCTACTCGTAGGGTCATTAGATTTGGCGTTCGCGGGAAATTGAGTCCGCGGTACGTAGGCCCATTTGTTATCCTTGATCGGATAGGCGATGTTGCTTATCGTTTATCCCTCCCACCTTCGTTACGAGAGGTGCATGATGTGTTTCATGTATCTCAATTACGTAGGTATGTATCAGACCCAAGCCATATCCTCGATCATTCGGAGCTGGTTGTTGGTACCAACCTGTCTTACGAGGAACGACCTGTGTCCATTTTGGACCGAAGAGAGAAGATACTCAAGAACCGAACAATCAGTCTTGTCCGTATTGCTTGGGGTCATCACTCCTTGGGAGAGTCAACGTGGGAACGTGAGGATGATATCCGATCACGGTATCCACACCTGTTTGACTCACAAGGTATATCTCTTTCTGTATACCTTGATTGTCCTGATTCTTCATGCTTATCACCTCATGGTTAGAGCTACTTGATATCGTAGAATAATGAATTTACATATATAGTACTTGCTTTTGATATGGTAATAATGATTGCTTGCTCACTAGAATTGCTTGTATTAGTTTAGCTTCGGTATTTCTACCTGCTTGGATTTGAAATTTCGAGGACGAAATTTTTCTAAGGTGGGTAGAGATGTCACTCCCCGTTCCCGGAATGCATATTTTTATATACATGTGCAACTCATGTATATTTATTTAATATTTATCATATATTATCCTGTATTTAAATTCTTTTAATTTCATGTTAATTAATTATCTGTTCTTTAATTTTTATGTAAATTATTTTCTGCATTTTATTTCTGCACTCTATTTTCTGCATTTTCTTCCTGCTTTCATTCTCTGCTTTGGCCTTATTGGGTTCGACCATGGAGGGTTTTCGGGTTCATGGTGGACAAACCCGACCCATAACTCCCACCTACCACCACCCTTCCTATTTAAAGCTTCCTTCTCCTTCTCTCTCCTCATTACTTCTCTTCACCATTACTTCTTCTTCCTCCTCTCATCACTCTCTCCACCAACCACAGCAGGCAAGTGCAAATCTTGCTTCTTGCTTGGAGAACCATTTTTATGGTTCATTTCTCTTCCTCTCATGATCCTGAGAGAGTTTAGTTCTTGGCATTTTTGATTTCTATGGCTTGTTTTCTCTAGATCTAAGTTGTTGTATTTCGGTTATTCATGGGTTTTGATCTCCCAACTTAGCGTGTCTTCTGGCTGTGAACTTCATTTTCTGGCTGGGACGAAGGCTGAGTCACGCACACGTCTCTACGTGGCTGCGTGTATTTTCAGTCACGCACACGTCTCTACGTGGCTGCGTGTATTTTTAGTCACGCACACGTCTCTACGTGGCTGCGTGTATTTTCAGTCACACACACGTCTCTACGTGGCTGCGTGTATTTTCAGTTACGCACACGTTTCTACGTGGCTGCGTATATTTTTAGTCACGCACACGTCTCTACGTGGCTGCGTGTATTTTCAGTCACGTACACATCCATGAGTGCGTGTATTTTTAGTCACGCACGTTCCCATGAGTGCGTGTATTTTCAGTCACGCACACATCCAAGAGTGCATGTATTTTTAGTCACGCACGTTCCCATGAGTGCGTGTATTTTCAGTCACGCACACATCCATGAGTGCGTGTATTTTCAGTCACGCACACATCCATGAGTGCGTGTATTTTTAGTCACGCACGTTCCCATGAGTGCGTGTATTTTCAGTCACGCACACATCCATGAGTGCGTGGATTTTTAGTCACGCACACGTCCATGAGTGCGTGCGTGAATTTCTTATCATTTTCCACACTCACACTGTGCATGCCAACGTGAACCATTTTTACGCTCACTCCGACTAGACTTGTTGGCGTGCCTTGTTGGCCTTAGTATAACCTACTAAACTTGGCGTGACTTCTTGACCTGGGTGTTTTTAATTGTCCTATAACTTATTCATTTAATGATGGCATGATAATTCTTCTATTATATCCTTACGCCTTTTGGCGTGAACTTGATAAAATTATGCCATGTTAATATTATAAATATGGATTGTTATGTAGAATGTGTCATGTGTCTTGATTGATCCATGGATACCCAGATTGACTGGAACTTAACTCTGAGGAGTTACAGACTCGACCCCATGTAATACTAATTGACTTTCATGCCTTGGTACCATTGATAATAATGGTTATCTTTACTAAAATTGATCATGCGTTCCTAGTTGGAACTAAGAGACTGGCTAGTCGTCTTATTGAATGAAATGAATGAGACACGTTCATGTAATGAACTATTATACTCGATTAGCCAATCCCGAATATTGGCATACAGACACATGCAGGTTTCAAATTATTTATTTATCTATTTTTACAAAAACAGCATGTGTACTTTATGGTCAAGGCATGATTACTCCGTGGTTAGACTTGATTGTTGCATCACGCTATGTAAAACCTACAACCTAGCCGCACGGGTATCGTTGTAGAGTTGCGCATATCGTACCCCGTACAAAAGTACTCATTTGAATGACCATGATCCACGGCATGGAACTTCACTCAACGTAGAGACTATTAAGTTAAATAAAATAATGATGGCATGGAGAGAATGGATTTCCGAGTTCTTACATGGCAGCCCCCTTGGGACTATTAAGTGCCCGACGGGCCGGCTGGTTCCCACAGATACTGTAAATCTGTCACACGGGCAGGGAACGGTATCTGCTTATATTATTGTACATGCTATAACGGCGGGCGTCCCGCTAGGACTCGTCTAACTACATGATTGGTGCAATTGATTGATTGGATAGACTAGCCTTGCTTGCACATAGTAAGAACTGAGGAATCCCTAATTGCATAATTCCAGGATAACTTGGGACTCACAATAGCAAGCCGTAGTAGTTGATTGGCCGTTCAAGATGATTTGTTTGTGTAATGTACCTACTCTGTTACCTAACTGTGATGATCAGAATGTCAGGACATGACGGGCTAACTTCTGTCCTTGTTTGGTTGGGAGGTTGGTTCGAAGTGTCGTGATGTTATATGAATCCTAGTAGGAAGCAGAGATCTATTATTATATTCTCTTACTTACTGGTTTAGTCATTCATATCGTGCTCCCTTGTGGTACTTGCTATTAGAGGTCTAACCTCTCTAGTTTTGCATGGCCAGATTTAGAGCCGGTCCCCGAGGATCCAGCTTACTTCTACCTCCAAGATGGTCAATACTAGGGGAATGATCGCAGGAGGACTCGAGTGGGTTTCCTTACTTCACCGCTCGTTTTGTCATTTACTTTATACTTAGTCGTTTGGCACCGACATGTTAGTCGGATCGTCTCGTACTTACTTTTGCATAATTGTAATTAAGTCAGACTGCAGCTGATAACAATTGTGTATACTTTGCTATACCATCTGGCTATGTTTTGTAAAGCCAGATCTCCAGAATATTTTGACTGAGCGTTTGGGACGCCTTACTGCTTCATCTTACATGTTCTTTATTACTGTTTCTTATTTGAATGATTGAGACAATAGATGTGAAATGACCATAGTAAGACTTTCATGTAGTATGCACCCCCTCGTCAGGTTAGACAATATTGATCGTATTATACGGTATTCATCTACCCGTAATACGTAGCTGGCTGAGTCATTCCCCCATTCTCCAGTATTCTGGTTCTGGGGCGTGACACCGGGTTTCATCTTAAAAGATTCATACTCCTGTGTCAGTCTACTAATTTTGGATTCCTTCACTTGGGAAGTCCCTTCATGGGTTACCTCAAGGAGTTTCCAAATTTCGTGAGACGTCTTACAGGTTGAAACTCTGTTGAACTCGGTTTTGTCAATTGCACAGAATAGTGCATTGATGGCACGAGCATCTAGGCTAGCTTTAGCCTTTTCAGCTTCAGTGTACTTATCATGGGTCTTTTCCACCAGCTGGCCTTCAACCACTGTTGGTGCTGATTTCTTATAACCATCAATGACTATTGACCAAAGATCAAAGTCGAGAGACTTTAGAAAGAAAGTCATTCGTGTTTTCCAGTAGGTATAATTTGTTCCATCAAATAGGGGAGGTCTATTTGTGGATTGCCCTTCACCGTTGAATATAGATTTCACGGCTGCCATATATATATACTCTCTAAGGTATGTTATATAAGAATATAACCTGCTCTGATACCAATTGTAGGACCGTTGAGCACCTCTAGAGGGGGGGTGAATAGAGTGCGTGTGTGCAGCAGAAAATAATCACCAATTAAAAATTAAACTATGGCAGAGATATAAGAGACAGTAAATAAAGAGAGAGAATTCAAACTCAGTGACACAGCGATGTATACTGGTATCCCTCTGAGAGGACTAATCCAGTCTCGAGTACTCTTGCTCGATGTTAATCCACTATGGCACAAGCTTTAACTGAGAGCTTGTAGTCTCTTACAACATCATGCTTGGTGACGAGCGCACGACCAGCTCCACAACACACACCGTGCTTGGTGACGAGCGCATGACCAGCTCCACAACAGGAAAAGTTGTTGAACTTGGAACGACCTCTTTACAACTCTTGAAACACCAAAAGATTCTAAATCAACTCTGATAGTACTGGCTTTTGGCTAAGAGATGTATAGGTATGATTTGAAAGTCTTAGATCGTTTGAAAATACTTGAGTAGTAGAGAAGAGAGAATGAAGAATGAATGAATGATTTGAAATGAAAAGTTCTTCTCTATTTATAGGTGTTTTCTCGAACCGAACTCGGGCAGAGTTCGGGCAGAGTTCGGATGCAAATATCTCGCAAAAGAGACGTTGCTCGCTGATTTGGAGGCAACAGAAGTTTGAATCATTTTTGGCCGAACTCGGGTCGAACTCGGTTACGAGTTCTGTCAGGAGATATTTGAAAATCATTTGTAAAAACAGTTTTCAAAATATGTTTTTAGTTATTTGTAAAATCATTTGTAAAGGCTATTTTCAAAATATGTTTTTGAAAATGAAATACGAAAGGTAAATAGGTAGGCTTTTGGAATGTGGACAGTTTTAACCCTAAGCCAGTATTACCAAAACTGATTTTACAAAATAAATCCTAGACTCAATAAAATATAAAATACAGAATAAAATGAGAAATGAGTCTTCTGAAGATTTGATGATGTTGACGCTTTGTTTGATGCAGTACATCGTCCGTTGAATTTGATTTCATGTATCCTGAAATGATTAGCAACATTTTCTATATTTTGTGTATTGACTTAAGTATATGTTGATTATCGAAATCGGGTGTGACCATGGAATAGGCCAACACATATCGGCGAACGGCACTTCCTCCCGTAGAGCGCTTCGTATGGAGCCATCTGAATGCTCGACTGATAACTATTGTTATACGCAAACTCCGTAAGCGGCAAATGCGTATCCCAACTAGTCTTTAGGTCGATCGCACACAGACGCAACATATCTTCTAAGATCTGATTGACCCTCTTTGTCTGACCGTCTGTTTGGGGATGGTATGCCGAACTAAAGTTCAGTTTGGTCCCCATCGCCGCTTGGAGGCTCGTCCAGAAATGCGATAGGAATCGCCCGTCTTTGTCCGAAATTATAGAGGCCGGTACCCCGTGCAGTCGAACAATCTCATCGACGTAGATTTGTGCTAACCGATCGACGCTCCATCCTACTTTAATTGCGATAAAGTGAGCCGACTTGGTCAATATATCAACAATGACCCAAATCGCATCATTCCCCCGCGGCGTCTTCGGAAATCCTACAATAAAATCCATCGAAATATTGTCCCACTTCCACTCGGGAATGGGGATGTTCTGTAGCTCGCCGCCTGGCCGTTGGTGTTCCGCCTTCACCTGCTGACACGCCATGCATTGTGATACGAACGTAGCCACGTCTTTCTTCATGCCGTGCCACCAAAAGTTTGTGCGCAAGTCCTTGTACATCTTGGTGCTTCCAGGATGTAACGAGTACTTCGCACAGTGCGCCTCCTTCAGAATTTCTTTTCTGAGTTCGGCAGTTTCAGGAATGCAGAGCCTTCCCTTTAGTCGCATCGTCCCGTCTCCGTCTTCCGCAAAGTCAGTCGCCCTTTCCGTTGAAATCAGCTCGCACATTTTCTTCAGGAATGAGTCGTCCCCCTGTGCGGTCTTTATCTTGCTAAGCAGGCTCGATCCTAACTTCAGTTGAGCTAGGTGCAGGTGTCGATACTCAATTTCGAGTTCGATACCCATCGCTTCAAGGTCTCGCTGTATCTCCTTGTTTATGGCCAGTGTTCCCATAAACATTCTGCTGAGTGCGTCGGCCACCACGTTTCCCTTGCCCGGTATATACTCGATCGTTAGCTCGTAATCTTTTATGAGTTCGAGCCAATGTCGCTGTCGTAGGTTGAGCTCCTGTTGCGTAAATAAGTACTTCAGGCTTTTGTGATCTGTGTAGATTCTGCATGCCACACCATAGAGGTAGTGCCGCCATAACTTCAACGCAAAGACGATCGCCGCCAATTCTAGGTCGTGTGTCGGGTAGTTTTTCTCGTGCTGCTTCAACTGCCGTGAAGCGTAGGAGATAACTTTGTCTCTCTGTATGAGTACGCACCCGAGGCCAGTTCCCGACGCGTCGCTGAATATCTGAAAGCCTTCTGGACCGTCTGGAAGTACAAGAATTGGAGCTGAGACGAGCCGTTGCTTCAACTCTTGGAAGATGGATTCACAGTCGTCGCTCCATTAAAATACTACTTCCTTCTGGGTGAGGCGAGTCAGAGGCGACGTTAGTTTTGAAAAGCTTCGCACGAATCGACGGTAGTAGCCCGCTAAGCCAAGGAAACTCTGAATGTCGCTAGCCGAGGCAGGTCGTTTCCAATCCACCACCGCATCAATCTTCTTTGGGTCCACCGCGACACCTTCGGCAGAGATTACGTGCCCGAGGAATGTCACGCTATTCATCCAGAACTCGCACTTACTCTGCTTAGCGTACAATTTATTTTTATGCATAATCTGCAGTTCCGTCTTCAAATGTTCTGCATGTTCTTCACGATTCTTTGAGTAGACAAGGATATCGTCGATGAATATGACTACAAATTTATCTATTTGAGGTCGGAAGACTCGGTTCATCAGATCCATGAACGCGGCTGGGGCATTCGTCAAACCGAACGGCATGACGAGGAATTCGTAATGACCATATCGAGTGCGGAAGGCAGACTTCGATATGTCGTCGGACTTGATCTTCAATTGATGATAGCCTGAACGAAGATCGATTTTTGAAAATATTGCCGCGTCTTCCAGTTGGTCAAACAAGTTGTCAATTCGCGGCAAAGGATATTTGTTCCGTACGGTCGCCTTGTTGAGTTCACGATAGTCGATGCATAGCCGCATCGACCCATCCTTCTTCTTCACGAAAAATACGGAAGCACCCCACGGAGAGACGCTAGGGCGAATAAATTCGCGGTCTAGCAACTCTTGTAATTGTACCTTCAGCTCCTTCAGTTCTGCTGGAGCCATTCGGTAAGGCGCCTTGGATATCGGCCGTGTATCCGGAAAGGTGTCGATGCTGAATTCAATTTCTCGATCCGGCGGCATCCCGGATATCTCGTCAGGAAAAACGTCAAGAAAATCGGCCACAACATCAGTCTGCGTGTTTGTATTATCCTTCCGCGTGTCTCGAACTGATGCCAAGTATTCCGCACAGCCGGAACGCAGCATACACCTTGCCGAGATTGCCGACACCATCATTGCCGCCTTCGAGACCGTACCGTACGAATATGAGAACTCTGTCTCGCCAGAAAGACGAAATACTACTCTCTTCCCCGCGCACTCGATCCTTGCACGACAAGCGCCCAACCAATCCATGCCCAGGATTATATCGTAATCTTTGATGTCTAGTACGACGGCATCCAAGGATAGATATCTTCCTCCGATGCAAATGTGGCCATCCCTACAAATAAAGTTTGCAGGCATATCGACTCCCGGCGGAGTGCTAACGCTAATATTTATATCTAGTGATTGCATGGTTATTTTATTTTCTTTCGCAAAATCATCAGATATAAAGCTATGCGTCGCACCCGAATCGAATAATACTCGAGCAGGTATATCTTTGTAGAGTAATATACCTGTTACAACCGTATCAGACGTAAGCACCTCGTCCCGAGTTAAGACATAAACTCGGCCTTGAGCTCCGTGGCGTTGGTTCTGATGGTTGACGGGCACCGCATTCGCGCCTTACAGTATCGGCGCTTTATACGAATTCGGGACGTTCCTTGGTGGGTTGTGTTGATTCGGACCTTTGTGCGGGCAATATGTAACTATATGGCCTACCTCGCCACACTTGTAGCAAGATCTCGTGACGCAGTCGACGTTTCGGTGCCCACACCTACCGCACCTGGTGCAGTGTTGACTGTCATGGCCTCGATCATCGAATCTGTTCGGACGCTTTGTTATTCCCGATCTCCCGGTGCCGGCGTCGTTAGGACGCTTGTTGAAGTGGTTACGGATGCCTCTACTCGACATACGGCCAAAGATGCGCTCATTATCAAGAGCGGCATTATAGGATTCACGGTATGTTCGGCACCTTTGATTCATGACGTCCCTTCGCAGTTCGTCATTTAGGCCTTGTTGGAAGCGTTCACACCAGGCTTCCTTGTTGGGCAGGAAGGCGCCGACAAACTTCGCCATCTTTGAGAAGCTCGAATCATAATCGTCGACAGACATATTTTCCTGTCGCAGCGTCATGAACTCGTCTTCTTTTTGTTGACGGACAGCGCGAGGAACATACTGTTCGAGGAAGGCTTGCTTGAATATTTTCCAGGAAATCGTGGCGTCCGTATCGGCTTCATAGATTTCCTACTTTTTAGCGGCCCACCAGTCGTACGCCCTCAGTTGCAGCTGTAACGTCGCACAAGTTACCCGCTGGGACCCTTCGATGCTAAGCAGATTAAACAGGTCCTCCATCTCCGCGAGCCATCCTACGATCACATCAGGCTCCGCTCAGCCGTTGAACTTTGGTGGATTCATCTGGCGGAACTCCTTTGCCTTGAACAAGGAAGAAGAATCTATCATTTGCGTTGAGTCTCTTCTTCCTCGTTTTCTTCTTGGTCGCCTTGCTTTTCCTCGGTCTCTTCGTCCGTCGTCTTGGTATTGCTTGCCATTCTGCTCACTATCTGAGTCAGGACATTCATCTGTTTCTGTTGCGCCTCGAATTGGGCTTTGAATTGTGTCTGAAGCTGCTGCAGTTCCATCAACTGTAGCATCTTCTGCATAGTCGTCTCGCTAGGCTCAGTGCTTTTTGTGCTCGACGTACTATCTACAGTTTGGGTTGGGGCGGGATTGTTTCTTTTCTTAGTCATTCCTACAAAACATAGTAAACCTGTTAGTATTTTTCAAAATATCTACGGGCTTACCTGTATGGAACTTTTATTTCACGCAGCATATCGATAAGCATTCAATCGAGCCATCGCAACGGACATACCAACAATGAAACATCTTTCGAAAATTCGAGGAAATATAACTGTGCTCTGATACCAATTTGTCACGCCCCGAGTCGACAAACCGTTCGTCCCCGGTGTTACTTTGCCGATTCGATCGTCCTCGCTAAGGCGTGATGCCGCACGAGCCTGGAGTTGCGCTCGTGCAAGGCAAGATGACAAGTTCTCAAATGGTTATCTTTTCATTTTGATATTAATACACCAAGTCGAAACTTCACAAATCACATCAGAATATAAGACGCAGTATAGGAAGATAGAAATGCTTTTCATTCATAGCTTACAACGAAGTGCAAGTCATAATTACATTGGATGCCGTTGCGGCTACATTGATTGAAAACATAAGGAAATACATTCAACAAGTTGCCTGAACTAACGCTTGCCGTCCCATACATTCGCCCCTTTATACAAAGCCGTCGACTTGAATTGGCTTCAAAATACTTCAGCATAGAAAGAGCTTCAAAACGCCTCTCCGTACTTCAGCTCCAGTTTAGTTGAGCGCGCCCATCGCACCTGGGAAAATTGGGAGAATGGGATTAGCACACTTGCTAAGTGGACGAGACGAACCCACTCGTCTAAACCGACTCTAATTGTTAGGGTAGACATGCTTTAGAGTTGTCTTTCTATTAGAACTAAATGAATTCAGTTCATATTCGATAGCCATCTTTGCGTAATAAAGCATACAGTGAACCATAGCAGTTTATCATATTTCTTACCACGGTCGTGCTCGTCCCTGCATAAAAACAGAGATAATATTTACACCTGCATAAGACAATAGATGAGTATGCTACATCTTATATACGGTCATTGATGTTACACACCACGTGGGACTATCTCAACGGCATTTCGGTCGGCTCAGTCTAGGTTGCAAGCCTGACTGACGGTCCCGCAATGCATCAGTACCGAAGTACGATTATTCATTCCCCCTAGGTCGAGTCGATTCCGATGCCCCGTATATCGATTCGAGGAAAATATCAACTTGTGCACAAGCTGTCCATGACCATGTCAATGCGTGAACAGTTTATATATGCAACCAGTTTTGTATAGCGCGGACAGTATTAAACGACATTATCATTTCCCCCAACTCATGCAACATTTTATTTTCCCCAAGCCATACTCCGATTTAGCGTCCCGTAGGCGCCAAATTGTCCGAGGCATCATAACCCACGATCGACGTTTCATAATATTTTGCAGCACGTAAAATAGTCTATCTTTTTACTAGAATCTTAAACTTTCTGGTTTATGTGATAGACTTGTATTTTTAGAGTGAATTTCTCTAAATCGATACGTTTTCCTGAGTTCTTGGACTTAGTGGATTGGCATGCAATTACTTGGCATCGATCGATTTGAATGAATTCGAAGCAAGGAATAAGTTTCCGGGACAGAGTAGAAAATAAGGGGCCGAATCACCCACCGATTACTTTGCTTCGTGCCGGTCGTCCGAGCGCTACGCAACGTCAATCCTTAGTTACGCGAGCTCCTGCAATGGCACCAACGCTTTGTTAGAATTCCTTCTTTTCCCCTTGCATCGAAATTGTAATTGCATCCATGAAAACGACGCAAAAGCACTTCATCAAGCCCAGCGACAAAGCTCCAAGAAAACCATACAGCGGTCCGGTCCCGTCGAAGGGACTCTTATAGAGAGCTCACTCGCCGAGACGCAGCCCGCTGCATCTAGGACTTATTCCAACAGAAGTCGTTCTATTAGTTGGATCGATTCTCGTAACTTCCGTCCATATCAATTTGAATCGGTGCCGCAAGGCGTTAACGTTTACCAAGCTTAGCGATCGAGTCAGATGGCCATCTAAGTTCCCGACCGATCTGACTCGGCGCTAGCATATTATGAAGTTCCGTCGCCTATCGAAAGCGGGGCGCTACAAGAATCTCTTTAGGGTTCATGAATGGATTTTTCGAACACGATAAATCCAACATTTTTTCTTGAAAACCTAACCCTAGAACAAGACAAAGTATCATGTCGTTGTAGCCGTTCGGCTGCTACAGCCGCATCTGACAGTATTAGAACTATCAGGGTTCTGGCAATCCTCATGTTAAGGAGGACTGTCAGGCAGCCGACAGTCCTCTTATGAAAGAGGACTGTAGGAAGTCTGGCAATCCTCCTTTACATTTGGACTGCCATAACCCTGGCAGTCCTAAATCAATATTGTATTGGCTTTCTGGCAGTCCTCCTTAACATTATATTTTTTTGTTATCTATTTTCTTTTGTATTATTTAATAATTGTATGTTGTCCCGCAGTCATGCTGGTACTCCCAAGAGAATACGACCCCACCATGTCGGCGTGCAAGGAACGCACTGCGGATCGTCCTCTCGAGAGATCGATAAGAATTTTTGAACCGGCTCCAGAAAGCGAAGTCACTGGAGCGACTGGCCGGACACGGACGAAGCGACCGGCTCCTCCTGTTCGGTCGAAGCAACGAGCTCCTCATAGTTCTCCATCTTCTGCCGATGACGACAACGACGTACCTATTGGCCAACTCATATCACGTGCCTATTGGCCAACTCCTGCAACGAGATGGAGCGCATTGATGACGCTGCAGATTTTTTTTCTTTCATGAAAATAAGGAGCAGCGTACGAAGGCACGACATGATAATTAGTTTTTTTTTGGATATTTGAATGTGTTTTGAAATTTGGATATGTTCGAATATTTGGATATGTGGATATTTGGATGTATTTTGGTTATGTGGACATGCTTTGGATACGTTTGAACGTATTTTCGTTATGTGGACATGTGATCTAATTTTGGACATATTTTGGTATGTTTGGATATGTTACTGTTATTGTCTGGTGTAAGTTTGGTATGGTTGGTTATGTGGATATGTGATATGATTGTGGTTGGTTATGTGGTGTGGACATGTTTTGGTATAATTTTGCCATTATGTGGTGTGGATATGTTCTGTACAGAGACTTTCAATATGGACTGCCAACAAGCTGACAGTCCAAGTCCAAACTCTTTGTTTGGAGAGTGTCGACTTAGACTGCAAATATGAAAGCAGTCCTAAATAAAGAGTGGACTGCCAACATAATGGCAGTCCTAAATAAAGAGTGGACTGCCAACATCATGGCAGTCCTAAATAAAGAGTGGACTGCCAACATCATGGCAATCCATATGCATTCTTTATATGCCTAATTTACTACTTCAATGATGGATTACACAACCAAGTGAGGCAGTTAGCTTATTCTATGAAGTAGTTTTATACACCATCAAATATGGGAAGTTTAGCTCAAAAGATAAACTTTCCACATTTAGCTCGAAAGACAAAGAAACAATAGAAAGCCTGGAAAAAAAAAAACCAACTAAGCTTGATTTGCAGCATCTAACTTCATCATAGTTTATTAGTGGTTGTACTACAATATACATTACAGTGAAGACAATGTGAGCATATGGCTCATTTTTCTTACAATGGTGGCAAGTAACAAGAAAGGAGAGGGGGATCCCACCATACCCACGCTCATTCCCTACTACTTATTTGTGTAATGCAATGTTGCAAGAGCTCATACTAGATTAGTTTTTTAGGACTGCCAACATGAAAGCAGTCTTAAATAAAGAGCGGACTGCCAACATGAAAGCAGTTCTAAATGAAGAATGGTAGTCCAAGTCCTAACTTTTTGTTGCTTTGGACTGCCAACCACTTTGCAGTCCTAAATGAAGCATGGACTGCCAACAAGTTGGTAGTCCAAGTCCAAACTTTCTGTTTGGAGAGTGTCGACTTGGACTGCAAACATGAAGGCAGTCATAAATAAAGAGTGGACTGCCAACTAGTTGGCAGTCCTAGTTATTCGGATTATAATTGGAATAGCTGTTGGAGTCTTAATATTTGGTGTTCTTGCAATACTGGTTCTCTATCTTACTGCTCGGAGCCGGAGGAAGTTAAGGAGTTCTCCAAACCATCTACCTGTCACCCAATTTCCTACAGTTTCAAAGAAAATTAAGAAAATCAGGGTGGATCAAGTATTGGCAAATAATTCTTAAGGTTCAAGATAAATCCAACGCAAAATAAGAGAAGAGGGAGAGAAAAAACTATAACTATAATTTTTACCCACAATATTCACAAAATGTAGGTTGGGAAAAAAAATAGGTTAGGGTCTAATTAGGTGACCTAGAAATATTTTGGAAAGAAGATAGCATTAGAAGGGGGGAGAGAAGAAGAAGAGAAGAAAAGGAAGAGGGAGAGAAGAAAAGAAACAAAAAGTTGGTATTTATACTTATATGTGGGCTAGCCCCAAGTAAAAAAAATGGATGACAAACTTGTAATTTTTTAAAACATTTTTGGGCTAGTCCAAGTAAAATTGGTAGTGACCTTAGAAAAAGCCAAAATTTATTATCATCGGAACATGAAGAGTTATATGGAAAAAAATTATAGCATGCAAACTTTATTGCTTTGACTCTTAAACATAAATGACATGCAAGTTGACATAATAACATCATGTTATATAATATTCAAGGGTATTTTAGGAATTCAAAAAATTTACCACCAAATTTTCCTATTATATAGCAGAATAGATATTGCTAAAAAAGTTATACTTCATCATATACTTTTTCTTCCAATAAATATTGCTGCATATCTATACTAATTAAAATAGTTTATTAGTTTTAATAGTGACAACTTAGGAATTACGAAAACTGACATTTGGTTTTCTATATTGTCTTCCTAGGTTAATTAAAAAAATGTTAAATACGTACAAGACACGTACATATGTGCTATTAAATTTAGAGATAATTTAATTCCTTAAGAGGGCTTAAGGTATTGTATTTCATTGAGTCCACTTTATATTTATTTTTTATGAAATTTTATTTTAACATTTACATATCTATGTTTGGTTATATTTGAAATATGTATTCAATTTTCTCATTAACATGTTTAGTTCATATAAGAGTATAAATCTTAATTTGTATATTTTTTTCATAAATATAATTTTATTAATTATATAATAATTTAATTACTTAAATTCATATGTTTGAGATAGATAAAAAATATAAAAGTAAAAGAAGGATACTAATGCCCAAATAAAATAAAAAATGAAATATTTGTAATTCAACAATTTTTTTTATTGTCGATTTTAAAATTAGTAACACATGAGTTTAGGATTTTTGATTTGGTATTTCTGGATAGGGTGCGGCTATACGCACCCCATAACTTTCTAAGCACCAGGGGGGGGGGGGTTTGGGAAGAGAAGAAGAATAGAAGAAAATAAACAAAAAGTTGGTATTTATACTCATATGTGGGCTAGCCCCAAGTAAAAAAATGGATGACAAACTTGTAATTTTTTAAAATATTTTTGGGCTAGCCCTAAGTAAAATTGGTAGTGCCCTTAGAAAATGCCAAAATTTATTATTATCGGAACATGAAGAGTTGTATTAAAAAAAAATTATAGCATGCAAACTTTATTGCTTTGACTCTTAAACATAAATGGCATGCAAGCTGACATAATAACATCATGTTATAAAATATTTGAGGGTATTTTAGGAATTCAAAAGTTTTACCACCAAAATTTCCTATTATATAGTATAATAGATACTGCTAAAAAAGTTATACTTCATCGTATAATTTTTCTTCCAAAAATATTGCTACATATCTATACTAATTAAAATAGTTTATTAGTTTTAATAGTGACAACTTAGGAATTACGAAAACTGAAATTTAATTTTCTACATAGTCTTCCTAAGTTAATTAAAAAAATGTTAAATACGTACAAGACACGTACATATATGCTATTAAATTTAGAGATAATTCAATTCCTTAAGAGGGCTTAAGGAATTGTATTTCATTGAGTCCACTTTATATTTATTTTTTATGGAATTTTATTTTAACATTTACATATCCATGTTTGGTTATATTTGAAATATGTATTCAATTTTTCATTAACATGTTTATTTCATATAAGAGTATAAATCTTAATTTGTATATTTTTTCATAAATATAATTTTATTAATTATATAATAATTTAATTACTTAAATTCATATGTTTGAGATAGATAAAAAAATTTAAAAGTAAAAGAAGGATACTAACGCCCAAATAAAATAAAAAAAATGAAATATTTGTAATTCAACAAATTTTTTTATTGTCGAGTTTTAAAAATTAGTAATACATGAGTTTAGGATTTTTTTTTTTTTTGGTATTTCTGGATAGGGTGCGGCTATACGCACCCCATGACTTTCTAAGCACACCTCATATAACTTAAGTTGAAAACTAGATTAATGTTGAAAGACTCATATACCCATATGACCTTCCTATCACACCCCACCATCCTCCTTCTTATTCCTTCTTTCATTTTCACATTCTTCTCCAACCCAACCCCAAAGTCCTAGAAAAATTCTACTTTGAAATCGCGAAGAAGGCATCATGGAGGAAGGAAATACACTTCAAAGACACAATCCTTCTTTCTCGGTTTGTGTCACTCCCTTTTCCCAGAATACATATTTTAATACGTGTACTGCTTGAATGTATTTATTTAATATTTATCATGCATTTAATTTCTTTAATTTTTCGCTAATTATTTTTCTGTGTTTTATTTTCGGCTCTTGGGTTCGGCTTGGTTTGGTTCGTTTCCATATTTTTATGGTTCATTATGAACCGAACCCAACTCCCCACCTACCACATCTTCATTTAAAGCCACAATCCTTTTTCTCTCTTCATTACTTCTTGTTTCTCATTTACTCTTCTTCTTCCTCATAACTCTCTCCACCTACCAAACCCATAGGCAAGTACATCTTGCTCCACATGAGAACCTATATTTTTATGGTTTATTTATCTTCCTCTCGTGATCCTAAGATAATTTAGAACTTGATATTTTTTATTTTGAAGTTCTATTTTTAGTAGATCTAGAAATTGCCATTTTCGGATTTTGTGGGTTTGATCTATTAAACTTCTTTGTTTTTAAGTTTTGATCGTTCCAGACTGTTGAGATTCGTGTTATACGCCATTCTGACCCATGGAAGTTCCATTTTTGCTTGGGATGAAGGTTCTATAGAATTTGGAGTTCGGGAGGAGTTTTACGCCCACGTTATACGTGCCTGCGTAAGCATTAAAATTTACGCCCACGTTCATACGTGCCTGCGTAATATCAAGCTCTACGCCCACGATCATTCGTGTCAGCGTGAATCTGTTTTACGCAAGTCGACTTGGCTTGGCGTATTATTCATTTACGCTTATTCATTCGTGCGTAAACTTGACTCTTTACGCGTGGCTCGACCCTTTACGCATACAATGTTTTACGTGTAACTCGACTCTTTACGCGTACAGTGTTTCATGCGTAACTCTATTTTTTTACGCGTACAAGTCTTACGCGTAACCCTGTTCTTTATGCGTAGCTCTGTTTTACGCGTACTCCTTGGCTCGGCATAAGACGAGTTTTTACGCGCAACTTTGTTCCTTTATTTGAGCGTACTTCCTTTACGCATATTCATCCATGCGTAAACTTTGACCCTTACGCGTACGAGTTTACACGTAACATTACTTCTTTATGCGTACTTTCTTTACGCGTGTATTTGCCTTAGCGTAAAGCTTGGCATAAATCGGTGGCCTTAGCGTAAAGCTTTGGCGTAGACTAGTCATGGTATAGATTAGCCTTGGCGTAATCCAACCTTGGTGTTCCTATTGCTCTATACTTTATTTACTTTATGTCGGCATGGCATTTCTCCTATTATATCCTCACGTCTTTTTGACATGAACTCGATATAATCATGACATGCTAATATTTTTAATACATATTGTGGTGGAGAATGTGCCATGTGTCCCGATTGGTTTATGGATACCCAGTATGATTGGAACTTAACCCTGAGAGTTATAAACTCAACCATACTAAATACTAGTTTGACTTTCATGCCTTTGCACGAATTGACATTGATTGTTATCTTGACTAAATGATTGATCATGTGTTCCTAGTTGGAACTAAAGAGACTGGCTAGTCGTCTTACTGAAACTGAATGAGACACGTTCATATTAACTATGAACCATTACAATCGACTAGCCGATCCCGAACATTGGCATATGGACACGTGCAGGCTTCAACTGATTTTTCTATAAAAACGGCATGTGTACTTTACAGTCAAGGCATGATTATTTCGTGGCTAGGTTTGATTGTTGCATCACGCTATGTAAGACCTACAACCTAACCGTACGGGCATCGTTGTAGAGTTATCGTACTTTGTATGAAAGTACTCATTCTGAATGACCATGATCCACGACATAAGATTTCAATTAACATAGGGACTACTAAGTTAAATAAAATAACGATTGCATGGAGAGAATGGATTCCCGAGTTCTTACATGGCAGCCATCCTTAGGGCAATTAGTGTCCTAACATGCCGGCTGGTTCCCACAGATACTGTAAATCTGCCACACGGGCAGGGAGCGGTATCTGCTTATATTTATTTACTGTATATTGATGACGGGCATCTCGTTGGGACTCGTCTAATTCATGACTGGCGTAACTGATTATTGGGTAGACTAGCCTTGCTTGCATATAGTAAGAACTGAGGAATCCTTATTGCATATTTCTAAGATAACTTGGAACTCACAGTTAGCAAGCCATAGTAGTTGTATTGTCGTTAAATTGATTTGTTTGCATATTGTACCTACTCTATTAACTACTTAGATGATCAAAATGTCAGGACATGACGGGTCAACTTCTGTCCTTGTTTGGCTGGAAAGTTGGTTTAAAGTGTCGTGATGTTGTGTGAACCCCAGTAGCAAGCGGAGACTTATTATTATATTCTTAACTCTTATCACTGGTTTTAGTTCTCATATCGTGCTTCCTTGTGGTACTTGCTATTAGAGGTCTAACCTCTCTGGTTTTGCATGGCCAGATTTAGAGCCAGTTCCCGAGGACTCAGCTTACTTCTACCTCCAAGATGGTCAATACTAGAGGGATGATCGCAGGAGGACACGAGTGGGTTCTTTACTTCCCTGCTCATTTTGCTACTTACTTTACATTTTGCCGCTTGGCACCGACATGTTAGTCGGATTGTCTTGTACTTATTTTTACATAAGGGCCTGTTTGGTTCGGTGGGACTCGATTGAAAGTGAGTTCAAATGAGGAGTTTTGCTGAAAGTGAACGTTGGAAGCTGGGGTTTTCGTGTTTGGTTGCACACTGCAACTGTGATGCAGGTGTCCCATCCCAACCTTGAACAACGGGTTGTCCCCCTTTCTTAACTCTTTCTTACCTACACCATGGAAGAGGCGTAACTCTTCCGAAAGTGCTCTTTTCTGCTGGCAGTTGCAAGCTTGGAACTCTCTCTCTCCTTCTCTTCGTCTGTGGTCACCTTCTTCCTCTCCCGCCAACAAGGTGATTCTTTCTTCTCCTCTTCTCCTCACCCTCTACTGTTGTTGTATAAAAAAAATTTGATGCTAATTTTTGGTTCAAAATGGGAAAAAATTAGTAGATATGTGCTAAAATTTGTTCGAGAAAGGCAAGAAGTGGTAGATCTGCGGGTTTTCTTTTCAAAAGTGGACAAAATTGGTAGATCTACGATTTTTTGGTTCGACAGTAGTAAAAAAATGACTAGATCTGTTATTTTTTGGTTCGAAAAGGAAAAAAAAAGTAGTAGATCTGTGTTATTTTCTTCGAAAATGGGAAATTTTAGTAGATCTATGCTGTTTTATGTTGGAAAAGTGTGAAAATTAGAAGATCTATGCTGTTTTATGTTGGAAAAATGAAAAAAAATTAGTAGATCTGAGCTAATTTTGATTTGAAGTCGAAAAAAAAGTAGATATGTACTACTTTCTGTTCGAACAGTGTGAAATTTTCCATGACTTCTACTTTTGGTTTTGAAGAAATAAATTTTCCTGTGCGTGATATAGGAACTGCCATGATTTATTATTTGTACATCTGACATGATGTAAGTTTTGACATAATATATGATTACAAAGGATTTTTTATGTAGATCATGGTTGAAAGAGTGCATGATATAGGAGCTGTAAGGTTTACGATCCTTTATTTTTGTTTTTTGTAGATGGATTTGTCGAATCCCAATGATTCGTTACTTAATGCCGCAGTCGGTAGTATACTTACTGTCGTAACTATAATTTTGACTCTAACTGAGAACGAGGACAATGACCGACTAGGCATTGCAAAAGAACCCTCCCTAATTAGAGAACAGTGGAGGCAAGCCCACATGTATCAAATTTTGACGGCAGGACCAAATAATTGTGTTCATTATCTAAGGATGAGTAGTGCTGCTTTCTACGGTCTCGCAAATATTTTGCGTTCCAATGGATCGCTCCATGATGCAACTGCTTTTATTTTGTAATATTTGGTCATAAATTGCCTAATGTAGCATGATCTACTGCTGCTCTTTTGTAATATTTGCTAACTACTGCTGTCTTTTTGTAATATTTGCCTTTTGTGATATTATGTTACTATTTCAATAGTAATGTTTTCATATTTCAGTCAATACTCAGTCTGAAGGTTCTTTTCATATTTCAGTCAATACTCAGTAATGTTTTCATGTTTTTATATTTCAGTCAATACTGTTTCAATAATTCAATGATTAATTTTCCAAGTGTTGTTTCATATGATTTAATGATTCATTTATCAAGTAAAGGTGCCCTACTCAGTCCATGCAGTTTTAATAGGGTCATATTTCAGTCTGAAGGTCATATTTCAATCAGTCCATGCAGTTTTAATACTCAGTCCATGCAGTTTTAATAGGGTCATATAATAGTTTCAATACTCAGTCCATGCAGTTCTTTTCAGTCTGAAGGTCATATTTCAGTCAATGATTCATTTTTCAAGTGTTGTTTCATATGTCAGTCCATGCAGTTTTAATAGGGTTATATGTGTTAATAATGTTCGAAATCTTTGTAGCATGTCATACTACATTGTTTTGAAAGGGAGAAAGCAAGGAGTGTACACAACCTGGGCTGAATGTTACATGCAAGTGAATGGGTTTAAAGGCGCTTGTTATTTCAAATGCCATGATTATGAGGAGGCTAGGGGTTACTTCCACTCGAATGATAGGGATCGACGAACTGGTCCTAAGGGAGAAGATATAGTTAATGGCCACCCAACGGCCATTATTGCTATGTTGGATTTTCTTACATTACTTGTTTCACTTTCGGTTTGGACCTATATTATGTAGGCCAAGTCTGTTATGTAGAACAAAGTCTATTTTGTAATTGGGGCCAAACCTGCTGTCTCATAAAGCTACTCGTGCATGTAATGACTATGTTTATGTAATCTTTGTTTGCAGGGGTTGTCTTTGAATGAAATATAAAGGTGGAACCGATATTAGAAGCTAAAGTTGACGGCATCCCCTACCAAATTGGTGATGGATGGAGGTAGCTAACTTGTAGCTAAGTTTTAGACAATGATGAGGAGGGGGCAACCTTTGAGTCTAAAACATACATCCGTCCCGACAACACAAATGAGGAAGGTGCCCCACGATGAGAACCAAAACTTGATGGCCACCCCTACCAATATGGTGATAGATGGAGGTAGTCAAGTTTTTAAATTGGCGATGATAAGTGGGATGGTGAATTCTTTGAGTCAATTATTACAATATCATTTTATTGATGTGGGCTAAGTTTTTTTTGGCCTACTGCATTGTGCAACCAAACACGAAAACCCCAGCTTCCAACGTTCAGTTTCAACAAAAATCCTCATTTGAACCCACTTTCAGCCGAGTCCCCCTTTGCATTTTTTGTTTTTGAAGGATTGTTTCAGCTTTTCAAGACCTTTTTGCATTGGTTTGTGATTATCAGTTTTTCAAGCCTTGTGTTTCAGTTTTTGGAGACCTCTTACATTGGTTATCCTAGTTTGACATCTATATTTGGGTATCCTAATTTGTGAAAGTTTCTATATTTGGGTATCCTAATTTGACATTTATATTTGGATATCCTAATTTATGGAAGTTTATATATTTGGGTATCTGCAGTTTTACATCTATATTTGAATGTTGCAGTTTTATTTGGGAATGTTGCAGTTTCATGCATTTTTTATGTGATTTCTTGGTTAGAGGTCATCTGCAGTTTCATTTGGGAATGTTGCACTTTTGGAATGATACAATTTCATTTGGGAATGCTGCAGTTTCATTTGGGAATGTTGCATCACTTTTGGAATGCAAGTGTTTTCACTTGGGAATGCCTAGTGATGCATTTATCATTTTCACTTTTCGATTCCAAGTTCTAAGTTTTTGAGTATATTTTGGGGGAATAATGAATTATTTGGGGCTAGGCTTTGGTGGCCTGCATGAATTATGAGTCTGAGTTTTAGAGGGCTATGCTTTGGTATCATGATACCATACTGCTGAACTGCTGACTATATAGTCTTCAATTGGCTACGTATTGCTGCCTCTACATACGTATGCACTTTTGGCAAACACTGAGACCGCTAATGCTGTCCCAGCCTCTGTATTTCTAAGTTTTAGTTATACTTCATAATTTTCAGTATCAGGATTTTTTCTGAGTTTTAGTTAAACTCTGACCCCATCATGTTGTCCCTGCATGAATTATGAGTCTGTTTCAATTTTTCTGAGTTCATTTTTTCTGCACTTTTTAAGCCTGTGTTGTACAAAAGTTGGTTCCAGGAATTATGATACTGAACAAATTGTGCGGTTGTACAAAATGTAACGTAGCTTCTTCCAAAATTTTGTTGTACAAATTTTGGTTCCAGAGAAGCTAATAATTCTTGGCATTTTGCTTATGTAGAAAATTGGTTCCATGAATCAATTCTGTTGGATATAATTATTGTTGTACAAATATTTTTTGGCTTGAAAAATTGGGTTGCTGTAGAAAATTTGCTTCCAAGAATTATTTAGGGCCTGCATTTTTTGTCTGTGCATAATTTTCTTCCATACATCAATTGTGTAAATATTTTTTCAGTTATGAAACCCTTCTGTGTTGCCAAACCTTCATTTTTTAGTTGGAAAAATATTGATATGCTAGTGTTGGTAACCATACCATTCTTCACTCGGGTGATTATATCACTTGCAATGTGTTAACCAAACGCAGGAAGTACCCATCCAAGTTTCCAAATCCACTTTCTAGTGGTCATCCAAACACCACATGATGGAAGTGATAACTTGCGGGGGGATAAAATAATACATATCCAAACGTTTTTTGGAAAGTGAACTGCTTGAAAAGTACATTGCATTACATCATCTTGAAAGTGGCACTTTCACACTTTCATACACCTCCGCCGAACCAAACAGGCCCTAATTGTAACTAAGTCAGACTGCAGCTGATAACGATTGTGTATACCTTGCTATACCATCTGGCTATGTTTGGTACAGCCATATCTCAAGAACATTTTGACTAAGCATTTGGGATGCCTTACTGCTTTATCTTACATGTTCTCTATTATTGCTTCTTGTTTGAATGATTGAGACAATAGATGTTGAGTAACCATAGCGAGACTTTCATGTAGTATGCATTCCCTCGTCTTTTAGACAGTATTGATCGTATTATACGGTATTCATCTACCTGTAATACGTAGCTGGCTGAGTCACTCCTCTGTTCTCCGGTATTCTGGTTCTGGGGCGTGACAAGGTTTTAGTGGTGGCCCATGCAGGTCTGATTTCAGATTTGTAGGGTGTTTTAATTTATAGGATGTCTCAATCACACTTGTTTTTGTTTGATCTCATGATTCATTATTCTCGACTCTAGCTTGACATTCCGGTATCCTTTGACTTCATTGATCTTTTCTGTCCAATCGTTTGATTGTTCTCTTCTCCCTTTTCTTAGGGGCACCTCGTCCGCATCCGTCAGAGCCGGACAGCAACATCAAGGGCAATACGAACAACCTGATCATGTTGGTCAGCAACAAGGGCTGGTGCTACCCTAAGAGACCATCCAAGAAGAGGTGATAATGGAACCAACAGCTCGATCGCAGTATCCGGAGGTTCCAACACCACCAACAGTTCCACCTACCCTCGTGGAAGTAGACACACCAGCCCTTCTGGAGATCATGAGAGGGATGATGGCTACTCAGCAACATCAGATATTGGCCCAGCAATGCATGCACACTCAGCTACAAGAGCAGAATGTGTTGCTCAACCAAGGATTGCAAACGACTTTAGAAAGGAGAGTGAGGACAGATTCAGGAGCCTCGACCAGATTTTGCAAGTACAACCCCCATCGTTTCGAAGGCACGGAAGATGCTATATCAGCATATGCATGGCTTAAAGATATTGAGGCTATTCTGACAGCAGCTAAGGTACCGGCAGAAGAACGTGTGGATCAAGTAAAGTTGTTACTTCAGGACCTCGCACATGATTGTTGGAAATCAAAAGAAGTGGGCATCAGACGTCCTATAGCTTGGGATAATTTTACTACGAGGTTCAATATGAAGTACTATGGAGTTGTGGCACAGTTTGAGCTACAACAGAAGTTTATCAACCTCAAGCAGGCTGGCAAGACAGTGGATGCTTATGCAGTAGAGTTCTGCAGACTGAGTAGGTTTGCCCCAGAGATGGTAGCAATAGAGAGCCAGAGGGCTATGAGGTTTCAGCAAGGGTTTCATCTTGAACTATTGCAATTGACAGAGGGGCACAACTACCAGACCTTTGATGAGGTATTGACGGCAACCCGGAGGCATGAGATCACCATCAAGAGGATCACAGCAAGGACTGGAGGTCAGAAGAGACCTCACAATCAGATTGAAGGAGGAGGGGGAGTAGCTCCCCGAATATCAGCACCATCCTCTGGCATTCGCATTCACGATGTGGCAATGCGAGGGCCAGCACCACCAGTCAGGCAGCAGCAGCAGCAGAGGAAGAACCAGCAACCCCCAGTGGGCTGCACCTATTGTGGGAAGGCAGGGCACACTAGAGGTGTGTGTTGGGCATTGAACGGACAGTGTTTGGTATGTGGAAGTCCAGATAATCGGGTTTCTACCTGTCCCATGAGCACGAGGTCAGGAGGTCCAGTGCAATAGTATCCGGCTCTGCCAGCACCAGGAGCAGGCCAGCATCAAGGACCAGCGGTAGCAGTGAGGCCGTTGGCACAACGTCCGTTCATGTCCCAGGCTCAGATGTTTCGGCAGCAGGGACCGCTGATGCAGCAGCAACAACAAAGACCACCCCAGCATCACCAAGGCAGGGGCCAGCAACAACACCAGGCTAGTCCACAACATAGGAACCAACAAGGAGACCGAGGACAGGCATTCAATCTGTCCTTGGAAGAGGCATTGGCATCGGGAGATGTTGTGGCAGGTAACATTCTCGTTGCATCATATCCCGCAGTAGCATTGTTTGATTCAGGAGCATCACACTCATTTATATCTGCACAATTTATGACACGACTAGGAATAGAATTTGAGGCATTGCCAGGAAGGTTGAATATACTCACTGGTAATGGGCTCGTAGGAGTCAGTAGAGTTACTCTAGCGTGTAGAGTTGTAATTTGCGGGCATTCCTTACCCGCCAGGTTGATAGAATTTCCTGTTAGAAATTTTGACGTTATCTTAGGTATGGATTGACTGAAAGATAATCATGCGATAATAGATTGTCGTAGAAGAAGTGTATCTTTTGATATTCCAGGCATAAAGCGGTTCACCTTAGTCAGATCAGTAGCAATTCAACAAGAAGAAGGAATAGTAGCGACAATGGAAGAAGTTCAAGTTCTGAAGATAGTGGAAGAGTTTCTAGATGTATTTCCCGAAGAACTTCCAGATCTACCCCCGATTAGGGATATTGAGTTCAGTATAGAATTAGCACCTGGAACTAAACCGATATCAGATTGAGTTTACAGAATGGCGGATTCAGAGCAGGCCAAGGTGTATCAGCACATAGAGGAACTGAAGGAAAAGAAGTTCATTCGAGTTAGCGAATCACCATGGGCAGCACCAGTGGTACTTGTAGGAAAAAGGATGGCTCATCAAGATTGTGCATTGACTACAGAAAGCTCAATACGGCAACAGTAAAGAACAAGTACCCACTACCAAAGATCAACGACTTGTTTGATCAGTTGAGAAGAGCAAGGGTTTCCTCCAAGATAGATCTTCGATCAGGGTATCATCAAGTGAGGGTTCGGAAAGAGGATATTCCCAAGACGGCATTCAGGTCCAAGTACGGACACTACGAATTCTTAGTAATGTCGTTCGGTTTGACCAATGCTCCAGCAATATTTATGGATTTGATGAACCACATCTTTATGCCGTACTTAGATCAATTTGTCGTTGTATTTCTCGACGACATTCTTGTATACTCAGCTAGTGAAGAAGAGCATGAAGATCACCTCAGAAAAGTGTTACAGGTTCTGAGAGAGAACTAGTTGTATGCCAAGCTCAACAAGTGTGAGTTTTGGACGGATCATATTTCATTTTTGGGACATATCATATCAGGGGCTGGAGTAGCAGTGGATCCTAAGAAAGTGGAAGCAGTAGAGAGTTGGCCAATACCTAAGACCGTAGCAGATGTGCGAAGTTTGTTAGGATTGGCAGGATATTACAGAAGGTTTGTATCAGACTTTGCAAGACTCTCAGCACCCATGACCTGCTTGACACGGAAGGATGTGCCATTCATTTGGTCGGCAGAGTGCCAGGCATCATTTGAGAATTTGAAGCAGAAGTTGATCACGGCGCCTATTCTTACATTACCAGTTGGACCCGGAGGTTTTACTGTATATTGTGACGCATCAGAAAAGGGACTTGTGTGTGTCCTAATGCAACATGGGAAGGTGATAGCGTATGCATCTAGGCAACTTCGGGACCACGAGAAGAATTATTCGACTCATGACTTGGAGTTGGCATCAGTAGTATTTGCTTTGAAGCTATGGAGGCATTACTTGTACGGTGATCGAGTGGACATGTACACAGACCATAATAGTCTGAAGTACATCTTTACTCAGAAGGAACTGAACATGAGATAGAAAAGATGGTTAGAATTGATCAAAAATTACGACGTGGAGCTTCAGTATCATCCAGGAAAGGCTAATGTGGTAGCAGACGCTCTTAGTAGGAGAGGCAGCGCATTTATGTTGATATCACAAAAATATATCTTAGAAGACCTTCAAGAGATGGGCATCGAGGTTATACTTCCTAGTGATATAGAAATTCTGGCAAGTCTACAAGTTCAATCCGACTTGGTAGACATGATCAAGGTAGCTCAGGCACGGGATCCAAGGATTCAGAAGCTTAGGACAGAATGTGAGTCGGGATTCAGGAAGGAGATAAAAATTTATGAAGATGGTACACTTAGATTTGGATCACATCTATGTGTGCCTAGTGGAGATATCCGACAGAAGGTTATGACAGAAGCCCACAGTTCTCAGTATTTTATACACCCTGGAGGGACCAAAATGTACAAAGATATCAAGCATCACTTCTGGTGGAACGGAATGAAGAGAGAAATAGCTAGATTCGTTTCTCGTTGCTTGATATGTCAACAAGTGAAGACAAAACAACAAAGGCCAGCTGGATTATTACAACCGCTTCCTATCCTGGAATGGAAGTGGAAACATATCACAATGGACTTTGTGACCGGTTTACCAAGGTCACCAAGTGGTAAGGATGCTATTTGGGTGATAGTAGATCGGCTTATGAATGCGGCACATTTTTTTCCTTTTAGAGTAGGGCAATCTACAGAAAAGTTGGCAGAATTGTATATGCAGCTGATAGTCAGGCAGCATGGGGTCCTTGTCAGTATTGTGTCAGATAGAGATACCCGTTTTACGTCATATTTTTGGAAGAGTTTACATCATAGTCTGGGTACCAAGTTAAGATTTAGTACGACTTACCATCCACAGACGGACGGACAATCAAAAAGAACAATTCAGACTTTAGAAGATATGTTACGAGCTTGCACCCTAGATTTTGGAGGGTCTTGAGAGAGTCACCTGCTCTTAGTCAAATTCTTGTACAACAACAGTTATCAAGCCAGTATCCAGATGGTGCCATTTGAAGTACTATATGGTAAGAAATGTAGGTCGCCACTGGCATGGGATGATATCGGGGAGAGGAAGATGTTAGGCCCAGAAATGATTGTTCAGACGGTTGAAGTGATTAAGGGAATTATAGAGCAACTTCGAGTTGCGCAAGATCGACATCGACATTAGGCGGACCAGCATCGTAGGCCACTGGAATTTTTTGTTGGAGACCACGTATTCTTTCGAATCTCACCTACTCGTGGGGTCGTTAGATTTGGCATTCGCGGGAAGTTGAGTCCGCGATACGTAGGCCCATTTGCTATCCTCGATAGGGTAGGCGATGTTGCTTATCGTTTATCCCTTTCATATTCGTTACTAGAAGTGCATGATATATTTTATGTATTTCAGTTGCGTAGGTATGTATCGGACCCAAGCCATATCCTCGATCATTCTGAGCTGGTTGTTGGTACCAACCTGTCTTACGAGGAACAACCAGTGTCCATTTTGGACCGAAGGGAGAAGATACTCAAGAACCGAATAATTAACCTTGTCCGTGTTGCTTGGGGTCATCACTCCTTAGGAGAGTCAACGTGGGAACGTGAGGATTATATCCGATCACGGTATCCGCACCTATTTGACTCACAAGGTATATTTCTTTTCGTGTACCTTGATTGTCTTGATTCCTCATGCTTATCACCCTATGAGTAGAAATTGCTTGATGGCGTAGATTGATAAACATAGATATATTACTTGCTATTTGGTATTGTAAGATGATTGCTTGCTCGCTAAAATTGTTGTACTTAGATTAGTTTAGCCCTGATATTTCTATCCTGATTGGATTTGAAATTCCGATGACGAAATTTTTCTAAGGAGGGTAGAGATGTCACTCTCCATTCCCAGAATGCATATTTTAATATGTGTACTGCTTGAATGTATTTATTTAACATTTATCATGCATTTAATTCCTTTAATTTTTTGCTAATTATTTTTTTGTGTTTTATTTTCGGCTCTTGGGTTCGGCTTGGTTTGGTTCGTTTCCATATTTTTATGGTTCATTATGAACCGAACCCAACTCCCCACCTACCACATCTTCATTTAAAGCCCCAATCCTTTCTCTCTCTTCATTACTTCTTCTTTCTCATTTACTCTTCTTCTTCTTTCTCATAACTCTCTCTACCTACCAAACCCATAGCAAGTACATCTTGTTCCACATGAGAACCCATATTTTTATGGTTCATTTATCTTCCTCTCGTGATCCTAAGATAATTTAGAACTTGACATTTTTCATTTTGAAGTTTCCTTTTTAGTAGATCTAGAAATTGCCATTTTCGGATTTTGTGGGTTTGATCTATTAAACTTATTTGTTTTCAAGTTTTGATCGTTCCAGGCTGTTGAGATTTGTGTTATACGCCATTCTGACCCATGGAAGTTCCATTTTTGCTTGGAATGAAGGTTCCATGAAATTTGGAGTTCGGAAGGAGTTTTACGCCCACGTTATACGTGCCCGCGTAAGCATTAAACTTTACGCCCACGTTCATACTTGCCCGCATAATATCAAGCTCTACGCCCACGATCATTCGTGTCAGCGTGAATCTATTTTACGCAAGTCGACTTGGCTTGGCATATTATTCCTTTACGCATATTCATTCGTGCGTAAACTTGACTCTTTACGCGTGCAACTTTTATGCGTGGCTCGACCCTTTATGCATACAATATTTTACGTGTAACTCGACTCTTTATGCGTACAATGTTTCTTGCGTAACTCTATTTTTTTACGAGTACAAGTCTTATGCGTAACCCTGTTCTTTACGCGTAGCTCTGTTTTACGCGTACTCCTTGGTTCGGCGTAAGATGAGTTTTTATGCGCAACTTTGTTCCTTTATTTGAGCGTACTTCCTTTACTCGTATTCATCCATGCGTAAACTTTGACCCTTACGCGTACGAGTTTACACGTAATATTACTTCTTTATGCGTACTTTCTTTACTCGCGTATTTGCCTTAGCGTAAAGCTTGGCGTAAACCGGTGGCCTTAGCGTAAAGATTTGGCATAGACTAGTCATGGTATAGATTAGCCTTGGCATAATCCAACCTTGGTGATCCTATTGCTCTATACTTTATTTACTTTATGTTGGCATGGCATTTCTCCTATTATATCATTACGCCTTTTTGACATAAACTAGATATAATCATGATATGCTAATATTTTAATACATATTGTGGTGGGGAATGTGCCCTGTGTCCCGATTGGTTTATGGATACCAAGTATGACTGGAACTTAACCCTGAGAGTTATAGACTCGACCATACTAAATACTAGTTTGACTTTCATGCCTTGGCACGAATTGACATTGATTGTTATCTTGACTAAATGATTGATCATGCGTTCCTAGTTGGAACTAAAAAACTGGCTAGTCGTCTTACTGAAACTGAATGAGATATGTTCATATTAACTATGAATCATTGCAATCGACTAGCCGATCCCGAACATTGGCATATGGACACGTGCAGGCTTCAACTGATTTTTCTACAAAAAGCGACATTTGTACTTTACAGTCAAGGCATGATTATTCTGTGGCTAGATTTGATTGTTGCATCACGCTATGTAAGACCTACAACCTAACCGCACGGGCATCGTTGTAGAGTTATCGTACTTTGTACGAAAGTACTTATTCTGAATGACCATGATCCACGGCATGGGATTTCAATTAACATAGGGACTACTAAGTTAAATAAAATAACGATTGCATGAAGAGAATGGATTCCCGAGTTCTTACATGGCAGCCATCCTTGGGGCAATTAGTGTCCCGATATGCCGGCTGGTTCCCACAGATACTGCAAATCTGCCACACGGTCAGGGAGCGGTATCTGTTTATATTTATTTATTATATACTGATGACGGGCGTCCCGCTGTAACTCGTCTAATTTATGACTGGCGCAACTGATTATTGGGTAGACTAGCTGTAACACCCCAGAACCAGAATACTGGAAAGCGGGGGCATACATAGCCAGCTACGTATAATGTAATGGAATCTACCCCATTATACGGTCACGACTGTCTAGATATATGAGGGTTTAACTACAATCCATCAGTCTCATACGATCAATAACAAGCCTAATTGTCTCAATCTCAAGCCAGCAAGTAAAGTTACAAGATGTAAGATCACCAGATATACAATAATAAGGCATCCCAAACATTACATATTCTGTTGATCATGAAGCTAGTCATTACAAAATATGAGAACTAGCAAGAGTTTAGTCATACATGATCAACCCTAGGATCTGTCAATCATGTTACAGCCCGTAGGCAAATAATAATAAGGTATACAATACGAGCTAACAGGTGCTCGCCGGCTAAATGCCTCAAAATGAAATTTTTACAATATAGTGGGAGAGCAAAAATAAACCCACTCATTGCCCTGGTCACGCCTGATGGTCACCATCGGGCTGGAAGGTCGGTAGATCCTCTGAGGTTGCTCCGAAATCTGGCCACACAAAACCAGCTGGGTCAGATCCCAGAAAGAGCAAGTGCCACAAAGGAGGCTTCACTTAAGAACTAAAACCAGCACATCAGAAAAATATAGTAAAGCAGTTAAAAGAACTTGAAGTAAAAGAATAACAACAGTCATAATGGAGTGCGAGGGAACCATTCAAGTAGCCAGGTCACAACCTTTAAACCAAACAAGGACCGGGGTTGTAATCCTTCACCTGAATAGAACTCCGTCTCTAATCCTGTTGGTAAGGTAAAATATTACAAGCATGACGGGGGTACAATAAGATAATAAACGAAGAGAGGACTTAGAACTGCTCCGGAAGCCAGGTTACAACCCTTAAACCAAACAAGGACCGGGGTTGTAACCCTTCACCTGAACAGAACTGAGCCTCTGATCTTTATTGTTAAAAGTGACAATCATGCGGTCAAGCCTGCAATAATCGAGCACTGAAAACCATACCATACAATCGTTATCGGTCAATCAGTGACTACGGCTTTATACATTAGCTAACTAGGGTTTTCACATTCATGCAGTGAGATGTTCCTCCAGCCACAAGCCCTGCAGCTAATCTAGGTTATCCAGGCGACTTGGGTTTATTTAAACTGTGTATCGTTCTTTCCATATATCAGTGAGTTTGGACTTGTGCCCTACTCGTCGGCAGGCTGCAAGTCCCACAATGGTGGCCGGGATAACGGGATCGCCTATAGCTGGGGAAATCTCTCATGACTACTGAATTATTTTAGTTATTAGCCTTAGCCATTTACAGTAGGTACCCCTGACCGTGGTACTCAGGAATCCTTGTCCTAGACATGATGCAAACACTACCGGTTCAATTGTACAAACACAATCACCCACGGTGTCCAGGCCATCCAATCTTGTCATGTCATGTTCATTGTCAGGAGTGCGCCGCGTCGGGCCACTATCATGTCATGTCAAAAGTGCACCACAACGGGGCACCATCGTGTCAGGGAACAATTAATTTAGCATAAGTACACATTTATCAATTAAATATTATAAGGGGCAAGGGCTGAGGGGGACTCATGCGGCTCGAAAATTTTTTATGCGGCCAGCAGTCACTTGGCCATATGCGGCTGGTTCATTAAAGAATGTAAAAATAATAATAATAATAATGATGAATACATTAAAGTGATGCGTTAGCCTTGCCATATGCGGCTGGCTTTCAAGAATGCATAATGCATAAAGCCATACAATAAAGCCATGCACTAAAGAATGTAATGTAATAAAATGCATTAAAGTAAATGCACCACTTAGGAATGCATTAAGGATGTATTAATTAATGCCTAAAATTCATTTGGAAAAGACATGCATCACATGCATTCCTTGGGGGGGCTATGCGGCTGAAGTATGGATAGTACATCAAAATGCATTAAAATGCATTCCTTTAATGCCATGCGGCTATAATGCATTTAATTGCATTCTTAAGGCATGCGGCTGACTTTAGGAAAGTATTAACAATGCATTAGGAAAAGTGGCTTACTTTAGGAAAGTGCATTAAAGTAGGAAATGCATTGTTCCTGAATGCTCCTGCGGCTTACTTTAGGAAAATGCATTAGGAAATGTATTAAAGTAGGAAAAATGCATTCAAGCATTAATGCATTCTTAAAGGGCTTATGCGGCTAGGCTTGGTATTCCAAGCAAAATGTACAAGTTATTGCATTTTGCATGTTTGCATGAGTTAGTGCATTCATTGGCATATATATTAAATTAATGCATGCATTGGATTATGTATTAAAGTGGCATGCATTAGAATATTCATTAATTATTGCATGTATTAGAGTATGCATTAAAGTGGCATGCGGCTAGCTACTGTACATGTGTATGCAAGCAAAGCTTGTTAATCCACATATTAAATAATGTATTTAGAGAACACATGCTTTAATAATCAGCATGCAAGCAAACTTGTCAGCACATGCATTAAATAATGCATATGCGGCTCACTTGGCATTTGCATGCGGCCCAGTGCTGAAAATGCCCATGCGGCTCAGCAATTCCCGTAGGTTAAATTGGACCAAACGAAATTCTCTGCAACATGGGATCATCAACTTAGCAAAATATGCAAGTTTGATAGATCAAAATACTAGAAACCGAAATTACCACAAAGCTAGATCTACAAAAATTTAACCATGGAAATAAAATTTGCCAAGTACTAAAGTGGGTTAGAAACACATGAGGAAGACAATGGAACAATAAAAATGGACTTCCTCCATGAAGCAAGGTGTACTTACCTAAGCTCCCTCTCTCCCTCTTTCCTGGTGGTTGAAGAAGTAATGGTGGAGAAGAAGAAGTAATGAAGAGAGAGAAATGAGTTGGTGGGATATTTAATGAAGGTGGTAGGTGGGATATTTAATGAAGGTGGTAGGTGGGAGTGGTTTGGTCCACATAAAATCTAGCAAAATCGAACCATGCAAAACCAAGCCGAACCAAGTCAAGTCGGGCCGAACCAAAATGAGGCATGCAATACGGGTCTAAATACGTACACGTATACAAAATACGTAATACGAACAATGGTCATTACAACAGCCTTGCTTGTATATAGTAAGAACTGAGGAATCCTTATTGCATATTTCCAAGATAAATTGGAACTCATAGTTAGCAAGCCGTAGTAGTTGTATTGCCGTTAAATTAATTTGTTTGCATATTGTACCTACTCTATTAACTACTGAGATGATCAGAATGTTAGGACATGACGGGTCAACTTCTGTCCTTGTTTGGTTGGGAAGTTGGTTTGAAGTGTCGTGATGTTGTGTGAACCCCAGTAGCAAGCGGAGACTTATTATTATATTCTTAACTCTTATCACTGGTTTTAGTTCTCATATCGTGCTTCCAGCTTGTGGTACTTGCTATTAGAGGTCTAACCTCTCTGGTTTTGCATGGCCAGATTTAGAGCCAGATCCCGAGGACTTAGCTTACTTCTACCTCCAATATGATCAATACTAGAGGGATGATCGCAGAAGGACACGAGTGGGTTCTTTACTTCCCTGCTCGTTTTGCTACTTACTTTATATTTGCCGCTTGGTACTGACATGTTAGTCGAATTGTCTTGTACTTATTTTTACATATTGTAACTAAGTCAGACTGCAGCTGATAACGATTGTGTATACCTTGCTATACCATCTGGCTATATTTTGTACAGTCAGATCTCAAAAACATTTTGACTAAGCGTTTGGGATACCTTACTGCTTTATCTTACATCTCTATTATTGCTTCTTGTTTGAATTATTGAGACAATAGATGTTGAGTAACCATAGCGAGACTTTCATATAGTATGTACCCCCTCGTCTTTTAGACAGCATTGATCATATTATACGATATTCATCTACCCGTAATATGTAGCTAGCTGAGTCACTCCCACGCTCTCCGGTATTCTGGTTCTGGGGCGTGACAGTTTGAAACATTGTATGTGAATCGTTGAACCAAGAAATTTTTTTTGCGATAAGCACGATCAACACAGGTCGAACGGAACATTATCTGCTCGACCTGTGTCAGTCGAACATATATAGGGCAGTTCGACCTGTAATGGTCGAACAGTAGACCTTTGTCCGACTAGTTGTGGTCGAACATTGTGTTTTTTTATTTAATTTTTCGTTCAACCAGCTTTGGTCGAAAGTTAGCAAAGAAGTTTCGACTGTTGTGGGTCGAACTCCAGTCTGAGCGCTCGACAAACCAGGCTCGAACAAAACTGTAAGACTTGTCTCACTGTATCGGTATTTATATACGGATACGTATTTTTGTACTGTGTTTTGTATTTTCTTGGTTTTCAGAATGTTTTAAAAAATTTCCAACTTATAGATTTTCTCCTTAACCGGCATACCGCCAGTATACCAGTGTATACCGACGACATGCCTGTCACTCCCATTTTTTCGTTATACGTATTTTTAGTATACGTGTACGAGATTCTGATATTTGTCAGGTGACCCGTATTTTGACTTATCTTTTTTAGCCTTGCCTTGGTTTAATCTTGTACTTGGTTTATTTTGGTTTGGTTCAACTTAGCATGAGTTGGTTTGGGTTGGGTTGTGTGAGACTCGTCTTACAGTATCAGTATTTATATACGGATACGTATTTTTTAGTGTATTTCGTATTTTCTTGGTTTTTGTAATGCTTTAAAAAAATTCTAACTTATAGATTTTCTTCTTGGCCGACATACCGCCAGTGTACCGGTGTATACCGACGGCATACCATCTATACAGATTTTCCACATTTTAGATATTTTTGATTTCAGATATTTTCATGAATAGTGTTTCTGATATTTTCGTGAATAGTGTTTTGGATATTTTGATAAATATTGTTTAGATATTTTTGTGAATAGTGTAGATGCACCCTTTTATCCATTGGATATTTGGATGGCTAGGATTGACTTAGATCTTCACATGGATCACCATCCGACGGTTAAGATTAATTTCCCCTTCTATATATACCATTTCACTTTCACTTTCCTCTCTTTTTATTATCTTCACTCTCTCTTCATTTCTTCTTCCCTTCTCTCCCCTTTGGAGCTTGGCAAGAGCTTGGCCTTGAGGCCTTGGGTGTGGTGTCTAACCCCCCTAGGAGGAGAAGTAGAATATTAGGCTTGGAGCTTAACCTAGGCAAGTACATCTTGCCAAATTCTTGAACAATAGTATTTTATTGTCATTTTTGTTTTCCTTGGTATTAAATGCTTAGAATTTTTCTAAACTCATTTTGTTAAATATGTTTTTCTTATGATTCTCGTATATACGTATGTTTCCAAAATTTGTTTAAGCAAGGTTTTGATTTTCTGTTAAAATCCAATATTGACTTAGTAGAAAACTTGGTATCAAAAGTGATACTAGTGTTACCATCATGGATCTTGGTCACATATACATATATGAGGTCCTTACCTAGTTTGTATACCATAGATTTTTAGTTTGGTGGAAATCGGAACCCGTTTCGGTATCCCGAGGACCTATTTTTGGAATATTTTGAAGTATTGATCTATCAAATCTTTGAATTTGTGAAATCTAATAGTTCCATGTTGTAGGGAATTCAATTCTATGCAATTTTGACTTTTGAAAATCCGAATTTCGATTTAAAATAAAGTTTTTATGGCCGAAACAAGTTTTGGCAAAAATCTGAATTTTGTTATTGTTTGGAAGATCGAAATTCCGACGGTATACCGAAGGTATGCCGATTTTTGCACCAGAAACTTTCTGTTTTTTAGGCCGGAATACCGCCGGTATGCCGCCGTATACCGTCGGTATGCCGTTTTAGGCTATTTTTGTCTGTTTTTGTTTGTTTCTGTCCGTTTTTGTCCGTTTTTGATATTTTCTTCGACTTTAATGATTTCTTAACATGATTTGATGATCTTGCATAGTTAGAGAATGATTGTACACCCTATATACACTTGACACTAGTGTAGAAGCATGAAATTTTAGGCGCATCTACAGGCCAGAATTCCTATGCGCCTAATACTACATGCGCCAGGGAGCTCAAACGAAGTCCTTGGCACAGCAAGACAGCAAAAGTATAGACATCAAAAGGATTTTTATTTTACACAAAAGTCTATTAATGTCTAAAAAAGGCTTTACAAAGGAATATTTCTACAAAAATAAAAGATCCTAACACTACAGCTAGGCACAGCAAACTGCCATGCGCCTCCTGACCGACGCATCATCCGTCAGGCGCATCTCTTTAGTGTCTCTGTCAGGCGACTCTCTTCAGCGTCTCAGTTAGGCGCGTGTCTTCAGCGTCTCAGTTAGGCGCATCTCTTTAGCGTCTCAGTTATGCGCATCATGAAGTCTCAGCATATGCGCTCTACTTCGACCCGATCAAGTGCTTCGACTAATGAAGCATTTATTGAGCAGAACGAGGGTGGGCAATCAACCCCACCCTAGCTAGAGGAAGAGCTCTCTAAAGCCCAAGGAAGAGGAGAGCACCGCAATCGATCCGCGACTAAAGGAGCAGCTTTCAACACAACCAGAATGGGCAACACCCACTCTGGCAGGAGAAAGAGCTCTCCAAAGCCGAAGGAAGATGGGGGCACCACAATTCCGATCTGCGGCTCTTTCAGCATAACGGAAACAGGGCTCGAGCATCCCGATCTTTGGATGCAACAGGCACCTTCCGCCTGCCTCAGAAGCCCTCGACCCCGACTTTTGGATGTAACAGTCACCTTCAAGTGCATGAATGAAGATAATTCGTTGCATCTTCACCCTCGGGAGCATCTCGTCAACAGAATGTGCTCGAGCAAATAAGTTCATTCGGGAAGACGTAAGAGAACGAGAAGCAAACTCTCTCCTTGCCACTATTTATAGGCCGGGCAAATCAAACACATGCGCTAAGTGGCGGGCTCTCCGAATCCTGTGCAATGAATTTGCATTTATGGTGATGAACCTGACGCTTCGAATTCGGCCAAGTCAAAACGGCTATTTAAAGCACTCGAGGAACGCAACAGTCAGACCAATAAAGACGCATCATGCAAATGGATGCGCCGGTCAGATACCGCGCATCCTACAGACGCGTCCGTCGGCACCAAGGGCCCTGTATGGATGTGCCGGTCAGATATCGTGCATCCTACAGACGTGTCCGTAGGCACCAAGCGTCCTGTATGGATGCGCCCAACAAAGCACAGATCCATGCGTCCTAATCAACATGGACCCATACACCCAGTGGAATGCAGATCAATGTGCCCACTCAACAGCCCATCATCCGTCAAAGAGCATTAAATGCTGAAGTCCTAACACGACAGCAGCCATGCCTCGATGACAGCAGCAAAAGCTTTTACAGAAAACAAAGTGCCGCTGACTTCAGCATCATCATTACTCTCTTCCGGCGGTTACAAGCCACGTGGCCACCCAACCATCCGTATGCGCCTCCACAGCCATGCGTCCAAACCTCTGCATGTGCTTCAAGAGCCATGCGCCTCAGACCTTCCTCTGATCCCTAAAGACAGAGGTCAAGTCGCTACTGAAGCTTCGCATGCGCCTCAAAAGTCGTGCGCCCAGACTGGTTCGTGACTCCTAAAGGTGGCGAGCCAAAGTCTTTTCATGCGCCCAATCCCAGGCGCATCCTATCAGATTACTTTCCACCAAATCCAAGATCTTTGAGCTACGAACATGCGCCACGTGTCCTTTAACTCAATTCAGCCTATGAAGGGGTGCTAATCACCCAAGATCTCAGCAACAGAAAGATCCTTTCCCCTGCTACGTGTCAGCCCACAAAAGCAGCATGAAAGATTTAACCCACAAATGATGGCGCATCATCCATGCGCCTCCTGCAGCCTCAACCACGTGGCGTCCCCACATACAGGCACATCCTACATATGCACGCAAGAGCAGCCAGCCTACAAGCTATAAATAGAGGGATCATTTTCTTCTTCTACACACAGAGAGACACCTACGGACAGAGACCTACATACACACAGTAAGAGAGGCAGATACAGACACTCAACGTCTTCTTCCTCTCCGCAAGCTACTGCACCCAGAGCAACTCAGACCTTTAGAGAACCGAAAACAATCGTCAGATCGTCAACGGAGTCAATGCATTACCACTCGCTCCATCGACACAGGGACCTAGATAAACAAAAGTATACTTCTAGGACTACATCTAAGTCCTACATTGTAACACTGTTCTGTTTGTAATTAAAAATTTTAATCAAAAGATTTTAATGGCCAACAAGCTGGCGACTCTGCTGGGGACCTCTTTCTCCTCCGCCGAGAAAGCTGTGTCACAATCTGATGACGTGAAGGTCGGCTCCTCCCACAAGATGCTGGTCGTACGCCTCAATCAATAGGCGTATGAGGAGTTCATCTCTGAAGGCAGTGCAAGCCTTCGAAACGGCTGCCGAAGCCGAAGAAGACTCGCCAAGCCTGGGTGCGCAAGGTCGACGCTCCTGGCACCACCACCGAATAGGATGCGTCGATGCAGGCTACGCTTTTCGCTGACGTCCTCAGCAGTCAAGATGTGCCCACCGGTGCAGCGCATCTCTCGGGGAAGCGTGGGCCGACCATATTCCCTAACCTTCTTTCTCTCAGACGAAGAAGTTGCATCGACAGAGCAGGGGAGCAGCTAACGCCCTGCGCATTAACTCTGATGCGCCATAGAAGGCCTCTGTCTTTGACAGACTCACTTGTTGTCGTGGCAAGGAGAATTTGTACTCTGAGTACTATGCGCCCCAGCGGGCTGGTACGAAGAAGTCTAAGGCAGCACGGGCCATGCGGCTCGAACGTGCTATGCCAGTAGTGAACCAGAGGCATGCACTCACAATCATGCGCGCTGCTAATGGTAAACTGTACAAGGTTGACTCGGGTGCTTCTGCGCCAGAAATGAGCCGACCTTCAAAGTCCTTGTCGTACTTGGGCGCATCTTCTGCGTTCACAACCAAGTTGTGCAAGGCAAACTCAGTGGTCTTGAACTCCCGTGCCTACATTGGTTGTGCGTCTGAGGTTGGTTCTCGTCACTTTCAATGTTGTTCCTCCACTATTGATCTGGGCGCATCTTTTGCGTCGGATCAGGGGGTACAATATTCATCTGACCACCCCGGTGCTTGGCCTTGCCATGCGCCTAATGGGGGTGTGAAGGTGGCACTCTCCTCCAACGATCTTCGTAACGTGATCACTCACAAACGCCGATCAGGAGAATCAACTGACAAGCACAATACGCCCCTCACAGGGCACACCTGTGCTGTAGTCACCATCAACTGTTGTTGCAAGACAGCAGTCCCACCATGGCAGTCTGTATTCCAGCGGCTGCAATTATTAACACCTCTCCAACATTGCCTCGGAAAGAAGGTGTCAACTGAAGAGGAGCCAAAACTACAGGTTGCTTCTTGCAACATAGTCTCCAACTCCCCATCAATTCGGAAGGCGACTGGCAGCTCCTCGACTTTGTCATCATCCAAGAGCCAGCCGAGGAAGACCAAGATGACTGTCCCATCCTCAGGAGTGTTTGAGGGCACCCGGGGGAGAAAGAAGATCTCAGAAGAAGCTGGGGGTAGTCAAGCCCCTATGGATCTTCATCCTGGAGACGAAGTCAGCCTTCCGGACATAGCTGGGGGTAGTCAAGCCCCTGTGGATCTTCATCTCGAAGACGAAGATGTCCTCCAAGACAAAACTAGGGGTAGTCAGGCCCTTGCTGAAGCTTCTCCCGAAGATGAAGGTGTCCTCCAGAACATAGCTGGGGGTAGCCAAGACGAAGCTCCGGGGGAAGTTCCTCTTCTACAAGAGAGCGAAGCCTAAAGCGAAGCCTCAACCGATCCATCCACTTCCAGTCATGTTATGACGATGTACATGACGGGAGCTGGTGATACGGAGTCAGATGCGCCGCCAGCAGATCTCGTCCAGCTCATGGATACCTTGGAGGGAGGACTCAAAACCCTCTCTGCCTCCATATAAACACTGACTCAAGCAGTGTTCGAGATACGGTCAGCTTTGGCCAGAGCACCTTCTACCGGTCCTGACCCAGGGGCCAATGGAGAATCAAGGGTACCCCTTCAACGAGTATCCTTGGATACAGATCGCCGCGAAGTACCTCGGACGTCAGAACCGTCAAAAGCCCAACTCCAGGCTATACCATCTTCTCCAACTCCCAGCTCCACGGAAGACGTGGTGGAAATGATCAGGGACTTGCGTGAGCGCTTTGAGTCCAAGAACAGACATGAGGAGCGCTAGAAGATGGGGATCCCGCAACCATACCCCCTCGAATAGAACAAAGTGGTTTATCCTCCCAAGTATAAACCACAAACATTGACACCATACGACCGGAAGGACTCTCCACGCCGTTATCTGACGTACTTCCAATGTCAAACGGGACATCTCCCGAAGGAAGACGTGCTAATCACCAGCCTGTTCGTCGGGGCACTAAAAGGAGTGGCTTACGACTGGTACTGCAGTCTCCCTGACAACTCTATATCTTCCTTCGACGACTTGACACGTCTCTTCCTCGATCATTTCTATGACGGCAGAAAAGACATGAAAATGGCGTCCCTGATAGAGGTGCGTCAGAAGGAGAAAGAGTAGGGGTGAGCATCGGTTCGGTTCGGTCCGAACCGAACCGAAAAAATTAAAACCGAACTCAAAACCGAACCGACCAAATCAAAACCGAACCGAACCGAATTGGTTCAGAACCGAACCTGAACCGAACCGAATTGGTTCGGTTCGGTTCATCGGTTTTTCGGTTTTATATATATATATATATATATATATATATATATATATATAAATATATTTATATATATATATATATATATATATATATATATATATATAAACCGGTTTTAAAGTTCGGTTTTCGGTTCGGTTCGAAAACCGAACCCAAAAACCGAAAACCGAACCGAAAATCCAAAAAAAACCGAACCTCTAAACCGACAACCGAACCGTTTAAAAAAAACCGAACCGAAACCTTATTTCGGTTCGGTTCGGATCGGTTTTCGGTTTTAAACCGAGTTTTGCTCACCCCTAAGAAAGAGAAGGAGACGGTTCGAACATTTATCGAACGTTTCCGACAAGCCTGCTTCAGAGTACTGCCCCTGGGCATGCCAGAACATGTACTCCTCTCTTTCTGCAGCATGAACATGCTTTCTGCGATCAAGCTCTGGCTCAACTCCACTCCTCCTCCCGATTGGAGCTTATTGATTATTGAGGCTGAAGCTGCTGAAAAGAAGGCATCCAATGCTCGCCTTCTGGGAGTCAGTTTTCCTGCTTTTGAAGACAAGGAAAAATAGTCTGCTGCCAACAACCCTGGACGTGAGATAAAGGGGAAACATGCGCTGACTGTCAATGCCTCCAAAGGTGCACAAGCACCTACTCAGAAGCCTCCGCTTGCGCCGAGGCCAAAGGAGGTCTATTCTTTCAACGACGAAGACACCTTGCAACTCTTCGAGATGCTGAAGCAAGGTGACAAGATCAAATTGCCGGACCCGAAGCGTCCCGACGAGGTTGAGAGAGTGGACAATCCAAGGTACTGTCACTACCATCGGTTTGTCGGACACCCAATTCAGGACTGCTACGTCCTCAAGAACTACATCCAGTGCATGATCAATGCGAACATCATCTCCGTTGACTATAAGGAGAAAACAGTCTCGATAAACCTGGTGTCGCTCCAATTCGGCACCTTGTCGCCAACCACAACACAAGATGGCGTCGTCCCTATCCCAAAGGCGACAATGGAGGTGGTCAACCTACCACCTACTCGTGATAACGTGAGTGGACTCATCCCACTCACCACATCTCGGGGAGAGATCTTATGGGTTCACCCCGATCTCGTCTCCGAGGTTACTCAACTGGGGGTATGCTCTACCTCCAAAGCTAAGGGCAAGAAGATCAAGTCTTATCGAATGGTCTCTTCCTCCACAGAAGAGGCTCTTCCTGTACAAACCCGTTCGCAGCTGAACGTCCAATCCGACGAAGCTGCCGTTGAGGTGGTGCCTCTCTCTACTGCCCCTGCTGTCGAAGAAGGAGGTCCATCCAAACCTCCAGCAGCCAATAAATAGAAGCATGTAGAGGCCCGTTTTGACAAGCCTTTGCGAAGGAAGAATGCTTTGGGGCTGGCCAAGCCCCACAACTTTGACATACTGGCATAACTTGTCGGTACTCCCGTCCGCCTATCTTTGTACGAGCTGCTTCGTCTTTCTAAAGACACCCGCGAAGCTCTCTATGAAGCCTTGAAGGATGCTGAGTCCTTCATCAGTCAGATCCAGCAGCCTGAGGATCCCCCGACCACATGTGCGTACTGCCATTGTGCGGATGAGGTCATCCCCAACATAATCTTCACCCAACAAGACATGATGCTCATGCACAACCGGTAAAACAGGCCACTGTATGACACAGGATATGTTGGTTCCGTCAAGGTGAAGCGAATTCAGATTGATCCAGGTCTTCCCTCAGCATCATCCCTAGGACTCTACTGTCAACACTGGGGATTCTGATGTACCGACTGGCGCCCTCCAATACGACAATCAGCGGTTTCAATGCTAGCAAAAGTGAACCATTGGGCAAAATACGGCTGAAATGTTATATCAGTAACCTCTGAACCGAGGTGATTTGCTATGTCGTAGATGCCGACGTCAACTACAACCTCCTCCTGGGTCGCCTGTGGCTGCATGAGTACATGGTGGTGCCATCTACACTCCACCAATGTATGAAGTACGTGTCCATCAACGACATCATCCGGACAGAGTTCGCGGACATTGACCCTTTCAAAGGGGTCGAAGCCTACTTCACCGATGCTACCCTATACATCACCGATGCTACCCTATACAAGTCACTCGACGAAGGGGAAGCCAACAACACTGATGATGAAGCAGAAACAGTGGCAGAGCCGGACATGGAGCCAGAGATGATTCCCGACGCTCCTTTGAAGATTCGACTCAAAGGAAAACCGCCTCAGATGCTGCCTCCCATGACTATCAAGCTACCTGGAAGAGCACCGGCTTCTCTAGGTTGAGCACCTACTGAAGCTCCCTTGAAGATACAGCTCAAGGGAAAACCTCCTCAAACGTCGGCTCCCCTTGTGGCAAAACTACAGGGCAAGGCACCTGTCATCGAAGGCGCAGTCGAGGCACCCCTGAAGGTGCGTCTCAAAGGCAAGCCTCCGCAATCATCCAAGCTGTAAGAGAAGGCCCATACAGCCCTCTCGGATCCCAAGATCAAATCGGCGATAAATTCTCCCAAATCGGCCCTGGTGCTCACAGATGAAGAGTTAGGAGAGAACATCTCTGCTGATATAGATGCACCTTCCCTTGATAATGTAATCCCGTGGGACAAAATCTCGTGTTTTATCAATAATAGAGTGTCTTTCAATTATTATAGTCTTCCACATTGGAATGCCATATATACACTAGATAATGCTCTACGGTCGTTATAAACACAAATAACGATCGTCAATCATGTAAATCGAGTAGTCCCATCCCAAGGAGTCGGTTTTATAGTCCCACCGCGAAATCGGGATGAAGAACCCATCATCTTCGGCAAAGTCGAGCGTCATCAAGACCTCCCGCCACTCGAGCAAGAACCAGATACCGACAGAATACAAGTCTATCGGTACACGGACAAGACAAAGTACCTCATCCAAAAGATGGGTTACGATCTGAAGAGCAGCAAAGGCCTGAACTACGGCAAAGGCCGGCGTCTTCCCCTCCGGCTTCCAACACCTAAAGGAAAGCCGCAGGACTACTATCATCGTACTCGACGGGGGGTAGGCTATGTCACGCCTCCGACAACCCCAGAGAGTTCGGAGGCAGAAGAAGTGGAACACTCTCACTCATCCGAGGCTTCAACTTAGGATTTCGATACCAGTATCGGCTCAGTCTTCAAGAGGGTGCTATCAGTCAACATGGCTCTGTAAAAACCCTAGAGGACATATGCGATGACCAAATGCCGGAATTCTTTGAGGAAGAACCCTGGGCTCAACTCCTAGGAGCACATTGGGAGTCTCGTTTTGAATTACGCGAACCCTATACCGAAGACGAGGTCGAACAAGTTGACCTTGGGGATGGATCTCCATCCAAGCCCATCTTCATCAGCAAAAGTCTAAAGGGAGAAGACCGGGAGTCTTTGGTCCAATTGGCCAAGGAATATATCGACGTCTTTGCCTGGAGCTACGAAGATATGCCGGGACTTGATCCCCAGATCGCAATGCACAGACTTAACATCTTGCCTGATGCTAAGCCTGTAAAGCAACAATAACGACGCTTTCGTCCTGATATCATGAACGCTATCGATCAGGAGGTGGACAAACTCCTGAGCAGCGGATTCATCCGTGAAGAGCAACATCCGGACTGGGTGGCCAATGTCGTCCCTGTCACCAAGAAGAATAGAAAGATATGAGTCTGTATCGACTTCAGGGATCTCAACACTGCTTGCCCGAAGGACGAATTCCCGCTTCCAATTACCGACGTGATGATCGACAATACATGTGGCTTCGAACGCATGTCTTTCATGGATGGGTACTCGGGCTACAACCAGATCAAAATGTTCCCCGATGATGCAAAACATACGTCATTTAGGACTCCGAAGGGGGTTTTCTGCTACACAGTGATGCCCTTCGGCTTGAAGAACGCTGGTGCTACATACCAACGAGCTATGAGTACCATCTTCCGTCAACATCTTCACAAGACGGTTGAATGCTATATTGATGATATCGTAGTCAAGAGCCGTCTCAAATGAGATCACCTGCAAGACCTAAAGACAGTGTTCGATCTCATGCGAGCGCATCAACTCAAGATGAACCCCACTAAATCCTTTCTGGGAGTTTCTAGCAGAAAGTTCTTGGGCTTCATTATCACGGCGAAAGGCATTCATGTCGATCCCGAGAAAACCAAAGCCATCCTTGACATGGACCCTCCGAAGAACCTCTGAGAACTTCGAGGCCTGCAAGGGTGTCTGGCGTACATCCGAAGGTTTATAGCAAACCTTTTCGAAAAATGCCAACCCTTCACCCAGCTCATGAAGAAGGGAGTCTCCTACGTCTGGACAGAAGAATGCCAGAAAGCTTTCGACGATATCAAAGCTTACTTGACGAGCCCGTCAGTCCTGGTGGCACCCGTCGCAGGCAAACCATTTCTCCTCTACGTCCGTGCCATGGATCATTTCCTCAGCGCTTTGTTGGCTCAGAACAACGATGTGGGCTACGAGCAAGCTATCTACTACCTTAGTAGAAAAATGATCTGGTCCGAACACCGGTACAACCCCGTCGAAAAGGAGTGTTTGGCTTTGGTATTCGCCATCTAGAAGACTCGCCATTATGTTTCGGGCCAGACAATTCATGTCATCTCCCGAGTCAATCCACTCAGGGTTCTCATGACAAAGCCGGGATCCTTGAACTCCCGACTAGCTACATGGGCAATTCTGCTGACACCATATAATATGGTCTTTGTCCCACAAAAAGTCGTCAAGGGCCAAGCTCTGGCCGACTTTCTAGCTGCACACCCCATCCCAGAGTCCTCCAGACTCTATGAAGACATCCCGGATGAGGTCCAAGAATCTAACGTCACCGAAGAAAAATTTGTCTAGCGGGTGTTTTTCGATGGCGCTTCAAGAACAGGCCCCAAAGGTCAAATCATCGCAGGAGTGGGGGTAGTCTTAGTCTCCCCCGATCAGCTGGTCATCCAGCGTACCTACTCTCTTTCGAAGTCGTGCTCTAACAATGTTGCTGAGTACAATGCTCTCATTATGGGACTCCAGCTGGCGCAACAGCTGGGGGTGGATCATCTGGAAGCTTACGACGACTCAAAACTCGTCGTTAATCAAATTCGAGGGCAGTACGAAGTTCGCCATGAAGATCTGGTTCCTTACCATGAAGCTGCATTGAATATTGTTTCAACCTTCACTAGTTCTTCATAGAACACGTACCTCGGCTACAAAACCTAGAGGCTGACGCTCTGGCCGGCCTCGCAGCTTCGTTAGCAGCACCCCTCGGGACTCAACACTACGTCACAGTAGTAGGTCGAGACTTGGTCTGTCCCAAAAACAATCTATGCATACAAATGGCCCATGCCATGACGATAAGCGCCGGTGTTAATGTCCGAGACTGGAGGTTCCCATTTATCGACTTCGCTGTCTATGGAATTCTCCCAGAAGACCTGAAGGAAACCGTTTCAGTCAGAAGATGTTCCCTTCGGTTCTATTATGATACAGCTACTAAAACGCTATACCGACGCTCCTTCGATGGACTTCTCCTTCGATGTCTATCCAACGAAGAAGCAACTGAAGCCCTTCGGGAAGCTCATGACGGGACTTGTGGGGCTCATCAACCTGGCCCTGAGTTGCAGGATCGACTGTGATGCATGGGTTACTACTGGCCAACCATGGCAGCCGACGCTGTCGACTATGCTAAAAAGTGCCATGCTTGCTAGTTTCACGCCGACTTTATCCATACACCATTAGAACCACTACATCCTACGGTCGCCTCCTGGCCCTTCGAAGCTTGGGGCATGGACATTGTAGGACCGATCACCCCTCCATCATCGAGGGGACACCGCTTCATCCTAGCCATCACTGACTACTTCTCCAAATGGGCAGAAGCCGTTCTGCTGACGGAAGTGAAGAGCTCTAGGGTGACCAGCTTCATCAAGCACCATGTCATCTACCGTTTCGGGGTACCTTGAAGGATTATTCACGATAACGGTCCACAGTTCATCAGCCATATTTTCAGCAGATTCTGTGACAAAAATCGTATTCAAAATGTGGCATCAACCGCCTACAATCCGGTAGCAAACGGATTAGCCGAGGCTTTTAACAAGACCATCGTCAAGCTACTCAAAAAGGTCGTGTCATCTAACAAACGCGACTGGGACGAAAAGCTCGACGAATGTCTTTGGGCCTACCGTATAATGGTACGGATCCCGACGGGCAACACCCCGTTCTCCTTACTCAACGGAAGCGAAGCGGTACTGCCTCTCGAGATTCAAATACCCTCAATCCGTGTGGCGCTCACAAACCAATTAACAGAAGAAGACAATCAGCGTCGTCGTCTGTGAGAATTGGAAGCACTTGACGAAAAGTGTCTCCTAGCTCAGCAACACATTGAACTCTATCAAGCCCGTATATCACAGGCTTTCAATAAAAAGGTCAAGCAGAGGACTTTTCAAATAGACGACCTGGTCCTGGCAGTCAGGAGGCCGATGGTGTTGACTCACAAAACACCAGGAAAGTTCGAACCCAAGTGGGAGGGACCTTTCATCATAGAAACAGTATACTCAAACGGTGCTTACCGCCTCGTTCGACCGAACGGGGACTTGTTCGTGATGCCCATCAACGGCAAGTTCCTAAAGAAGTACTACTCATGACATCTTTCAGATATGTACTTCCATCTCTACCCAACAAGGGAGTCAGTGGACCTGATCATCAGACTTCACATGTATCTCCCCTTCACAAAATCCTATGCTTTCGGAACCCAGTTGTTCCATAGCATTCTATCCTCAGTAGAAGAACAACCACGTCCATATTACCTCTGAGTTGCTCCTCTACGCCATGCAAAGTAGAATCTTACACTACGTAAGATTGTGCTACTTATCATGTTTACCATGTCCACATTATCTCTGAGTAAACATCCCGTACGAACAACCCCTGCATTGCCGTACATCAATCGCAGAACTTCCATGTCCATATTACCTCTGAGTAGTTCCGCGTATCCCCCCAGAGTCTCTCCTACCACGTCCATAACACCTCTAAGTAGGAAGACTTCATCATCTGAACCCCATATTTGCCACGTCCACATTACCTCTGAGCAAACATGTCGGTTCTCTCAAACTTATTATCTGTACCTAAAAAAACCATGGTGCGCAAAAGATAATAGGTCCACATAAATTATCAGTTCATGATAGCAAAAATAAACACACCACAAAATTCTTTATCTTTTATTTAAAAGTAAAGGATTACATCCCCAGCAGAAGTTGCAAACCACAAAAAAATAGACTACAATCCCTAAGCATCACTGGGATTGGCAGAAAGCTCTTCAATCCGACGCTTCAAGTCCTCCGCCCGAGTCTCTACAGTCGCCAAGACCCGGCGTTCGGCTTCTTGACGCATCACCTCCACAGCTTCAGAGGCAGTATCATTCTCATACTTCTCGTCCAGCTATTGCCGCTGGTAGGTCAGGGCAAGGATCTGGCGGGTGAAAGCTGCTTCCTCCTCCTTAGATGCTACATGTTCAGCCTGGACTCGCTCAGCATCTAACAAGAGTTGGGCCCACTGGTCTTCAAGATGACGGATCCTGGCGGTGACCTCTGCTATGTTGGCTTCCAACGAGGCCCGCAACTCCACCTTTTCCTGCGTGGATTGAGATAGCCTCTCCACCGCAACCTCAGCTTCGGCCACCTAGCGGTCCCATACCGCCACCGTGGCCTGATATGACGACTAGACTTCAGCTATCAACTTCTCCTTTTCTGCTTCTATCAGAGCAGAAAGGTCGTTTCGCCGGATGCTCTGAAGTTCAGAAAAAAGGTAGTCGAGCTCGGCCACCGATGCCTCCAGAATCTCGGCCATATGATCGTGGCCCTGGTGGGAACGTATCAAACCAATGGAAGGGAGCGCCATGTCTTTCACCGTCGCGAAACTCCCGTTCGTATTCAGCACCGTTGATATGCCTTTCTACAGCATTTTGTACACGGCTTCAACAACAAACTGTACATACTCGTCCGCGTCTGCCAACACCTGAGGCGTCATAGCAGGAGTTGGAGAAGCTACTCTAGACAGCGGACCTGTAGAAGACCCACTGACCTCAATCTGCGAGGCCGCAACCTCAACCTCAGCGGACCCTCTCTCGTCAGGGACCTGCACCTCGTCACTAGCCCGAGGTGCCAAGTGGACGGAAGGAGCCGGATAGGGCGTCGATATCGTCCCCCAAGTGGAAGGAGCAACAGAGGGTTCAACTAGCAAACCCTTACCCTTTTCGATTTCGGAAGGACCACCGACATCTAGGGCTGTCTCCTCCGTCTCTAAAACACTATCAGCAGGCCGCGCAGGACCATCCTCTTTCGGCAAAACAACAAGATCAGCAACTACTTCCTAACTTGGCTCCCCTGGAGCCAGGCTTGGAAGACGAGTCTCGCCTTCCTCATCGAATTCCCTACAGGAATAGAATCTGTCGGTACCTCCCGATCGGCAGCCAGCTCGGCATCTGCCGCTGGGTCCGGTTTAGGGCTCGGCAATGGTGTAGCCGACCTTCCTTCATCATGACGAGGAGGGGAATCAGCCCTCTCCTCTGTTACAACCGTACCTGTTGCTCCTACAGGCTCAGGGACCTCTGAAGGAACGTCGTCCGAAGAAGATGAACTCCATTCCTCTTTCTTATCTGGAAGAACAGCTTCTGTTGGGACCTCAATACCAGAAGCCCTCACGACAGCTTGTATCTCTACAGAAGTCACCTCATCCGGGTTCTCCTCCACGGGAGACACCGTAATCGACAGAATACGCTCATCAGATGAGCCCGCCACCCACTCTGGTATGCTAGCACCCGATTTTGGAGTTCGAGGTTTCCTTTTCAGCGGCTCCTACAAAAAGAAAGCATATGTCACAAAAAAAATGACAGAACTAACTAGACTATGTGGGATGCCCTTACCTCCACAGGAGCCGATTCTGTTGACACCTCCGGTGACATCACTTTCCTCTGCCTCTTCGGTGCAGAAGAATCGGCCTCGGTGCCGGCACGTCTCTTCGGAAGATCAGTCGAGGGCTCTGCCTGAGTACCCTCCGAAGATACGACAGGGGTGTCTCGATAACCGACCTCCGGCGGGCGGTACGATCGAGCCTTCACCAACATGTTCCCAGTCGCCTCCAACTGGGTGCTAACGATGAAACTGGTCTTCCTATCATATCCAGGGGATACAACATTCATCGTACAGTAAAATTTGGCAGCTGAGAAAAGAATCGGCGGCTGCGGATTCAGAACTGGCATGGTAAAGTAGGCTCTGGTACATCCAGCATTGTAATAATGCCAAGATCGCGCCCCATCCAGCAGACTACCGATATACCCCAGGCTGGTACTAGGGTTTCCCAACATCAACTAGGCATAGCCAAATTGACGTACGAAATGGCTCGGCAAATACGGTTTTAGGTAACAATGGTTCTTATTCTTGTACACCAAATGGGATGGCCGGATGCTTTGCAACCAACAGAATCCCCACGGAGACAGAGTTGTTGTATCTGCACCTAAATCAGATAAATCTTCATTTGCTTCAAAGCCGGTGAAAATAGGACCACCTTTCGTGATCTCCCATCCTTGAAGGTAGGACAAAACCTTCCTACAAATAGGAACGCCCGTATGCAGCCACTTCTTCTGGTAGAAGTGGCGAAGGAATGCGTCTCCGGCTACGTGGTCTTCTTCCTGGCCCGGACTTATCACATTGGGATGGTGCAAAATCAACCACCCCATCAGATAGTGAAACGGCAGCTCGGCACGAGGAAAGTTGCCATTCTTACCTCGTTCGTGAACAACATCACTTGCGAATTCTCGTAGACCTCGCAGCAGGTTGCATACCATCGCAGGGAGTAGAGCCAAGGGATGGCCAAAAACCAACTTCACAGCTGGCAGGATCAGGTTCCGGGTCACCCTCTATACCGAGCCTGACCCGTCCGAAAAGACATAATCCCGGAGCCAGATCATCAGATAAGTAGTCAACACTGCTTTCGACGACATCCGGTGAGTGAGGTGCCAAAAACAGCTATAGGAGCGTTCATCCGATTTCTGTCCGTATTTTTTTGGGGACTCTTTTATTCAATCTGCTCATTTGTACTGGAAAGAGCTGGCGGAGTCGTGAACTGAGAGGGATCCTCCTTGTCTTGCTCAAAGACGTAATCCCTCCATGCAGTCACGTAGGACTGTGCCCCACCCCTATCCTTCTTCTGCATATAATAATGGTGGCTTGCCACTTCCTTGAAGACAGCCATCATCTCATCTTCCTTGTCCCCCAGGACTTGGAACTCCTCGTTGGTCGGAAAGTACTCCTCATAGGGTTCTGATCCTCAAGGAAGCCTCGATACCTCATACATTTCATGAAGTGCAAGTCCTAGTTCCCCCACCGGGGTGAAGAAGGTCCCAGTCTGGGTGTTAAACATCTCCATAAGTGCAAGGAACATGTGCCTATTGATGTCGACGCCCGCCTGGGTAGCACGAATAGCGGCAGTCAGTCCAATCTCTCGGAGTTCGGTTCGAAACTTTGTCAGAACCCAGAGTGTCAGCTTGTCCCATTTGGATACATAATGACACCACCCCTCTATTCGAAAATTATCCTTCGGGTATGACCGCTTCGATGACAGCATGCGGTTCCCGAAAGTCGAAACACCAAAGGCGAAAGTGTCGGCAGGGATGCCACTGTAAATACTCCCGGGACATAGATTTTGCCAGGTGAAAGAAGACCCAGCCCGAGTGGCGGCCAAAGTATCCCTCTGGTTCGAGGTAGCATCGATCCTAATGGTGCCTGCCACTGCTCCCCCCTGAGACGGGGTTAGTTCCCATGACATCCTCCTCTTGGAAGCAAGACGGCAGAAAGTCGTCAAAGGCTAGTGACGCTCAAGCTGCTTCATGAACATGTGCACCCCTTTGGCTGAGAGGAACCAATCTTCCTTGATCCTCAGCACCTTCGCTTCAGTAGAAGTGAGGCGATCCCCGAACAGGAACTCAGGCTTCAGGAAAGCCTCACTACCAGGAATGACAGATTGCAAGCTGCCACGCTCCATCATCCGCTGGAGGAACGCATACTGTTGCTCCTTGATCTGGGTCATTCTCTCGGGAGACTGATCCAGCATAATGGCAGCTTGGACAGGATTTATTACCTCTTCATTGTAATCAACTCCCATCTGACAGAGTGCAGCGTCCAGCAGTTCTTCGTTCAAAAGTTGGACAGTCATCGAAACTGGCGGTCAGGGAAAGATGACAAAAACTCAGATATGTTAACAAGCAAAGAAATATTTATCTGAGCCAAGTTCTCATCAGAAGTGCACATACCGAACCAAAGCTCAGGCGCATCTGAAGAAAGGCTTCGGCGCATCATCATGATTCGAGATCCATGTGCATCAGCAGAAAGGCTTCGGCGCATCATCTCGAGGTCGAGGCGCATCAGCAGGGAAGCTTTGGCGCATCATCAGGACTCGAGGTCCATTAGCGTCAGCAAAGAAGCTTCGGCGCATCATCATGACTCGAAGCCCGTGCACGTCAGCAAGAAGCTTTGGCACATCATCAGGACTTGAGTTCCATGTGCGTCAGCGTATGTAAGTTCTAAAAAGACTTCCTCAAAATACTAAAGGTATGAAAAGGATGACAAACCCACCAATCACCGCCGGTCGAACGTCGACGGCCGTCCTGGGGACAGCATCAATGTCGGTCTCTGCAGGCTCCTTTCCTTTGCCTCGTCCTCAGCCAGCACCACAGCGAGGAGTCTTTGGAGCCATTTCGTAAAAAGAAGTTAGGGGTTTGAAGAAAAAAACTCGAAAGAAGAAGAAAGCTTTTTTGTAGAAAGTAAAGAACTCTCTCTCTCTCTCTATCAGACGCCTATTTATAGGCTTGGTCGTGCGCGTGAACCGATGAAGGGTTACGTCAGCCGCCGCCTGGGGTTCTATAAAGTGATAACTGCAAATAATCCAAAAAGATCATCATTAAATCTTTTTGTTTATTTCGAAGCGTTATCATTAGCATTAAAACTGAGAGGAGCATGCGCCTCATCACAGATGTGCGGAGCAATCATGCGTCCCGAACAGTTATGCGCCCCATTGAAGACCATACCATGCTTCTTATTCAAAGTATTCCAAAACTTGACAGAAAGTTTTGAAAACTTTGAAGGGGGACTTGTAGAAGCATAGAATTTCAGGCGCATCTACAGGCCAGAATTCCTATGCGTCTAATACTACATGCGCCAGGAAGCTCAAACGAAGTACTTGGCACAGCAAGACAGCAAAAGTATAGACATCAAAAGGATTTTTATTTTATATAAAAGTCTATTACATGTCCAAAAAAGGCTTTATAAAGGAGAATTTCTACAAAAAAAAAAAGATCCTAACACTACAGCTAGGCACAGCAAACTGCCATGCGCCTCCTGACCGGCGCATCATCCGTCAGGCGCATCTCTTCAGTGTCTCCGTCAGGCGACTCTCTTCAGCGTCTCAGTTAGGCGCATGTCTTCAGCGTCTCAGTTAGGCGCATCTCTTCAGCGTCTCAGTTATGCACATCATGAAGTCTCAGCATATGCGCTCCACTTCGACCCGATCAAGTGCTTCGACTAATAAAGCATTTATTGAGCAGAACAAGGGTGGGCGATCAACCCCATCCTGGCTGGAGAAAGAGCTCTCCAAAGTCCAAGGATGAGGAGAGCACCGCAATCGATCCGCGGCTAAAGGAGCAGCTGTCACGACCCGCACCCGATTTTCGGACACGAGCTCGTGAGCAAGCCAGCTACGTATCGAGCGGACTCCAGCCCGACTCGAGTACGTATAAGCTGTCAAGGTCATGGGTATCATATCTAATCTAAACTATATCTCAATCCACAAGAATCATATAAAGCAAGAATAAACAAGTATGGGTCGTGATCTGTAGCCCATTAGCATATTGTTCGATTAGACTTCAAGAATGATATGAGTCTATAAAGTAAAGCTGATAAGCAAAATATATCATAAAAGCACGAGAAAGAGAATAAATCAATATCACTAACAAAATACCTGAATCATGCAGATGAAGTCAACTACCACATGCTCAGCTAACTAACTCCGTGCAATCAGCTACCTGAAGAGATCATCAGGTCCTCAAAGGACTAGCAAGATACATAAAACATGCCTACTAATATGACAGTAAATAACAGGTAAGAAGGATAAGAACACTGCAAGAAGAAACATCTAAGGACGACGAGTCGTGAGAAAATGTAATACTAGACTTGGCTACCAATCAATCGATTTACCTCTATAGCTTGTAGTACAATGCAAGATACTCCCAATCTATAGTAGATTTTGACTGTAATATAATACAAGATAATCCCAGTCAAGATTAGCCAATTCTAGTATCGATCTCCTCTCCTAAAGGATACAAAGTCAAGTAGACCCCTATAAATCGTAGTACAATGCAAGATACTCCTAATTTATAGTGTCGCAAGTCAAGTCAATCAATCAATCAATATATGCTATAGGTCGTAGTACAATATAAGATACTTCCAATCTATGGCATGTCTCAAGTCAAGTCAATCAAGTGATATCAAGGTAGAATAATCGGCTATAGGTCGTAGTACAATATAAAATACTCCCAATCTATAGTATGTCTCAACTATAGTACAATGCAAGATACTCCCAGTCGAGAATGGTCAAGGACAGATATAGAAACTGACAACTCAATCACGAGAAAAGGGTAACACAAAGAGACCAATATTCTAGCAATGTCAACCATCCTATACGTGTACGTATTCTAGAACAAGTAAAGCAATCAAGGACGAATCAATCACAATATGGAATCATGTGACAATATAAAAAGGACTACAATAAGGAAAGAGAAACCATGTAAATACTGTATATGTTCGGCAAGGTATACTTGCCTGGAGATTGCACGGAGAACCAACAATGTATCGTCAATCAATAAGTCAGAAAGTCCAAGTTATCATAACTGTCTCCGAAAGCTGAAATAAATGTTACCAACATTCTTAGAATAGTCAAATTAGCTAGGATTGCTTGTCCTTAAGTCCAATTCTGGACACAGGGGCAAAACGGTAATTTCGAGCAAAAACGATGTCCGTAGTTGGACCCGCTTTGCACCGAAAAATGTGCCAGAGTCAATGGTCTCTAAAGTCGTCAAACTACATGTCTACGGATCCAGTTTTCCGATACGAACCCAACCGTATGTCCAAAGTTGGATTCCGGCGGGCCGTGCACAAAATTACCCGTTGAGTCGGACCGTAGGGCCCGTAAAACGACGATTTTACCAACTATCTCAGAATTGGACCAAACTTGGCATACAGGACCAAAAAAATAATACGGTCCTGTTAGCGCAAGTTTCGTCTCGATCTGACAAGCGTGCACAAAGTAATTAGAAAATTTGCAAAGTGCACGATACGGTGAATTTTGACGGATACGTATCAAATTCGTCACGCACACGCGACCAATTTGAATTCCGTCAAAGCCCATACGACCACAAAGCCATTACGCAGCTTTCAATACCTTCGATTTGCGACCACGTCGTCCGATTTGGCGGGACTCACGTTGTGTGGATGAGTTTTCTAATATTTTATCGGTTTAAAGACTAGTTTTTCGTAAACTTCGGGACTGTTTTTAATCAGTAATTAACTAAAGAATGTATGCAACCAATTCCTGGGTTTTAATCTCAGTTATATAGACTATAAACGTGTTCAAGTAGATTTTGAGAATACTGCCTATTGAGTGCTATTTGTGTCTTCCAAGTTGGGTCGAGAGCCTGCCTCATACTCTGTTTTGAAACAGATTTTCCGCGAGGTTTGTGTTGATTTTTCGATCGACCCAGCGCACCTTATTTAAATCTATATGAAGACAATTGGTGTGGTATAGATTAGGTTTATACCTGTGTGATCGTTTCGAGAAACGATCAACTGTGGAGGAAGAAAACGAAGCGTAAAGTAGGGAGATCGCTGCACCGTTGCTGCTGTCTGTTTCCTGGTTCTATCGCCGTGCGCGCGCCTCCCTGGCCGTCGTCCGGCCGCACACGGCGGTGGCGCCGGCGACGGATGGCGCGCAGTCGCCGTCCAGGTGGGGGGGTGGTCGTTGTGGCGTGGGGAAGGTGGCGTAGTGGTGATAGTTAGGGTTTGCTGTTCGTATTTTTTTTCTTTCTCTCCGCTTATGTACGGTTCCGAACAGTAGTCGGGGAAGGGCAGTTTAACATGGGCCTGAGGCTGTGGGCCTCTGGGGTTTGGGCTCTGTATGGCCTGGGCTGGGCTTTCCAGCTGTGGGCTGGCTTGTTGCAGCTGCTGTGGGCTATGGTTTGAAGGCTAATATGTTCTATCCTTTATATATATATATATATATATATATATATATATATATATATATATATATATATATATATATATATAGTTTATATATACATAGTTTTATCTCTCAATATATATAACAATATATACACACCTATATGTATTTTATTTGCTATTATTATATATACATTTACATATATATGTAATTACCTATGAACGTATACATATATATATATATATATATATATATATATATATATATATATATATATATATATATATATAAATATATATATATATATATATATATATATATATACACAAAATATATATATACACAAAAAATATATATATATATATATATATATATATATATATATATATATATATATATATATATATATATATATATATATATATATATATATATATATACACAAAAAAATAAATAAATATATATATATATATATATATATATATATATATATATATATATATATATATATATATATATACACAAAATAAAAAAAAAATATATATATATATATATATATACACAAAATATATATATATATATATATATATATATATATATATATATATATATATATATATATATATATATATATATATATATATACACACACACACACACACACACGTATACATCTATACATAATATATATTTTACCTATATCAATATATCAATACTAATATATATAACATATCAATATTCCTATATATAAATATTACCTATATCAATATAACTATATATATTTTACCCATATCAATATGTCAATATTAATATATATAACATATCAATATTCCTATATATAAATATTACCTATATCAATATAACTATATATATTTTACCCATATCAATATGTCAATATTAATATATATAACATATCAATATAAATATATATTTTACCTATATCAATATATCAATACTAATATATATGACATATCAATATAATAATAGTCACTATTTACATCTATATGAACGTCTTTTGGACTCACTACTCGACTATATGGGCTTGGATTTGGTTCAGGTCCAGCCCGAACTAAATTGGTACGACCTGGTCTCCTACAAGTCAATAAATATAATAATAATTAATTAAACTTATTTAAAATGGTCATGTTATAACTTGGCCTAGTTTTCCTAGTTAGGACACTCCTATGGCTCGACATTCCCCTACCATGGCTAAACACTAGTCAAAGCACGCCACTGCACTATCCGTACCACGATTTCTGGTCATCTGGTACTCCAGTTCCTAACTATGACTAAAATCATCTACCGTAATAATTAACTAAATAATTACTTATAAATTCTAAAAGTCACATTTAAATCAAAATAAATAATAAAAAATATTTCTAAAAATTTTCGGGAAGGGGAGCTACAAATCTACCCACCTTAAAAATAATTTCGTCCTCGAAATTCTCATTCGTAACTATTCCTTAAAATTCAAAGTCTACCATCACCTTAATTTCCTCAATTTAATTTCTCAAAAATATTTTATAACCTCGAATACTTGAGGACTTCTACCCACCTTTGGTCATACTACTCCTCAAAATACGGTCACTAAAATCTTATAACCTTCTAACTAGTTGCTAACAATCCTACCAACATATATATAGGACATATAGCATCTATAATCTCTCATATCTATCAAACAACCAAATATTCAAAATCAAGCAATATTCTAATATAACTTAAGAATCGCTGATGAATTCTAGACAGCACGATCATTCGTCACCCCGAAATAGGAAGGAACGAGAGTCAACGGTACGGAAAGTAAGGAAGTATAATCGAGAGCAAATATGGAATTTTCAAGGACGTAGAGAATTTCTAGGAGAATTTTCAAGGCAGAGTGGATTGAGATTTCTAAGGTTTAGTCAGATGCGCAGGCTCGTACTAGTACAGTTATGTAACCGGTACGATATGCTCTGACCTGCATGGGCCACCACAAAAACTTGTCACGACCCGCATCCGGTTTTCGGACACGAGCTCGTGAGCAAGCCAGCTACGTATCGAGCGGACTCCAGCCCGACTCGAGTACGTATAAGCTGTCAAGGTCATGGGTATCATGTCTAATCTAAACTATATCTCAATCCACAAGAATCATATAAAGCAAGAATGAACAAGTATGGGTCGTGGTCTGCAGCCCATTAGCATATTGTTCGATTAGACTCCAAGAATGATATGAGTCTATAAAGTAAAACTGATAAGCAGAACATATCATAAAAGCACGAGAAAGAGAATAAATCAATATCACTAACAAAATACCTGAATCATGCAGATGAAGTCAACTACCACATGCTCAGCTAACTAACTCCGTGCAATCAGCTACCTGAAGAGATCATCAGGTCCTCAGAGGACTAGCAAAATACATAAAACATGCCTACTAATATGATAGTAAATAACAGGTAAGAAGGATAAGAACACTGCAAGAAGAAACATCTAAGGACGACGAGTCGTGAGGAAATGTAATACTAGACTTGGCTACCAATCAATCGATTTACCTCTATAGCTTGTAGTACAATGCAAGGTACTCCCAATCTATAGTAGATTTTGACTGTAATATAATGCAAGATAATCCCAGTCAAGATTAGCCAATTCTAGTATCGATCTCCTCTCCTAAAGGATACAAAGTCAAGTAGACCCCTATAAATCATAGTACAATGCAAGATACTCCCAATTTATAGTATCGCAAGTCAAGTCAATCAATCAATCAATATATGCTATAGGTCATAGTACAATGTAAGATACTCCCAATCTATGGCATGTCTCAAGTCAAGTCAATCAAGTGATATCAAGGTAGAATAATCGGCTATAGGTCGTAGTACAATGTAAGATACTCCCAATCTATAGTATGTCTCAACTGTAGTACAATGCAAGATACTCCCAGTCGAGAATGGTCAAGGACAGATATAGAAACTAACAACTCAATCACGAGAAAAGGGTAACACAAAGAGACCAATATTCTAGCATTGTCAACCATCCTATACGTGCACGTATTCTAGAACAAGTAAAGCAATCAAGGACGAATCAATCACAATATGGAATCATGTGACAATATAAAAAGACTACAATAAGGAAATAGAAACCATGTAAATACTGTATATGTTCGGTAAGGTATACTTGCCTGGGGGTTGCACGGAGAACCAACAATGTATTGCCAATCAACAAGTCAGAAAGTCCAAGTCATCACAACTGTCTCCGAAAGATGAAATAAACGTTACCAACATTCTTAGGATAGTCAAATTAGCTAGGATTCCTTAAGTCCAATTCTGGACACAGGGGCAAAACGGTAATTTCGGGCAAAAACGATGTCCTCCGTTGGACCCACTTTGCGCCGAAAAGTATGCCAGAGTCAATGGTCTCTAAAGTCGTCAAACTACATGTCTACGAATCCAGTTTTTCGATACGAACCCAACCGTATGTCCAAAGTTGGATTCCGGCGGGCCGTGCACAAAATCACCCGTTGAGTCGGACCGTAGGGCCCGCAAAACGGTAATTTTACCAACTGTCTCAGAATCAGACCAAACTTGGCATACAGGACCAAAAAAATGATACGGTCCTGTTAGCGTAAGTTTCGTCTTGATCTGACGAGCGTGCACAAAGTAATTGGGAAATTTGCAAAGTGCACGATACGGTGAATTTTGACGGATACGCATCAAATTCGTCGCGCACACGCGACCAATTTGAATTCCGTCAAAGCCCACACGACCACGAAGCCGTTATGCAGCTTTCGATACCTTTGGTTCGCGACCACGTCGTCCGGTTTGGCGGGACGCATGTTGTGTGGATGAGTTTTCTAATATTTTATCGGTTTAAAGACTAGTTTTTCGTAAACTTCGGGGCTGTTTTTAATCAGTAATTAACTAAAGAATGTATACAACCAATTCCTAGGTTTTAATCTCGATTATATAGACTATAAACATGTTCAATTAGATTTTGAAAATACTGCCTATTGAGTGCTATTTGTGTCTTCCAAGTTGGGTCGAGAGCCTGCCTCATACTCTGTTTTGAAACAGATTTTCTGCGAGGTTTGTGTTGATTTTTCGATCGACCCAGCGCACCTTATTTAAATCTATATGAAGACAATTGGTGGGGTATAGATTAGGTTTATACCTGTGCGATCATTTCGAGAAACGATCAACTGTGGAGGGAGAAAACGAAGCGTAAAGTAGGGAGATCGCTGCACCGTTGCTGCTGTCTGTTTCCTGGTTCTGTCGCCGTGCGCGCGCCTTCCTGGCCGTCGTCCGACCGCGCGCAGCGGTGGCGCCGGCGGCGGGTGGTGCGCAGTCGCCGTCTAGGTGGAGGGTGGTCGTTGTGGCATGGGGAAGGTGGCGTAGTGGTGATAGTTAGGGTTTGTTATTCGTATTTTTTTCTTCTTCTTTCTCTCCGCTTATGTACGGTTCCGAACAGTAGTCAGGGCAGGGCAGTTTAGCATGGGGCTGAGGCTGTGGGCCTCTGGGGTTTGGGCTCTGTATGGCCTGGACTGGGCTTTCCAGCTGTGGGCTGGCTTGTTGCAGCTGCTGTGGGCTATGGTTTGAAGGCTAATATGTTCTATCCTTTAGATATATCAATATATATACATATATATATATATATATATATATATATATATATATATATATATATATATATATATATATATATATATATATATATATATATATATATATATATATATATATATAGTTTATATATACATAGTTTTTATCTCTCAATATATATAACAATATATACACACCTATATGTATTTTTATTTGCTATTATTATATATACATTTACATATATTTGTAATTACCTATGAACGTATACATATATATATATATATATATATATATATATATATATATATATATATATATATATATATATATATATATATATATATATATATATACACACGTATACATCTATATATAATATATATATTTTACCTATATCAATATATCAATACTAATATATATAACATATCAATATTCCTATATATAAATATTACCTATATCAATATAACTATATATATTTTACCCATATCAATATGTCAATATTAATATATATAACATATCAATATTCCTATATATAAATATTACCTATATCAATATAACTATATATATTTTACCCATATCAATATGTCAATATTAATATATATAACATATCAATATAAATATATATTTTACCTATATCAATATATCAATACTAATATATATGACATATCAATATAATAATAGTCACTATTTACATCTATATGAACGTCTTTTGGACTCACTACTTGACTACATGGGCTTGGATTTTGTTCAGGTCCAACCCGAACTAAATTGGTACGACCTGGTCTCCTACAAGTCAATAAATATAATAATAATTAATTAAACTTATTTATAATGGTCATGCTATAACTTGGCCTGGTTTTTCTAGTTAGGACACTCCTATGGCTCGATATTCCCCTACCATGGCTAAACACTAGTCAAAGCACGCCACTGCACTATCCGTACCACGATTTCTGGTCATCTGGTACTCCAGTTCCTAACCATGACTAAAATCATCTACCGTAATAATTAACTAAATAATTACTTATAAATTCTAAAAGTCACATTTAAATCAAAATAAATAATAAAAAATATTTCCAAAAATTTTCGGGAAAAGGAGCTACAACAGCTTTCAACACAACCAGAATGCGCAACACCCACTCTGACAGAAGAAAGAGCCCTCCAAAGCAGAAGGAAGATGGGGGCACCACAATTTTGATCTACGGCTCGTCCAGCATAACGAAGACAAGGCTCGAGCATCCCGATCTTTGGATGCAACAGGCACCTTCCGCCTGCCTCAGAAGCCCTCGACCCCAACTTTTGGATGTAACAGTCACCTTCAAGTGCATGAATGAAGACAATTCGTTGTATCTTCACCCTCGGGAGCATCTCGTCAATAGAATGTGCTCGAGCAAATAAGTTCATTCGGGAAGATGTGAGAGAACGAGAAGCAAACTCTCTCCTTGCCACTATTTATAGGCCGGGCAAACCAAACCCATGCGCCAATTGGCGGGCTCTCCGAATCCCGTGCAATGAATTTGCATTTATGGTGATGAACCTGACGCTTCGAATTCGGCCAAGTCAAACGACTATTTAAAGCACTCGAGGAACGCAACAGTCGGACCAATAAAGACGCATCATGCAAATGGATACGCCGGTCAGATACCGCGCATCCTACAGACGCGCCCGTCGGTACCAAGCGCCCTGTATGGATGCACCGGTCAGATACCGCGCATCTTACAGATGCGCCCGTCCACACCAAGCGCCCTGTATGGATGCGCCCAACAAAGTACAGATCCATGTGTCCTAATCAACATGGACCCATACACCCAGCGGAACACAGATTAATGTGCCCACTCAGCAGCCCATCACCTGTCAAAGAACATTAAATGCTGAAGTCCTGACACGACAGCAGCCATGCCTCGATGAGAGAGCAGCAACAGCTTTTACAGAAAACAAAGCGCCGCTGATGTCAGCATCATCATTACTCTCTTCCGGTGGTTACAAGCCACGTGGCCGCCCAACCATCCGCATGCGCCTCCACAGCCATGCGTCCAAACCTCTGCATGCGCTTCAAGAGCCATACACCTCAGACCTTCCTCTGATCCCTAAAGACAGAGGTTAAGTCGCTACTAAAGCTTCGCATGTGCCTCAAAAGTCGTACCCCCAGACTGGTTCGTGACTCCTAAAGGTGGTGAGCCAAAGTCTTTTTATGCGCCCAATCCCAGGCGCATCCTATCAGATTACTCTCCACCAAATCCGAGATCTTTGAGCTACGGACACGCGCTACGTGTCCTTTGACTCAATTCAGCCTATGAAGGGGTGCTAATCATCCAAGATCTCAGCAACAGAAAGATCCTCTCCCCTGCTACGTGTCAGCCCACAAAAGCAGCATGAAAGATTCAACCCACAAATGATGGAGCATCATCCATGCGCCTCCCGCAGCCTCAACCACGTGTCGTCCCCACGTACAGGCGCATCCTACATATGTGCGCATGAGCAGCCAGCCTGTAAGCTATAAATAGAGGGATCATTTTCTTCTTCCACACACAGAGAGACACCTATGGACAGAGACCTACATACACACAGTGAGAGAGGCAGATACAGACACTCAACATCTTCTTCCTCTCCGCAAGCTCCAGCACCCAGAGCAACTCAGACCTTCAGAGAACCGAGAACCGTCGTCAGATCGTCAACGGAGTCAATGCATTACCACTCGCTCCATCGACACAGGGACCCAGATAAACAAAAGTGTACTCCTAGGACTACATCTGAGTCCTACATTGTAACACTATTCTGTTTGTAATTGAAATTTACAATCAAAAGATTTTAATGGCAAACAACTAGCACATGTTCAATCATTTTCTATGAAATGTACTTAGCTTTAATTATTCTTTCCCACATGCCATGATATAACTTTTGATATATTCTTTCTTATAAGCTATGATAATTGTTTTTATGCCTTCTTTGCTTACTAGATAGTGGCCCGTCGTGGCGCACTCATGATACATGTCCTTCTTTGCTTATATGATAGTGGCCTGTCATGGCGCACTCTTGATTCCAGTACATTTCTAGCTCCTTGATAGTGGCTCGTCGTAGCGCACTCATAGCTTCTTGTTTATTATATTTTCTTGTTGTGGCTTGTTATGGTGCACATTCTCGCTTTTATCCAGTCTTGCATGTCTCATGTCTAGGATGGATTCTGCGGAATGCCACACCTAGAATCCAACAAGAAAATATTAAGGACTAAACAACTAGCTTGATTACTTAGATCATTGAGGATTTTTCAGTTACCTGTTGCCTCTTTGGTCTTGGTCTTATATATATATTCATGGGATTTGGAGCGATCTGTCATGATGAGCACACTTCCAGCACACCGTCGAGTGTTGTACTGGGTACATTTGTCTCCTAGGCGATGTATCCATTATTATATATCTTAGGGTACATTTGTCTCCGGGGCGATGTACCCACTATTATAGGATACATCTGTCTCCCGGACGATGTATCCACTATATACCATTGCACCTTTGGCTTGGATCATTCAGGTAGCAGCAGGCAGGTAATTGGACTTGGATTTCTCAAACTTGCATTTGTTAGTAATTAGGATTGTGATAACCCTAGTTAGCTAATGTATAAAGCCGTACTCATTGCTTGGCCGTATTGGTTGTATGGAGTCCAGTCTAGTCTAGTTTGTCTAGACAGTGTCTGGATTTGTTTATTTTAGTACATCATTGTTATGCTTTACTTTTGTCAATAAATGATTAGAGACTAAGTTCTGTTCAGGAAAATGGTTACAATCCCGATCCTTGTTTGGTTTACGGGTTATAACTTGGGTTCTGGAATAGTTCCTACATCATCTAATCATTTGTCGTTCTATATAGACCTAACATGCTCACATGTTCCAGTTATCTAACATGCTCACATGCTCTAGTTACTTAACATGCTCACATGTTCCAGTTATCTAACATGCTCACATGCTCCAGTTACCTAACATGCTCATATGTTCCAGTTATCTTATATGCTCACATGCTCACATGCTCTAGTTACTTAACATGCTCACATGTCCCAGTTATCTTACATGCTCACATGTTCAGTTTATCTCACATCTTCACATGTTTTTGTTTAATTCACATGTCCACAATTTACATTATGTCACATATACTTTACTTTATGCTACATGTTGCTTTACTTATTATCTTTTTTATTCTCGGGATAAGTGTATTGGTAGCGCACGAGTCTCGATTTGCTTTTACTTATTTCTGTCTCTATCCGTTGCTATAATTTGCATGCTAGTTTTAGTTCATAGTTTGGCTTCCTTCGTGGTACTTGCTATTGGGGGTCTGACCCCACTGGTTTTGTTTGGCCAAATCTGATAGAGGAGTCCGGAGGATCTTCCGTACCTTCCACTCGTTGGTGATTACCCAGAGCACCAGAGTACCATAGTGGGTTTCCTATATCATTCTCTCACTAGTTATGTACATTATTCTTTTGAGGCTTTCGCCACCGAGCACTTGTTTAGCTCGTGTTTGGGCTTGACATTTAGCCTACGGGCCTAAACATGATTTTGCGTATTCTAGACTATAGCTAGAGCTTATCATGTATGACTATTACTCTTGCTAGTCTTCACTCTGTATTACTAGCTTCAGGATCATTGATATGATAGTTTGGGACGCTTTACTATTTTATATTCCAGTTGATCTTACTTCTTGTACTTTATATATTTGTCTGTGATTGAGATACCTAGGATTCTTGACCTAGGATTGCCTGTTGGATTGTAGTAGTAACCCCCATGTCTATATAGCTTATACGTTATTTCGGAGTACTGGAGTACTTTGATATACGTAGCTGGCCTGGTCCGTCCCTACGTGCCAGTATTCAGGTTTTGGGGCGTGACAGGTTGAGATGAGAAGGATTTTATATAAAAACCAACTTCTCTCTCTCTTTCTCTCCTCCATTCTTTATTTACTTTTTATCATCTTCTTCTCCATTTACTCCTCCAAACCTAGGCAAGCACATCTTGCCAAATCTTGAACAATGTCATTTTTGTTTGTTATATTCTCTTCTTTCATGATTCTAAGCCTCTTTAGAACTTGGAAGTTTTCAGTTTTGATGGTTACATTTTTGTAGTTCTAAGTTTGTAAGTTTTTTATTCTTCTTGGTTTTGATCTCTTAAACTTTATTATTTTCGAAAAGTAATGGTTTTATGTTGTAGAAAATTCATTCTACCCAATTTTGGCTTTTGAACCATTTGATTTCGATTTATTTTGAGAAAGTTATGCCATTTTCTTGTTCATGGGTTCCCCACACCTTTTGGTGCTGTCGGGACGATGAACAGTGTCGCGTGCAGTATTTTTGCTGCCGTGCGTCGTGCTTGCGCGCAACGTGCGCCGTGGGCACTTTTTCCCTCGCGCATATTGCAACTTGCGCACCGCGCGTCATGTTTGCGCGCAACGTGCGTCGTGGGCGATTTTGCCCGCGCGCAATGCGCAACTTGTGCGCCGTAAGCCCGTGCATTTTTCTGCCGCGCGCCGTGCTTTCGCGCAACGTGCGCCGTAGGCGTTTTTGCCCGCGCGCAATGCGCAACTTCCGCGGCCGCGCAATTTTCTGCCGCACAACGTGCGCCGTGGGCATTTTTTCCCGCACGCAATGCGCAACTTGCGCGGCCGCGCGCCCACGCGATTTACTGCCACGCAACGTGCGCCTTGGGCAGTTTTGCTTGCGCAACTTGCACGTAGGTCACTCCAAATGACCGTTTTTGCCTCTTTGAGCTGTTTTGTAGCAAAAATCTTTTAAAACTCAAAACATGAAAGTTGTAGATCTTTGTCTTGCCTTCAAGAACATTCTTGTTTCACTTTAATCAGAGTTTATATGCTATGATTTCAATCATAGTTGATCTTTTGGCATGTTTTCTGTACTTGGCAGTATTTGATGTTTCTTAAACAAAAATAAATTTCTTAACATGATTAGATAATTTTGTACAGTTATAGAATAATTGTACACCCTGATATTCTTAACTCTAGCACAGATTAAATTATTATTTTATGTCAAGTAGTACTTTTTATTTATTCATTCTCCCATGCCATGATACGTCTTTATCTAATTCTTTCTACATGCGATCCTTATTGTCATATTTGCTTATCCTTAGATAGTGGCCCGTCGGGGTGCACTCATGATTTATGTCCCTTCTTTGCTTAATCTAGATAGTGACCCATCGTGGTACACTCATGCTACATGTCTCTTCTCTGCTTACTCTCGATAGTGACCCGTTGTGGTGCACTCATGTTACATGTCTTTCTTTGCTTACATGATAGTGATCCGTCGTGGTGTACTCTTGAACATGTCTTTCCTTGCTTACATGATAGTGGCCCGTAGAGGCGCACTCTTGAACATGTCTTTGGACACCGTGGTTGAATGTATTGTGTATGCGTGCACAAACTACATGTCTCGTCTGGCATCATGTCTAGGATATGGATTCCTGATTACCACGGTCAGGGATTCATATTGAATCTGACTAGGTTAATGACTAGATTGATCAAGTAGTGTTCATATAGAGAGATTTCTCAGTCACAGGCGATCCCGTTATCTGGACGCTTTAATTGGACTTGTAGCTTGTCGTCGAGTAGGGCGCATTTCCAGCACACTGTCATGTGTTGCACCTCCAAGTCACCATGGGATACATTTGTCTCCTGGACGATGTATCCACCTAATAAAACTCTCAATCTGTGGAAGTATAACTGGATAGCTGCAGGGCTTATGACTGTGGAAATATCTTGTTGCATCTCGTTAGTAACTAGGCTTGTGATAACCCTAGTTAGTTAACGTATCAAGCCGTACTCATTGCTTGGCCGTGATTGATGGATGTAGTCTAGTCCAGTTTAGTTTTGTCTAGGCAGTATCCATATATTTATTTCAGTACATTATTGTTCATGCTTTACTTTTGTCGATAATGATCGGAGGCTGAGTTCTGTTAAGGAGAAGGGTTACAACCCCGGTCCTTGTTTGGTTTACGGGTTGTAACTTGGTCTCCGGAATAGCTCCCAAGTCATATTATCATTTGTCGTCCTATTCAGTACTTACACGCCATACATGATCCTTATGCTATACAATGATTAGAGACTAAGTTCTGTTCAGGAGAAGGGTTACAACCCCGGTCATTGTTTGGTTTACGGGTTGTAACTCGACTCCAGAATAGTTCCTAAGTCATCCTATAATTGTCGTTCTATATAGTTCTCACATGCTCTAGTTATCCCACATGCTCACATGTTCAGTTATCTCACAAGCTATATATGATCCCTATGCCGAGTCACCATGCACTCATGACCCGGCTATTTCACAAGCTCACATGTTCAATTTATTTTTACTCTCAAGCTTCCGTTTACTTAACATGTCTACATTTTACATTACGTCACATGATGCTTTACTTATTATCTTTTCTATTCTCGGGATAAGTGCATTAGTAGTGCACGAGTCTCGATCCACATCTACTTATTTGTATCTCTATCAATTGTTATGTTAGTTATTGATGGTTTTAGTTCATAAGTTTGACTTCCTTTGTGGTACTTACTATTAGGGGTCTGACCCTACTGGTTTTCTTTGGCCATATCTGATAGAGAAGCTCAGAGGATCTTCCGTACCATCTACTCGACGGTGACTATCCGGAGCACTAGAGTACCTGGGTGGGTTTTTCGTTTCATTCTTCCACTTGATATGTACATTATTCTTTTGTGGCATTTAGCCTCCGAGCACATGTTTAGCTCGTGTTTTGGTTCTTGACATTTAGCCTACGGGCCAAAACATGATGTGCGTATTCTAGACTATAGCTAGAGCTTATCATGTATGACTATTACTCTGGCTAGTTCTCTCTTTTGTATTACTAGCTTCATGATCATCCATGTATAAGTGGGTTGGGACGCTTTACTGTTGTATGTCTGATGATCATATTTCTTGTACTTTGTATAATTGCCTGTGATTGAGATACCTATGATTGCTGGACCTAGGATCGACTGTTGGCTTGTAGAAGTAACTCCCATGTCTTGACAGCTTATACGTGATTTCAGAGTACTAGCGTACTTTGGTATTACGTAGCTGGCCTTGTCCGTTCCCACTTGCCAGTATTCTGGTTCTGGGGCGTAACAAGAACCGTGAAAATCTAATTTTTTTGAAATTTATTTCGTTTTCACACGATTGAAGGGATTCGAAAAATCCTAGCAGTGATCTTGGGATTGGTCTTAGGAGCAGAGGGGATCGGAGAGGAGAGGGGGTTGGTCGGTTGGAGAGACAAGAGAGGAGAGTAGAGAGGTTAGAATAATTTGGGGTGTGCTTAGGAATGATAGATAGATTTTAGGTTAGAATAGAAAAGGATATTTTGGTCATTTACTAGGATATACTTAGCATTTATGTTAATTTTAATCAATTAAAATATGGTATACTTAATACTTGGTATATGCTAAGTAAGTTAACCCTTCTTGATATCGCCGGCCGAACTAAACTGGCATCGGCCAATATGAAACAAAATAATAGTTTTTTAAGGGCACCACACATTTTACTTGGGGCTATCCCAAAAATGTTCAAAAATATTACAAGTTTGCCATCAATTTTTTTTTTACTTGGGACTAGCCCAAAGAATGGTATAAATACCAACTTCATTTCATTTCCTCTCTTTCTCTTCCTCTTCCTCTACTCTTTCTCCCTCTACTCTTTTTTTCTCCTCCTCCACATTTCTAGGTCATAAAATTCTAAACCCTAGCCCAAATTTTTTCCCAAATTTTTCTAGAATAGCACCTTGACATCAGTGGGCTGGAAGTAAATGAAGAGAAAATAGCCAATCACAATCCCAACAAAGATTTCAACTTCGAATCCAACAAAACCCAGCACAGAGCTCAACAAACCCATCTACTCCATTGCCGCCTCTCCAAGAATCAGAAGAAAATTACCACCACAACAACAAGAAAATAAATACTAATTTTTCACCCAAAGAAAATAATATTTATTTTGGGAAACTTAAAAGGAAGGAAAAAAGAGAGAGAAGAGGGTCCAGTTTCATACAGGACCGCCAGTACCCTGACAGTCCTAACTTAATGAAGGACGGCCAGGGGGCTGGAAGTCCTGTATGTATGAAACTCTCTGTGAAGAGAGTTTGGGACAGTACTGTCAGCCCCCTGACAGTCCTAACTTAATATAGGACTGTCAAACCCCTGACAGTCTTAACTTAATGTAGGACTGCCAGGGGGCTGGCAGTCCTGTATGAAACTCTCTGTGAAGAGTTTCATCTAGGACTGCCAGACCCCTGGCAGCCCAACACTAATGAAGGACTGCCATGGGTCTGGCAGTCTTAGATGGACAGAGAGTTTTATCTAGGACTGCCAGACCCATGGCAGTCCTTCATTAGTGTTGGACTGCCAGGGGTCTGGCAGTCCTTCATTACTTTGCAGTTTTAGGTGTGCTTTGAATTTTAAAAAAGTAAATTTGGTTGGAAGAACATATATTAATTAACATATGATGTACATCTTAATTAGTAAGTAAAGTGTCGAGCATAAATAATTCCGTGAAGTTACTAACATTTTATTCAACATTCTTTCTGTCAGTGATTCAACCAGCATGTTTAAAAGCAAGAGAAGTGGAGATGGTTCTCATTGGCCTTTGTTAGAGGATGGATCAATAGAGAATCTGCTCACTTGTTGTGGCGATTGCTCAACGAAGTTCAAGACCGAGGCTCGAGGTATAACGAGAGCATCGAGCAGCAGCCATGGCTTTGTGATCACCTCGACACTGCCTTCCTGGCTTCAACAGTACAGGGAAGAGAACAATAGAGCAACAAATAATGATCATGTATTTGTCCAAAGTAACCAATATTTGCATGCCAAGGTACCATTGTTTCAGGACTGTCAGGATTCTGGCAGTCCAAATATTAAAGAGGACTGCCAGACTTCCTGCAGTCCTCTTTCATTCTGTAAGGAGTTTGGCAGTCCTACTTAACATTAGGACTGTCCCAACCCTGGCAGTCCTAATGTTGTCAGCCAACGGCCACAACGACACATCTCTGGCTAGTCCTATTTTCTGCAAGGACTCGACCAGCTTCTGAGGAAGGCCGAGGTTCGCGACGGCGAGGTCGTTCTCATCTTCATCTCCCGCCTCCTCTGTCTCGTCGTCGTCGTCCGTGTAGGAATCGTACTCCTCGTCCCCGTCATTTATCCAGACCGAGGCCTTGTCGAGGCGACCGAGGCCCTTGAAGGCCTCCTCTCTCGTCACCGAGTTCGGCGGAGACGAGGAGTACAAGGGAGGGGGAGGAGGAGAGGGCGGCGAAGGAGGTGGAGAAGAGAGTGGGGTTTTAGGGCTTGAGGAGCTTTTGGTAGATACAGAAGGAAAAAGAAGAAATGAAGTGAAATGAAGGGTTTGGAAGATTATGCTGCCCCATAGCAAAATTTGGGTGCCCCCTAGCAAATTTTTCACCTTATTGGGCTGCCCCCAAGTAAGGGTTGCCCCATAGCAATAATGGTGGTGCCTTTAGAAAAAACCAATAAAATGGTGCCGAACAAGCAACAATAGTTTCTTTCTCAATTTCTCCTCTCCGCCGAAACCCTTGTCCTCCTCCCGACCGAACTCCTAACCCTATCTATCTCATCCAATGGCGATCTACCAGATCCTCGTCAGGCTCCTCGACGGACGGACCCAATGCCTTCAGCTTCCGTCCCCAACCATCTCCGGCGAAACCCTAAAGCACCACCTTTCCCTCCAAACCCTAATCCCCCCTCCGCTCCTCCGCCTCGTCGCCGGAACCCTAGAGATCCAGGACCAAACCCTGATATCTGCCTCCGCCGCCGACCGCCACTTCCCGTCCCTGACCCTCCTCCTCCGCCTCCGCGGCGGGAAGGGCGGGTTCGGCTCCCTCCTCCGCGGAGCCGCCACCAAGGCCGGACAGAAGAAGACCAACAACTTTGACGCGTGCCGCGACATGAGCGGCCGCCGGCTACGGCACGTGAACGCCGAAAAGAGGCTGGAGGAGTGGAAGGCCGAGGCCGGGGACCGGCGGCTCGAGAAGATGGCGGAGGACTTCCTGAAGAAGAAGGCGAAGGAGGTGAAGAAGGGGAAGGGGAAGGAAGGGGAGGTCGAGAAGTATCTGGAGAAGTACAGAGAGGATTCCGCCAAGTGCATGGAGGCCGTGGTGGAGAGCGTCAGGGAGTCCTTCACGCTCTACAAGGATTCCAAGAGGAAGGCCCTGCCGTTGGCCCGGGCTTCTGCTTCGAAGCGGGCTAAGATCTGGTCTGATTGAATCTAGCGCTTGACTTTAATTTATGATCCAAGTCTCTATTGTAGATTCAATACAACTCTTTCATGTTAGTTTACTTCGAGATTGTCAACATGTAGGAAATGCATTACTTAATTCTATAATAGGTATATGGACTATATTGCACGGACATGAATATGACACAACTCAATACCGACGATACTGATTTTGACATAATCTATGGTAGTTTGGAGTGCATGTGCCATCTACAATTTGTGTCCAGTACGACACGGGCATATCGCCTATTTTGGAGTGTCCAATCGTCCTAGATTAGGGATAACATATTATGCAAGGACTTTATCCAGGTTTTGTTATATGTCAAGTTTCAAGAATGTAACTTGCAAGTTATAGTACAACTATGCGTCACCTACATAACTAATGTGCATCCTATTGGTCCATCCGAGACGATGGGTTAGGAATCTCAAGACTAGTGAGTTGTAACTTTGTCTCATATTAGATTAAGGTAGCACTACTGTTTATGAACAACACCAGTTGTTTCTTCCTTGAAGCGGTTGAGGATCTGGTTGTTTGTGTTTGGTATAGTTTGTAGAGGGAAATAACCCAGGTTAGTTGACTAAAGTTGAATGTTCATCAGGTGATGTTTCATGTCTAGATCTAATATAAAGAGAAACAAACTATCTTTTTTAATTGTGGTTGAACTAGGGGATTGAAGATGTAGATATGCAAGAATTTGGTTGTTGTAAACTTGTAATTGTGGAAACAAAGTTGTTTTTTGGAAATTGGAATTGCACACATCTATTTTTTTTGGGTTCTTGCTATGAATGGAAGCTGACACTTGAGGAAAATTTGTCTTTCTGGATGGTAATGTGTAGATGAATTATATATAATTGTAAAACTTTATTTGGTTGTGTGTCAATTGAATGGGTGGAAGGCAGGTTTGGTTTTCATCAGGTCGCAACCTTTTCTGATACACACTTAAGTACCTTCAGCTGTCATCTATTTTGCACTTAAGTACCTTCAGCTTTCATCTATTTTGCACTTAAGTACCTTCAATTTTCACCTATTTTGCACATTAATACCCTAACCAACTTTCACATGTTTTTTATAAACATATCATTATCCAAACCTTCTCCCAATGGAGAGGGATTGTCCATGGAGAATTAAAAAGCTCCACAAAAGAATCAACAAAGTTTTTATGATCGGATATGAACACGTCACTAACAACAAAATCTGAAAAGGCATTTTTATCCCTATATTTGAACAAACTTTTAGGATAAGAACTTACTCTTATATTGCTCCGCTCTCCACAATCACTAATCCCTATTCCTAATATTACCCCCATTCCCACCAAAATTTTCTATTGCTCTATCTAATGGCTTCCCTTATCCAAGGCCCCCCCCAACCCAAAAAAAAGAAAAAAAAAGAGAAGAAAAAAAACTACGCTCCTAAGCCTTGGACTCCAACCTTGATTTGACTACAAACCATTTTGATCTTCAGCCAAAAAAATTAACTGACCTGGGGAGCCTTACCTGCCCGGTCCATTGTCCGCTCGAGGAGACTCGTCACCTTCGTCGGCAGGAGAGCTTTCCGCCCTTTGCCTCTGTTGCGAATGTTGATGCCGTAGGTGTAGAGTGTTTGCGGATGCTTTGTCTTTGGTCTGAGTTTGGTGCTAGTGTTTTAAAAGGTTCCTATTTTGCCGCCTTAGGCGTATGCGTGGACGTTTCAGATGTTCTATTGTCTCGCCGTCTTAGGTAGCCGTTTTGATCCACATTGACTTAAATGTCCTACTATTTTTGTTCTTTCTTTTTTGAATCTGGAATACAAGCCACCTAATAACTTAAAACTATGGGTGATTTTAAATATTTTAAAATAAACTACCACAGGGAAAGTATTTTTTTTTCCTTTGTCCTCTTCATTTCCTTCCCTTTTGCGTGTCCTAACACATTTCGTCCGTATCTCTGACTATGATATCCATTACCAGATGGCAACATATAAGCCTCTCTCTTAGTCTCTCTCTTTGTATCTCTATCTCGCTCTCTCATTTTTTTTATCGTCTCTCTACTTCAAGTTAATGATACTCTTTAGCGATTATTTCATGCAATTGATGTTGAAGTCTTACACTTTTTTAGTATACACAACAAGATTTGCATGGGATGTTTATAGTTTTTTTAATTATATATTTATCATACCAATTAGAAGAAAATCACAACACGATAGGACATAAACCAGAAGCTTGCCTTGACTTACTACATATTATGGACCCCCAATTTTAGTATTAAGATCGCCACTTAGGTTTTTTGGCCCTCACCATCTTAACAAGCTTGGTCTTCCCTAATTTGAATTCACTTTTTTTTTTAATACTCATAGAGTGAGAGCTAATAACTTTTAGTAACTATATGATTATATTAACCTAAGTACTAACTACTGCACACCCCAAAATTTTAGTTTGAGTCCCCACTTATGCCTTTCATGGCTTTGCCGCCTTGTGTCGCCTTAAAAAGCATGTTTGGTTCGAGGGAGGAGGTATATGTGAGGTAGAGGACATATATTAAGTTTCTCCGTCATATTAGGGTTATGATAGTCATAAAGCTGTGACATGCTTCCCGTGTAACTGGTAACTGAGTAACTCCCGGTGTAGGCTGATGGAGGTTAATCAAGTACAGAAGTATGTAACTTGGTAGTGAATTGTACCTAAATAATGTACATCGTATAGCGTATGGTTGTAGATGTCTGTTGAAATATCAGTTTCATAGGTAAGACGGAACAATTTGGCAAAAGATTCTGTTGTGTCGTCTTAAAGCCGATATGTCGCATGACACAATTTAAAATGTTGACCGACATTTCAATAATAGTTTTCTTTGAGATGGTTTTGAGATGAAGGGTTTTAAATGTTAATTACTTGGACTTATAACTTTGACAATTGATTTACTTAGAGTATCAAACTACTTGTATATTTTAAGTGTTAAAATACATAAGAGTATTAAAGTAATTAGACTCCCAAATCAGGTTTTTTTATATTTGTAATTGTTGTCTTACATACTATTAAATTATTTGAAACGATATTTTGATGTTAGTAGTTTTGTATTCATACTTATCGTATTGTAAGTAGTTCCAGGACAATTAGTACATTTAGTATAGCCTCATATGGATATATGATATTTAATTATGTACTTGACATGTCTTCCATGTCAGATAATTCAAAACCCAATCCAACATGAAACCAGTATCCGGCATCTACAACCTTGGTGGTTAATGTGTGGAAAAGGTGAAATTGAAATCATTTAACTGCCAGTTAGCTTGCCAAGGATATGTTCTCTCTATGGATGTGCTAAAGTATAGAAACTATGTAATTGTTGACGTATGGAAACTAGGTGGAAGATAAAGGTATTTAAGTCCAAATTAGTGGGATATAGATTTTCTCTCCATGGATGTAGAAAATAAAATCGTCTGTTTTCTGTTAATAGTTTTGATGTTTCTTATTTTTGCAATACATGTTGAAAATTGAAATTTGAGCAAGATTTGTGTTTGGGTAGACATGAAAGCTTGAATTCATGGAATTTGAAATTTCTACCTGTATTTAGAACCAAGGTTGTGAAAAGCGCTAGGCGCTAGTCGGGCGGGCACCTTCCGCCTTGCGCCTAGCCCGCCTAGATCTAGGCGGTTCAAAAAAATAAAAATAATCCAAAAAAATCTACTAAAAATTGCAGAAAAAATTCATAAAATCCCAAAACATGCATAGTCGGGTGTCAGGGGGACTAGGCGGGCACCTAAGCGGGCATCGGACGGACACCCGGCGCCTAGCGCCTAGGCGGCCGCCTTTTAGAACAGAGTTTAGAACTTTGTCTCTTGTAATTGTTACAACATCATGCCCGTTCCTCTTTCAGGTCCTACCAAATTCTGTTCAATAAGCAGACTGCTAGAAAATCTCATATTATTTTGCAATAATCGAATAAGACTACAATAACTATATTCGAAAAAAAGGTAGATGTATTCTTTAGTATTTTACGGATTTTATTTGGGTTTTTTTTCTTACTCCTGGATGAATGATGCCTTTGTTTGTAGGATTGGGAAGCAAACAGTGGGTGATAGTGATAGTGATAGTGATGATGAAATAGACGACAACGATGACATTGATGGTTGCGAAGATAAATCTGTGGTGCTTGATGATGGGAATGGTCCAAGCCAAAGTAAGAAGGATGCTGAGCGTTCTACTCTACATTTGGTATCTGGTGTGAATTTTGATGGGGAATCATCAGGTGGGGGTTCTGAAGAAAGGAACTCAGAGGAAGTTAGTGGAAACTCACTGGAGGTTCAAGCATCGCCAACATGCTCAGAGCAGAGTAATATGGAGGAAGCAAATGGAAGCAACGGTTTGATATCTCCAGCAGTGGGACAGGGTTCTGGTACTGGAGATGGTAGCTCAGAGTCGGATGGTTTTGTGGAGTCTGAAACTAGAGAAACTGAAGTGTCTGTCATTCAGAATGCTGTAGTTTCTACTTTGGAGGAGGTTCCAGAAAGAGTTGAGACCAAACCAGCAGCAGATGAGTCTGTTAAATTGCAATCTGCTGATAAAGAACCAGTTGCACAAATGACAGCTTGTTCCACTTCTGATGAGCCGTTGTGCTTTGACAAGTATAACTTGGCCGCGGAACTAGAGGTACATGTCTAATTTTTTTCCTGCCTTCCAGTTTTCATGTTCTATTGGTATTTGAATTAATCAACAATACCAAAATTTCGGTTTTGTTAAAGAAAATTCCCTCACATATAAATATCCCATACAATGTTTGCTAAGTAATAACTGTGCAGGTTGTTAGATAAATTCTTTAGAGGGGAGTTATTATTGAATAACGTTACTTGCTTGGATAGCTCTTCTGAGAAGTTCTGGAAGTACCACACCAGTAATGACTAGAACTTTTCTTCTTCTTCTCGCATTATTAGCATTTTCTTCTCCGTCATATGGGGCTTCAATCCAACTTCAACTGTTCCCCGACAGGTTCATCTTATAGGCTTTTGGAGTCTAAGTTAACGAAGTTTTTTTAGGTGAATTCACAGTATCGGAATCAGTATCAGACCCTTCTTTATTGGCAGTTTCGCGGGTTTTGTGTGGTTTTGAATCGGTTGGTTTTTTAGTTTTGATATCGGCTGATACTTTGAACCATCCAATCCAGACTTTATCTCAGAACACGACCAATGTTGTTCCCATACTTATATCTAATCATAAGTAGACAAGAAAGAACAACTTTCATGGTTTCTCAAAATTACATTGTTGTGTTGGATATTGTCATAGGATAAAATATATTTTAAGTTAGCAGGAAATTATAGTAGAAATACCAAACTTTTAATTTTTACAAAAAGTTTATAGGAGTTTTTTCCCCTAATGTTTTTTGAAAACCCTATCATATCTTAGTAGTTCGATATGGTCTGAAACATCTGGTTGAAATATCAGTTTGCTGATATTTAGGCAAAGATGATTTCCCTTGTGTACCAATATGCCCCAAATTAAATATTATCAAATTTAATATGGTAAATATCAGTTTTATATATTAGCCTCATAGGGGCCAAAGGATATTGTTCATAGAAGGATTGTTGTTTAGATCTGGATCCAGAGTCGACATTGGTCTTGCCTGAATTTCATCCAGATCGATTCATTCCCTGTTTTGGAGGAGGGTTTGTTCCTTAAAGGAAGTCACGGAAGTGAAATGGGTAAGGTTTAGGTCCACATCAATCCTTCTTATACCCATATCCGACATTTAATATATCCGAATTTGATATGCAAAGATTAATTAATCTACTATTGGCTATATCAGTGGGGCCCAATAGAAAGGCTGTTGTTTGGACCCAGGGCCCTGGCTTAACCTTGACCCTAACCCAATTAAAACCCAGAACGACATATTATCTTTGGACGCTTCTAATAAAAAAGTCTAATTTTATATGGTTTACAGAATTCAGAGATACAAGATCTCATCTATGATCAATGTCATTTAAATATTTATAATTATTATAATTATTATATATATATATATATATATATATATATATATATATATATTGGAAGAAGGTAATTATTTCCATGACCGCTCCCACTAGGGAACAAACCATCGTCCACTCGGGTCTTATGCCTCCACACGAGCCACTTGAGCTAGAGGTCATTGGCATATATATATATATATATATATATATATATATATATATATATATATATATATGAATTTTGATGATTTGGGCAATATAAATATTATATGACAGTCATCAAGAATTATTTCAGAATTTAAATGAGAGGTGTATATGAATTAAAGGTTGGGTACATAACTACATATAAATAAGTGGATGGATTGTGTAATTTGTTTATGTAGTGTGTATATGCCTATGGTTCCTTTTGGGTCCCATTGCTAAGTGACCAGTGAGAGGACCGGCATAGAATCTCCAACAGGCCATTGAGCGGAAACGATGTGAAACGATCCAGATTAAAGGTTTTCCTTTTTTTTTTCGACAGTGCTGGCTGATCTCATGCTAGCTGGAGGATGCCGTAAGGATCTTGACTGAATTTACCTGGCATTACCTTCAGCTTTATAATAGTAATAGTTATTGGAGTTTTTTCGGTAAGGTGTAGTTAGAAGAAGTGCTCCTTCAAAAAAATGCTCTTCTCATGTTATACGTAAGAGCATATGAAGCACCATTTTTGCACAACCATAACTATGTACAACCTATAAAGATTACCGGACTGATACAGCAATGGAAATTTAGGATCTCTTAAAGATTCTTGGGCCTTACTTAGTATGTGATGTCCTGTTTGTGTCACATCCATCTTCTTATGTGTAAGGCTTCAATTGCATTATTTTGGTTGTGCAGTTTAGCATAATCTTCGGAAATTGTCTTGCTGATTAATTATAGCTATTGCCAAATACACACAACATGCACTTGATGATTGCAATACAAATCAATACATGTATGGCTAAAAATTGATTCAGAGGTTTTAGCAACGTGCATATAGAGATTTTCTTGGTAGCCTTATTGGCTTAGTTCATTATAAGCTCGCCTCTTTCGTTTTTGTATTTTGGGTTTTGTGTATAGTAGATATACTGCTCCTGCTGTTTTAATTTTATATGTTTGGGCATTTCCTCACCAAACAGGACATAAATTTTGCTGATGATCCTATTGCTCTTGCATATATGGTTTAATGTAGGTTCTTGGTTTGGAAAGGCTAAAATCAGAGTTGCAGTCGCATGGACTAAAATGTGGTGGAACTCTGCAAGAGAGAGCTGCCAGGCTTTTCCTTCTAAAATCTACCCCATTAGATAAGCTGCCAAAGAAGGTGCTTGCTGCTAAGGCTGCAGGGAAATGAAGAACTCCATTGGTAAGGTGCCGAAAGAAGGTGCTTACTGCTAATACCACAGCGAGCCTTTGTTAACCAGCTTGTCTGATAGTGGAGATTTAATATTGCTTCTGAACCCAGATTTCCTCGTCTGTATTATATAGTAAGTTGGTGAGATGATCTGCTCGTAGAGCGCACATCAGAAATCTTAGTCATATGCAATGTGTTGTAATCAATGAACAGTTATCACCGTCTCCCTATTAGGTATTGTGGTTACTGTCTTAACCCATGTATTTTGTAATGTTGCCCTTGTACTTTCAAAATTTGTGCCGTGTTGCAATTACATTTATGTTGTTTACCCCATCCCCAGCTGTAAATGTTTCATTATGATTACAATGTTGTTGTCACCTCAATACAATAGATTTCTATAGCATGAAGTTAAGCAAAGCATTATCGATCTGCTAAGCTGAATCTAGAAAAGAAAGTGGCGGATCCCTGTGCGGAATGTACGATTGCAACCAGGTTTCGATGCTATTTGATATGAATCTTGTGAGAACTCATCCTAAAGGTAACTGTTATGAGGAGACTTCAAAGATTATATGAACATCCAATTTTGATATGGGACTATATGATCCATAACAAATTGTTGAGTTTATTTCAACCCTAGTGTTGTTCCCTTGACTCATTGTCAGCCCTACAGGAAATCATGAGATGTAAATCTGTTTGTTATTATATTAGCCCTATGGATTCATAGTGCCTTCGAATTTCTAATTTCCAATGGCAGTAGCTGGTTTAGTGCTATTTTTTTATTGCAGTTAATTTCATTCCATTTGTTCAAATGATTGTTGGAATAGCGTTTCTAAAATGTCCATATGAAACATGTCTTTCTCGCTCCTTCCATTGGTTCAAATAGAATTCCGGACGAGAAGTAACTGACCCTTACTAGTGTACAACTCTTCATGTATACTTGACGAGACCAGCTAATTTAGTCTTGTGTCGATTGCACGGCTCCTTCCATTTGCCCAAATAGAATCTCGGATAAAAAGTAACTATAACTCAAATTTCAAACTGACCTTACTAGTCTACAAGTCTTCATGTATACTTGACGAGTCGAGTGTCATTATCATCGTCATTTACACGGAACCCTGTTGCTATACATGTCACAATCTTCGTTATCTACAGTCCTTCCAACTTTGAACATCACCAATTTAATTTTAGCACAAAGGGTGGTGATGATCTAGCTGCACTTACTGTTTGTTGCTTCATTGGTATTTTTGTATTGGGAAAATTTATGAAATGTCCAAAAATTGTAAAATTTTTATGAAAAATCCACCGCAAAATAACATTTCATCGCGTGCCCAGAATTAGCGAAAAATATATAAAGGGGGTTCTGAATGACATTTTTGTCCTTCTAATTTATTGAAAACACCCCCGAACCCTACTCTTAAAAAAAAATATTTCGATACTTCATCTTCTTCCATACGCCGCTCAGTTTCGAATCTAGATTTTCTCTTCCAAAAATCTTCAAACCTTACTTCAAAAACTCGTCGAAAAATTTCAGAAAGACGGACAAACGGTAAAACTGTTAAAACGGAGGTCCAAACATCATTTTTTTGCGATTCTAAAATTTTGGAAGGCCGACTAACGAAAAAAGCGGTTAATATTCGGCTCCTCGAAAATACGCTCCTTTTGCGACAAATCGGGTCTCGTTTCGACCTCCCAGTCAAAAGTTATGGCCTTTCAAAGTTTCAACTGGTCATAAAATGCAGGAGAATGATCATTTTTCGTGGTAATATCACGGAGAATGGCCATTCTCCGTGCTAAAATCACGGAGAATGACCATTCTCCTTGTTAAATTGACAAAGAATAGCCATTCTTCGTGTTAGAATGACGGAGAATGGCCATTCTCCGTCAATTTAACAAGGAGAATGACCATTCTCCTTGTTAACTTGACAAAGAATAGTCATTCTCCGTGTTAAAATTATATATCTGGTTTTGACGACAGCGTAGAGCTCGGATTCTGAGTTTCACTCCTGACTCATGAGCTACTCGGGGGTTTCCCAGTAGGAATACAAAATATGGACATGGGGGATTGCTAGTTCAACTGACAGAAAGACGTTGGGGTGGACCGCGGAGACTCAATTGACGGAGAGGTGGAGACTTAGGGGGGGGGGGGGGAGTTGCCCTAACCAGAGGGTTGTCCAAGCCCGATGCGATGGCTTGTCAGACTCATCCCAGGGCCGGCCCTGACCATCAGCTAAAGTAATATCATGTACCATCGGTTAAAGAAAATGACTGTTAATCAATGACAGTTTCCATTAGAAGTGGAGAATTTTATGGTAATTCGGTAGTTCATATTTTGAATTATGATAAAATAAGGGGAGCCGGCCCAAAAAATTTCAAAATTTAAATGCCAATTTTAGTAACTAACACAAACCATAACCTGTAAGTGCACATATAGATACAGCAATCCATCTACTCTTTACATGCATGGAGAGTACTAGCATATAAAATCTGACCTTGAATGAATCCTATGAAATTGAATATCTACCAAACAAAACTAGCAAACGCATCCCTCAGTTCTCCGGTACGCTCTCCAGCACTGGTCTCCAAGCAGGCCGCTTCACCGATTCCTTGTCACCGACATCCTCGTTTCTAGTAGTTGACATCAAGAGGTCCATGATCTTTCTCCGGCGATCGTCAGCAATTAGAGACAGTAACTTGGCTGCTTCCTTCCTCGTCATCACCATCTTGACTCTGATCACCACCTTCCCTGCTATATTGGCTTCTTCGACCTCGTCGTCGCGGCGCTTCGGCTTCTTCTTCATGAGCTTCAGCTTGCGACCAATGCAAACTAGCAACTTCTCCATTGAGAGAGAGTATAGGTTGTTGAGAGAGTATAGGTTGGGGAGTAGTAAATTATAAGAGCGAGCTTGATGGTTTTATAGTAGAAGGAAAATAGGGAAGGGTCCGTCAAGCACGTCAAGAAATTTGAACCTTTTGGCCCGTAAAGAACGTGGTAAACATAGCTAGTCAAGGACGTCAAGGATAGACTATAGCTTGAAAACTATTACATGTATATATGTTGACGGCAAATGTTGGACTTGGTAGCAAAAAATTAAGTCTCTTAGTTTCTATTCCTTTGGGTGCACTTGGAGAATTAGTCCTTCCCCAAATACCGGTTCTATTGCCTATTATTAGCATGTGTTCATTGCTATATAAAGGCCAATATTTCTATTGGAAAGACACAACTTTATCTTCTTTTGTAGTGAATTTCCAACAAAGCTCTCTCTCCCTTTCTACTCCTCACCTTCAAACAACAAATTTCAGTCTTCCATATTTGGACAAAAGCTAAGTTCGGGGTCGCTCTTTCCGAGTTGTGTGCAACGAGGAGATACCGGTAGAGCGGGAGTTTTATCACTAAGAGCATTCGGAACAAGTCTGCACATAGACCCGGATCAACTCTTAGGGCAGTGCTTCGTGCGCGACTTTTTCGGATGCCGGTAACATTTACTTTATTTTATTTTGTTTGCAGATTTTTTGGAATAATTTCTAACAATCTAAGAGTTGAGTCATTTATAAAATAAAAATCTCTAATTGCTGCTACGAAATTTGTTATCAAATATTTCTAATAGACATATTTCTACGGTGCTTAAATTTGTTATCAAATATTTCTAATTGTTATAATCTACAGTGCTTAAATTATTGTAAGCATTAAGACTTATATGCATTGTTATAACTTATATTAGTGTTAGCATATCTCTTATTTACTCACAAAATTTGCTATACATTGCTTACACTTTACTATCATCAAGCAAATATTTTAACTTACTATTAGCAAGTTATTTGTTAATTTTTGAATATTTGTCACATTAGTAACAATTTATCTTTTTCATAAAGTGACACCTGAGACAAACATTATTGTGTTAGTAATTTTGTCAATTCTAGTTTTTCTTTACTCAATATTTAAATTTAAGCTAAAGTAAACAATTAATTGATTTAGTAAAATTTCTTTAATTTTAAAGTTATAAAGTAGAGATTTATTTGGGAACAAGCCGAAAGGGCCCTTCTGTCAAAAAGACGTAAATCGTCTAAGCGACCGGTTCTTAAGTGTTCCTAGTGAACCTCCACTTGCTGGGATCCGACCCCTACAGCTAACCCAACCTTATCAAAACTTGAAAAACTAAAATTTTAAAGGTCTATTACTAGAATCATTTAAATTGTTAAGTTTTAGCTTAATTCATCTTATTGAGTAAATATTTTATTTTATTTTCAGACCTTAGAAATCATATCTACCAAAGACGAGACTTCGACTGCTAAGCCAGCCAAGTTTGATGGCACCCACTTCAAGAGGTGGCTGTAAGCCCCTGAATTTTGGGCTCATTTTTTTCAATTTTATAAATCAATTATTTTGAACAGATATTATTATTTGATTATTATTTGATTTAATGCTCTTTACCGTGACTTGGAATTCTAGAGCATCGGGATGCCAGTCTCTGGAAACTTCATTCTTGGAGTTTATAGTAGACGAGATTATCTTCATTTTGATATATCGTGTCCCACTCGAACTTGTTCCCTTGTATCCTTTTTGCTTCGCGCAAGTTCGGGTCAATATTAGACCATTTAATTATTAATTGAATTCCCACTCTTTTCCTTGATCATCATATGCGCGTTACCGTGACTTTTAATTTAGGAGCACCAGACTTGCCATTTTCTCGAAACCAACTTGTCATGCCTGATCTACTCGAGACGTTCTTCACCCATGACCTTCGTGTCCCACTCAGACACTCCATTTTGTGCTCCATTTCCTTCGCACAACTTTCGGTTCAATTTAGGCCAATTAATTATCTACCGTGAAACCTGATTTAATTTCCAATTTAATTTCGGGACCCGACATCAACCCAACCTAGTCGACCCCAAATATGGACATGACCCACATTGAGCCTACTACCCGCCTGATACTTGTGTCCCATTTATTTGAGCCCCCACATGTTACTTATTTTCCCATGATCATAAATACCTATTTTTAATTCAAATATTGCACCCTGTCCGATTTTGGCCCGACCCGGCTCTACCGAACCCGAACCCAAGCTCTATGTTGCCCTCTCATGACTGCTCAATTACCCCACAAGATTTTCCTATTTTTCCTATTTAGAAAATAACTCCCTCTCTCTCATTAAAATATCTCTCTCTTAAATATCATATATATATATATATATATATATATATATATATATATATATATATATATATATATATATATATATATATATATATATATACATCTCTCTCTCATCACTCACACCTCACCCCTCTCTCCATCACACACAAACCCCCTCCACCTCACAGGAGCACCCCCCCCCATGTGGCCGAGAGCACTCTCCCCCTCTCTCTACATTCTCTTTCTCTCCCTCTCTCTCTTTATATAATATATACACATACATATATATTATATACATATAATCCCTCTCTCCTCATTAACTCCCCACACCATCACATCCCTCTCCCTCTTCACATCACAGCACCCCCTCCTCCTTCACGTGTACGAGCAGCCCCCATCCCTATCTCACTTTCTCTCTCTCTCTAATATTACTTCCTCTCTCTCTCCCTTTTAACTACACACATACACACTTATATTTTTCTCCCCCTTCCTAAAAACCAAACCCCCACAGCCCCTTGGCCGAGCCCCCATGGCCAAGCTCCTCCCATGCTCGACCTCCTCCTCCTCCTCCCTGGCGGAGCGCCACCACCGAGCTCATCTCCTCCTCCTCCTCCTTCTTCACACATCATCACCACCATCAATACCATAACCACCACCATCTCAGCCCACGAGCCGCCGCCCCGGCCACCGCTGTGGCCGCGCGACACCGCCCCCGCCGTGCCAGGCCGCGTGCCACCGCGCGCCTGGCTGACCAGCAAACGCGGCCAGCAGCAGTAGCTGCAACTGCAGCACAGCCGCGCCCTTGGCCGGCCGCGCAGGCGCCACCGCCGGCGACGTGGCCGCCGTGGCCGCCATGGTCGACCCCCCTAGGCTGGGCCTTCTCTGGCGACCCCCCTAGGTCCGCTGCTCCTTCCCCGACAGCGACCAGATCGACGGAAAGTCGATTTCGACTTCGGGATCGAAATCCCGTCGTGACGCGCGTATTGGAGAGGAAGAATACGCGTCTCGAGGCAGCAACTTCGTACGTATTTTTGGGGCAATCCAACCGTTGGATCGGTGATTTCTTCGCTCCGTCTCAATCTCGGTATATACCCCTTCATCTCTCTCAATTTTGAACCGTTAATTTCGTCGTTTGATACATCAAAACCGACCACCAAGTTGACGTTTTAATTTGTACTGTTTTTGGACAGTTTCGTGACGCCAACTTCGCGGGTTCGTATCTTCGCCGTCGCAGCTTTGTTTTGTGCGCCGTCAGTTCCGGTGCACATCTGGTATAACCCTCTTCCTGCCCCCTTTAGATTTCATTTCAGTTTGAGCTTGTTAGGTCGGTCGAATTCGACGCCAAAGTTGGCCGTTCGAATTCTTAGTGTTGCACTTGTAAAGTTCCATTTTTGAGCCCGGGACTCCGGATTCAATTTCTGACACCACCAGTAGACTCGTGGCATCGTTCTGGTATGTTTTCATATAAAGTTTACTTTATTTGGAGAACGTGGGCCCTGGCACCCATTTCGGTGCAAAGCGGGTCCCACTTTCTGAGTCAACGGGACTTTTTGACGTCGGCTCATCGGAATCCAATTCTGGATATACCGTTGAGTTTGTATCATCATTCTGGACTCGTTGACATATAATTTTCTAGGTTTTAGTGGACATTGGTTCCGGCACGCATTTCGGTGCAAGTCGAATACCAATATCCGGGCCAACGGGTCATTTTGAGATCGGCTCATCGAAATCCAATTCTGGATATACCGTTGAGTTCGTATCATCATTCTGGACTCGTTGACATATAATTTGCTGAGTTTTGAGGACATTAGCTCCGACACGCTTTTCCGTATAAATCGGAAATTCAATGTCCTGGTCAACGGACCAATTTGAGATCGGGTCAACGGAATCCAATTCTGGATATACCGTTGGGTTTGTATCGTCATTCTGGATTCGTGGACATATAATTTGTTAGGTTTTGTGCACTTTTATTTCGGCATATTTTTCGGTGCAAAGTGTCCAACGGCGGACATCATTTTGGCCCGAAATTACCGTTTTGCTCCTGTGTCTAAATTGGACTTTTGGACAGGCTATCCTAGCTGATTTGACCATTCTGGACACGTTGTTTCATCATCCGACAACATCTGTATATTTCTTCCCTTTTTGTGTCACCCTATTATTATAATATTTTCTTCTTTTGGTTGTTTTAGAGACCCGTCGATTTCAGTGATTTCTAAATCACCGAAATGCATAAGTTGACCTTGTAGATGTTTATAGAGACTAGCTTTGACCCAGTTTGACCATGGTTGACTACTTTGACTGAACGTCGAAGTAGAGTCAACATTTGACCTAAGTTAGACTAGTTTTGACCTTGGTTGACCACAGTCGACTATTTTTGACCAAAGTCAGCCGGAAGTCAACCGTAGCCTAGGATTGACCAGAACTTGACCGAAGTTGACCAGTTGACCAAAGTCAACTGTACGTCAACCTTGACCCAGTTTGTCTTAGTTTGACTTAGTTTGACCTAGATGTTTAGTATGTCTTTTGACCCTGATCAGCTCTTGTATTATTTCATCTTTAGGTCTGTGGTTTTACTCTGAACCCTGATTCATATTGACAGCAGGACCCCAGGCGAGTACATTCTCTGATAATATTTCTGTTTTATGATATCGTCTATGTTTCTTGTATTTAGTGTAGATACCCTTGTTCTCTTGACACATTGTTCACACGGATTGGTATTTCCCTGGATCCCGTCATGAGATATTATTTCTCGCTTTCCTTGGTATATCTTGTGCAAGTCTTTCTTGTTCCTTGTGCATTGTATAGACACGATTCCTGCGAAGGCTAGCTACCCTCTCGAAGAATTGCGTGTCATGATGTGTCATGGTTGGATCCACTATACTAGTCGGGGATGGGGAGTATTAGTGTAGATGTGTGGTCATTAGCCACCTTGTTGTTCTTGTAGATCTTGTGAGTGTTAATCATACACCCCACGTATGATTAACCAGGCCAGTAGACCTTGTGCAAGACCCAAGCCGGCCACATGTTGAAACTAGTACTCACACAATTAGATAGATGATTCTTGATTCTTGTACATACCATGATCAGTTTTACTTGTCTTGTTCTAGCTCTAGATTTACAGCTTATCTTGCCATGATACTCACATGTACATTTCATGATTTCTTGTATATTCTCTCTATTTACTGCTACATGTTCAATATCGTCTAATTAGAACTGTTATTTGAGATTTGTGCTTGTTCCATCCTGACTGGATATGTTGATAAAATTTTAGGAGTAGTTGTGCCCTCAGTATTGGACTTCATAATGTTGCTAGCTGAGGTGGATCTCACTATTCTTCTATGTGAGTTGCCTAGTAGTTATCTTTAGTTAGTCTTGTTGTTCCTTCTTTATTTTTTTCCTGTCTTATGATCATTGTAGATTCTAGTTGTTCTAGTGATATTGTAATTATTTCTTGTCTTATCTTCCCTAGTTTTCGTGATGTGACATGAGTATATTTCATAGTTATGGATCATAGAAGTTGTAGTTAGTATAGTATACTTGACAGCGTTCTACCGCCGATACCGCGGCGTAGGCTGGGCGTGGCCCACGTATTCGTACCCGTATATCCGGGTGCGGGTCGTGACACGTTTTTAGTGGTGGCCCATGCAGGTCAGTCTTTGCAATTAATGCGAAGTCGTGGTAGTACTTGAGCTTATCTGTACTACTGCGAGCCTGCCCTAGGATTAAGGTTGAGTAATGAATATTTTAGGATTTTGGTACTCAGTCACATATTAGGAACACTTGGTAGATTCTAGGGATGACCCCTGGGAATCTTATTTCGAAACTCTTCGAATCTATTCCCATTCGTTTCTATCCGTCCTGATTCCTGAGATATCTCTCAGTTATCATACTTTATTATTCTTTGGGATGAGTTTGTGGACCCTATAGGGGAGGTATAAGTTGGACTTGTATATCATCTAGGTTAGGAAGAGAATATGATCTACCAACCTCGTATCATGGTCGAGGTTTGTTTTAGATTATATTCTACCATTTTCTATCTTGACCTAGGTAGTACCCTCAGGACTTTTCCTGAGATTTCCTCTGAACCCTATCTCGGAAGTTGTTTCCGTTGTTTCTATTAACTTACCCTTGACTTGTTGTTGAATTTTAAATCTTAATATTCGTTGTTGACCTTTGATTTTGTTTTGGATAATTCTTTTAAGAATTGAGTTAAGATATCCTGATAAACATATTTTGGACGAGGACGATGAGAACAGTAAGTGTCTACTTTATTTATGGAGTTTAGAATTCATCGCAGTCATATTAGCTAGCGAGACAGGGACATGGAGCCTGATTTTGGATATACTATCCTAGTTATGGAATTTAGATTCTCTTGCAGCCATACCGGTTGGCGTGGTAAGGAATCTAGATGACATGATTATAGGGTGTATACCTTGGTTATGGACTCTATCGTTTATTGTGGCTATATTTACTAGCGTGGCGTAAATTCTGGCAACATAATTTTGGATAGACGTGTATGGTTATCAGGTCATATCTTAAGTTGATTCACTTCTTTTACCAATTGAGCAAGATAATTCCTACCATTATTTCTTGTTTATCATTATTTTCTCTCCCATCGCATGATGATTTTCTCATCTTACCGTCATTTCCTTTGCCTTGTTTAGCTATGTCTTGATTATACAAATCATCTCGTACTTGGACTTCAATTATATCTTCGATTCTCTAAATTATCTCTAAAATCGTGCCCCAATGACTTGGCTTATTTGTGAAATCATGCACGTATGATTTTGTTCACATCATGATTCTATCGTGCCAAAATCCATCACCGTGCCTGAACAATTTTGAATCGATTATCTTGATTGATGTCACGACCCGCTCCCGAATAATCGGACACGAGTCGGACACGCCCAGCCTTCATTGCTAGACACAATGAAGTAAGCTGTATCAACTAGGGAAAACTAACCAGATAAACATGAAAGATAGAGAATCACAGCATCTATAACGATCCCAGAATATTCAAATACATGTCTAAGCATTTTATTATTACATTCATCCAGAAAATGTACTAAAGTCTGACTAAAGTCTCAAAAGCAGGAAAGACAACTAAATGGAAGATAACTAGGCTTCTGCAGCCTCTATGTCACAAGCAGCTCCAGCTGGCTCAAGGAAAGCAGTATCCTGCCCATAGTATGTGTCACATAAAGCCTCCATCTCACCTATCATAACATATCCAGTCAGGAGCGGAGCAAAGCACAGTTCTAGGTAATGAACAATAACATAATGATATGGAAAGTAAATGCTGGAAGAACATGATAAGAACAAGTATGTAAAGAACATGAAGATCATGAACTACTGCTATAAAGATACATGAAAGATCACGACAATGTAAGATGCAGTAAAGATCACGACTAATATTAAGATCAGGATCAAGAGAAACTAATGTAAGAACAATATCCTGAACATGTGTTTATATGTTTGAAATACTACTTAGATATGTGACCGGCTTGGGTAAGATCATGAAAGAACATGAAAGGATCCTGGAAGATCATGTAGGTACGGCTTAGGACCCGCGTGCACTGTGCGAGGCCTAAGCTAAAGATCATGAATAAGTAACCGGGTTTAGTCACATATCTAGAGTATTTCCCCACCCCAAGATACAAGTAAGATCATGAAAGAACAAATAAGATCATGAATAAGATCATGAAAGAACAAGTAAGATCATGAACGTGTCGCAGTGTGTCAGCAATAAAGAACAAGGAAGATGCACTGAACAAAACCATAGAATGTACTTGCCTGGCTCCAGCAATATGGTAGACAATCTAGCTGGATGTTCTCCTGTTAACAATAGTGATGTACAAGTTGGTTAATAACTAAACTAGTTGTTTCTAGGTTAATTAAAGAACTAAATCTTATCTTGTTTCTTCCCAAATAAGTTAGTCTTATTTGGAGGTTCACAAGTACTAGGTTTAATTACTAATTACCCGTTTTCTTTTGGGAAAAACACATGTTAAACACAACCCTTGGTTTTACGTGTTTAACACTAAGAGTTCTATAAGTTTATAATTCAAAAACTCATTATATATATAGAGTTAGCATTTGCAACTTTTTATATATATAAAAAGTGGTTTGTTTATAAACTGGTTTTAACAGTCATAAAGAATTAACTAAACAGCAGTAAAAAGTTAACTAATTTGTTTTTAATTACAAAAATTGGTCTTACGAGGATGTTTCCATCAACTCACAGCAATTTTAGAAAATAACATTTCTATTTATTTGAAAAAGGTTTTACAAAAATTTACACTACAGACAGTTCTGCCCCAAAAGCAAGTCCACAGACCAACACAGTCACTCGGCCCACTTACCCCAGACCAAGGATCAGTTCAGACCCACCTTCTAACCAGTCCAATTATAACTACAACAGCATATAAGCCCGGCCCAACACAGCCCAGCCAAACCAGCCCACCCACAATTAATTACAGTCAGCCAGCTATAATTAATAAATATTACAACACATACAGTATGGCCCAGCCCATACTACAGCCCACAAAAGAATATACAAAGATAAGCCCACTGAATAAACACCAACCCGGCCCAACAAATAATTAGCCACAAACTGCCAAAGTCCACCGCCGGTCAGGCCCAAAGTCCAAGGCCAGTCACGTCAGGTCAGAAGGTCACATCATCTCCTTGGTGTCCAACACGCACGTCGGACACGGGAAAGAGGACACGGCTACAGCAAGTCCAGCAATGTTCTAGCCACAACTTCGCGCCACTTCGTATCCGACACGAACATCGGATACGAACAGGTAGGTACAGTCCACAGTCCAGTCGGGACAGAGGTCCAACACCAGAAAATCCCTCAGCAACAAATACAGAAAAGAGAAGAAGAAGTCATCAATTAAAATCCATAAAATATGCATGCAGTGTCGGACACGAGAGTATCCGACTATGAGATCTCAGTTCAAAAATGGAACCAACATCATATCCAAAATTATGGCATGCATGCAGTGTCAGACACAAGAGTGTTTAGACACAGGATCTCAGTCCCAAAAAGAAAGATTCAGAACCTCAGATCTTCTCCAAAAATCCTCACAGAAATGGACAAGGAAAACATTCCAAAAACAACCCATCCCTGATCTAACGAACCGAGCAACCCTAGAGTCACCACTGGTTTGTTAGGTCTAGGCCAACCGACAGCATGCAAGAAAAGAAATAGATCCACTGGATCCTACTCAGAAAACACCATCGAAAACCCACACTCAACAGATCTGGAACCACTACCAGATCTGGAGAAAACTCCTCAGAAAAATAATAACACAACCACAGAATAGTCACAGATCAATCGATCTCAAAGAATCAACTAAAGAACATCACAGATCTAACATGCAACCCAAAATAACCACATGCAAGGGTCGATCTACAAGATCGGACCACAGAAACCCTAGATCCAACGGATCTGAACAGTTAGAACTGTTCGAAGAGAAAGACAATCATCATCGATCTCGCACAACCACAGAAACCCTAGATCTCGTCACCGATCAAAGGATCTCAGAGTCTAGGCCATAGATCTGACTTAGATCTGACCAACAATAGAACTTAGGGTTAGGGTTTACCCTCTGGAAGTCGAAGCCAAGCTCGTCGAGGAAGAAGTCAGGAAGAAGACAGGAAGAAGACAGGAAGAAGACGAGCTCGAGTCACTGCTCAGCTCCCTCAGTCGCCACCGTCAAAGCCATCATCATCGGGGTCGTCGGCTTCAACAGGGACGAAGTCGCCATCAGCATGGAAGTCGCCGCGCTCCCTCAGATCTACGCCACCAGAGCCACCGTCTTCATCATCGTCGCCGTCGTCGTCATCGTCATCAGAGTCGCCGAAGGTCGTCGGAGCTGGGAACCCGAGGAGTCGGCGAAGGACTCGAGAAGAGCGGATGACTCGAGAAGAGGCGGTGGAAGTCTCGAGAAACTGGTGGAGAACGAAGAGTCGGCGGAGAGAACGAGAACAGAAGTCTCGAGAAATCGGTGGAAGAATAATGAATGCACACTCTCTCTCTCCACTCAACCGTTGGTTATAAAACAACGAAATGGAATTTTACAGATAGGCCCCCCCGCAAATAGGCCAATATGCAAAAACCCCCTCCTCTTATTAATAATTGCCCGCAACTAACATTATATAGGAAAATTTACAGATAAACCCTCTGCCTTTTCATAATTGCATAATTCATTTAAAAACAGTTTTTAAAATAAGAAAAACAATGTAAAAGTTGTTACAACAACTTCTAATTGTTAAATTGTCAAAAATGTAATTCATTCAAAATGTTTCCCAAATAATAATAAGTATAGAAAATCAATCTTTATTTAAGAAAAACTGGAAAGTGGAGTTACAAATTATCCCCCCCTCAAAAAAAATTTCGTCCTCGAAATTCGAAGGACAACAAAACAATCAATGCAAAAACACCAGGAAGATTCAAGCTCAAACCATTTATTGTATTTAAAGGTTTCAATTATCAAAATACAATTAGGCAAACAAAGTGGGATCTCTCTCCCGCATCTCGTCCTCGCCCTCCCATGTGGACTCTCCCGGAGAGTGGTGTCTCCACATGACGCGGACAAGAGGAATGGTCTGGTTCCGCAGACGCTTCTCCCTCCGGTCGAGGATCTCTACTGGCTGCTCCTCGTAAGTCAATCTCGGGCCCACCTCCAGCTCTGAATAGTCCACCACGTGGCTGGGGTCTGGAATGTATCGTCGAAGCTGAGATACGTGGAAAACATCGTGCACTCCCTCCAACCTAGCTGGAAGCGCTAGTCGGTACGCCACCTCGCCAATCCGTGCTGTCACGTCGAATGGTCCAATGAATCTCGGACTGAGCTTCCCGCCTCTACCGAACCGAATGACGCCTCTGGTCGGTGAGATCTTCAAGAACACTCTGTCTCCAACCTCGAACTCAAGCGGCCGTCTGGTGCTGTCCGCCCAATGCTTCTGTCGATCCATGACGCTCTGAGCCTTGAGTCCAAGTATACACAAGAAGTTTGGGATATCATGCTTTGACAAAGGTCAAGGATCAAATAGTCACGAAGTGGAAGGAATTTCAATTACAACTAAGAGGAGAAAAATCATGAAGACACAACTATTAAGTACGATCAAAAATTGATAGTTTTAACACAAGTGGGCTAGCACAAGATAGGAAAATCATGGTCAGACAGACATGTTTTAAGATCAAAATTTAGACAAGACACAAGCGAAGTATGGAATCAAAATCTGGTAATATATAATTTGAGGAAATCAATGATCTAATGGTACAATACTAAAAGGTAATTAGCAAGGGTTGATTTGAGGAACGTACGAAATACTCAGGAGATACAGTATCAAATCAGGGTGAACATGCAAGGATGTGTGATTCTCGAAAACCAATAATTATATGAAAATGGAATATAGTTTCTATGGTATCCGGAAACATATAGATATTTGAAATCACTTTACTTAGAATCCCTGTCCCGCCAGTGCATGTATGGCTGCAGTGAATTTTTCGGTTCCATGACTTAAATAACAATATGTTACCAAATAACATATCAACTTTATTCATTTTCAAATAATTATCGACGAAGCAACTCAAGAGATCTAAATATGAAGAGTTTAGGACAAAGTCTCAATAATACCCGAAACCTATGAATGTCTGAAATCACTTCAACTTAAAGTTCCTGCCTCGCCAGTGCGCTACTGGCTGCAGTGAACCCTCAGTCTCCATAATCCAGCTAATGGCTGCAGCGCGCAACTGTCATGCCACAGTAGGTCATCGAATAGCCTCTCGACTTTATCCCTAGGAATTTCAAAAGAGTTTCAAAATGAATTTCAATAGTCCAAGTCACGGAAATGTGAAGTTACCTGACTGTTAGAGTACATGAGTTTATTAGGCACTAAAAATGACAAGGGATCCAATCAGTGAGTACAAAAGGGCAGCCAGGGAGATTTAAAATTCAGACAGGACAAAGTTTCAAATTATGACGGAATATCAACTGATATCGGAAATGGTAACAAGATTCCACATATGGGACGTTATCCCGAAGGGATAACAGAGTCTCGAAGGACGAACTGAAGCAAGGTATCAGATAGAAAACAAGTTTCAAAAATAAGAAATAAAATCCCGTACTGGAAACGAGTTTCAATAAAATCTCGAATAACAATGAAAACTTGAATAGAAAACGAAATCTCCAATAAAGTACACAATGGAAAATAGAAAATCAAGTATCAACAAAGTCGTGAATAAGGAACAAATTCTCGAATAGAAAATCTCAATGAGGAGACAAGATTTGGAATAGGGAACACAGTCTCAACGAGTCGCGAGTAGGAACTGAAATTCAAAGTCCGGTAAATCTTGGATGGGAGGCAAAATCACGAACAAAACAAAGTCTCGAAATAGGAAACATGATCTTAAATTTTCGAATGGAATCAAGTTATGAATAGGAAAAAGAATCAATGGGTGAGTAAAACAATATCCATGAAACAAGCGATACTTCAAATAGGGAACAAGATCGAAGCAAGGTTGTGAACAGAACAATTTCCAAGTAGAAACAAGCCACGTAGGAAACGAATCTCACATAGGGAACAGGTCGAAACCGAAGTTTTCAAACGATGTCTTGAATGGTGAATAGAAACAAGTACTGAATCAAATTCCAACTATCCCAAAATAGAAAACTGAACTTCGGAAAGGAACAAAATTTACAAATTGTAACTAGTCCTGAATAGGAAACAAAATTCCTGAGTAGAATCTCGAAAAGTGCAAGGTTACGAAGAATGGATTAGAGGAGTATCAATCAACGAATAGGAAACAATATCTCGAGTTAAGTTTCGAATACCAACCAAGATTCCAAAATAGAAAACAAGAAGTTCCCAGAAATGGTCTAGATGCTAAAAGAAATTTAAGAAAAACTAGGCTGCTAATCAAGATACATGGTTTTTTCCAACCATGCAAAAATCTTCAGTCTTCAGTCTGTCTTCAGTATTCCTCCGGAACGGAAATCTTTTTAACCTCCTTCAATTGTCCTGGCGTAGGTTGATCCCTGCGGTAGTACTCCATGTGGTTGCTGATTCTGAAAAGGTGGTTCTCTTTGCTGTAGTCTGATGCTCCTCGCGCTTGTTCTCGGGCAATGTGATCAACGGTCTCCGGACAATCTTGACTTGGTGGGCAGACGATCCGCAGAACAAGTGTAGTCTCCATCTTTTGCGGCACTCTTCATAGTGGCATCCTGAGAGGTGGCAGAAATTGTAAATGATCGTCGGCTGGATCTGAATCTGGATCTCCCGTTGGGCTGAAGTGCAGGGCTCTGGCAGGAATTTATGACTACTGGCGTGCTGGCTGCTGAGATCTACTTCTGATGATACGACTGGTGGTGTGACCGAAGAAATGCCGACTGAGTGTTGTGATGTTTTGCGGGTCCAGGGTAGTTGTTGTCTTTGTCATAAATCTTCATGTCTTTCATGAGCTTCAGCTTCCGGTTTCGTTCCATTGTCTGTGTTACATTCTGAATATTCAGGCTGGTGGCTCTAATCTTCAGAGAAGTCGGATCCTCACATGCTGAGATGATCTTCAGTGGCGGCTTCAGGTTCTCGATCGGCTCTCTGGTGCAAGATATGCGCTTGGGGTTAGAAAAGTCCAAGTGTCTGAGCGTCTGGAAATCAGAAGTCCTTCCTGGCTCGGAGAGTGTATCCACAAGTCTGACTTGGAAAGGGTGGCCTGCTTCCTCTGGTTGTCAAGGGACTCTTCAGACATCTCCGTCAATTACGTACTACCCATGGGGATAGTAGAGTGATAGAAGGTAGTGGAAGTTCGGAAACGTCAAGTGCAGGCCGCTCTGTACCGCCTGCAACTCCAGAACCGCTCGCAACTCCAGTCTGATCTGCGGTCTTCCTTGTGGCCACCATCCTGCATAAAAAGAAAACTTCGTTGAACGACAAACCCTAAAACCTATCAAACAATGTTTTTAATATAAATAAGCACCTGAAGAACATGAATAACCTGATATACCCTTATTTCCCGATTTTCCTATGCTGTGATCAAGTTTTCCTAGTGTAAATCAAGTCCCCCAATAGTACACTAAGTCCTAGGTACCATTAGGATAGACCTGCATGGGCCACCACTAAAAACATGTCACGACCCGCTCCCGAATAATCGGACACGAGTCGGACACGCCCAGCCTTCATTGCTAGACACAATGAAGTAAGCTGTATCAACTAGGGAAAACTAACCAGATAAACATGAAAGATAGAGAATCACAGCATCTATAACGATCCCAGAATATTCAAATACATGTCTAAGCATTTTATTATTACATTCATCCAGAAAATGTACTAAAGTCTGACTAAAGTCTCAAAAGCAGGAAAGACAACTAAATGGAAGATAACTAGGCTTCTGCAGCCTCTATGTCACAAGCAGCTCCAGCTGGCTCAAGGAAAGCAGTATCCTGCCCATAGTATGTGTCACATAAAGCCTCCATCTCACCTATCATAACATATCCAGTCAGGAGCGGAGCAAAGCACAGTTCTAGGTAATGAACAATAACATAATGATATGGAAAGTAAATGCTGGAAGAACAGGATAAGAACAAGTATGTAAAGAACATGAAGATCATGAACTACTGCTATAAAGATACATGAAAGATCACGACAATGTAAGATGCAGTAAAGATCACGACTAATATTAAGATCAGGATCAAGAGAAACTAATGTAAGAACAATATCCTGAACATGTGTTTATATGTTTGAAATACTACTTAGATATGTGACCGGCTTGGGTAAGATCATGAAAGAACATGAAAGGATCCTGGAAGATCATGTAGGTACGGCTTAGGACCCGCGTGCACTGTGCGAGGCCTAAGCTAAAGATCATGAATAAGTAACCGGGTTTAGTCACATATCTAGAGTATTTCCCCACCCCAAGATACAAGTAAGATCATGAAAGAACAAATAAGATCATGAATAAGATCATGAAAGAACAAGTAAGATCATGAACGTGTCGCAGTGTGTCAGCAATAAAGAACAAGGAAGATGCACTGAACAAAACCATAGAATGTACTTGCCTGGCTCCAGCAATATGGTAGACAATCTAGCTGGATGTTCTCCTGTTAACAATAGTGATGTACAAGTTGGTTAATAACTAAACTAGTTGTTTCTAGGTTAATTAAAGAACTAAATCTTATCTTGTTTCTTCCCAAATAAGTTAGTCTTATTTGGAGGTTCACAAGTACTAGGTTTAATTACTAATTACCCGTTTTCTTTTGGGAAAAACACATGTTAAACACAACCCTTGGTTTTACGTGTTTAACACTAAGAGTTCTATAAGTTTATAATTCAAAAACTCATTATATATATAGAGTTAGCATTTGCAACTTTTTATATATATAAAAAGTGGTTTGTTTATAAACTGGTTTTAACAGTCATAAAGAATTAACTAAACAGCAGTAAAAAGTTAACTAATTTGTTTTTAATTACAAAAATTGGTCTTACGAGGATGTTTCCATCAACTCACAGCAATTTTTAGAAAATAACATTTCTATTTATTTGAAAAAGGTTTTACAAAAATTTACACTACAGACAGTTCTGCCCCAAAAGCAAGTCCACAGACCAACACAGTCACTCGGCCCACTTACCCCAGACCAAGGATCAGTTCAGACCCACCTTCTAACCAGCCCAATTATAACTACAACAGCATATAAGCCCGGCCCAACACAGCCCAGCCAAACCAGCCCACCCACAATTAATTACAGTCAGCCAGCTATAATTAATAAATATTACAACACATACAGTATGGCCCAGCCCATACTACAGCCCACAAAAGAATATACAAAGATAAGCCCACTGAATAAACACCAACCCGGCCCAACAAATAATTAGCCACAAACTGCCAAAGTCCACCGCCGGTCAGGCCCAAAGTCCAAGGCCAGTCACGTCAGGTCAGAAGGTCACATCATCTCCTTGGTGTCCAACACGCACGTCGGACACGGGAAAGAGGACACGGCTACAGCAAGTCCAGCAATGTTCTAGCCACAACTTCGCGCCACTTCGTATCCGACACGAACATCGGATACGAACAGGTAGGTACAGTCCACAGTCCAGTCGGGACAGAGGTCCAACACCAGAAAATCCCTCAGCAACAAATACAGAAAAGAGAAGAAGAAGTCATCAATTAAAATCCATAAAATATGCATGCAGTGTCGGACACGAGAGTATCCGACTATGAGATCTCAGTTCAAAAATGGAACCAACATCATATCCAAAATTATGGCATGCATGCAGTGTCAGACACAAGAGTGTTTAGACACAGGATCTCAGTCCCAAAAAGAAAGATTCAGAACCTCAGATCTTCTCCAAAAATCCTCACAGAAATGGACAAGGAAAACATTCCAAAAACAACCCATCCCTGATCTAACGAACCGAGCAACCCTAGAGTCACCACTGGTTTGTTAGGTCTAGGCCAACCGACAGCATGCAAGAAAAGAAATAGATCCACTGGATCCTACTCAGAAAACACCATCGAAAACCCACACTCAACAGATCTGGAACCACTACCAGATCTGGAGAAAACTCCTCAGAAAAATAATAACACAACCACAGAATAGTCACAGATCAATCGATCTCAAAGAATCAACTAAAGAACATCACAGATCTAACATGCAACCCAAAATAACCACATGCAAGGGTCGATCTACAAGATCGGACCACAGAAACCCTAGATCCAACGGATCTGAACAGTTAGAACTGTTCGAAGAGAAAGACAATCATCATCGATCTCGCACAACCACAGAAACCCTAGATCTCGTCACCGATCAAAGGATCTCAGAGTCTAGGCCATAGATCTGACTTAGATCTGACCAACAATAGAACTTAGGGTTAGGGTTTACCCTCTGGAAGTCGAAGCCAAGCTCGTCGAGGAAGAAGTCAGGAAGAAGACAGGAAGAAGACGAGCTCGAGTCACTGCTCAGCTCCCTCAGTCGCCACCGTCAAAGCCATCATCATCGGGGTCGTCGGCTTCAACAGGGACGAAGTCGCCATCAGCATGGAAGTCGCCGCGCTCCCTCAGATCTACGCCACCAGAGCCACCGTCTTCATCATCGTCGCCGTCGTCGTCATCGTCATCAGAGTCGCCGAAGGTCGTCGGAGCTGGGAACCCGAGGAGTCGGCGAAGGACTCGAGAAGAGCGGATGACTCGAGAAGAGGCGGTGGAAGTCTCGAGAAACTGGTGGAGAACGAAGAGTCGGCGGAGAGAACGAGAACAGAAGTCTCGAGAAATCGGTGGAAGAATAATGAATGCACACTCTCTCTCTCCACTCAACCGTTGGTTATAAAACAACGAAATGGAATTTTACAGATAGGCCCCCCCGCAAATAGGCCAATATGCAAAAACCCCCTCCTCTTATTAATAATTGCCCGCAACTAACATTATATAGGAAAATTTACAGATAAACCCTCTGCCTTTTCATAATTGCATAATTCATTTAAAAACAGTTTTTAAAATAAGAAAAACAATGTAAAAGTTGTTACAACAACTTCTAATTGTTAAATTGTCAAAAATGTAATTCATTCAAAATGTTTCCCAAATAATAATAAGTATAGAAAATCAATCTTTATTTAAGAAAAACTGGAAAGTGGAGTTACAATTGTGCAAACTCATCATTCTTGGATCGTGCCTAAAAAAAAAATTGCCTAAATCTTCTATCATGTTTTAACCCCACTACCAACCTTTAATTTCGAGGACGAAATTTTTTAAAAGGTGGGTAGGATTGTAAGCCCCTGAATTTTGGGCTCATTTTTTTCAATTTTATAAATTAATTATTTTGAACAGATATTATTATTTGATTATTATTTGATTTAATGCTCTTTACCGTGACTTGGAATTCTAGAGCATCAGGGATGCCAGTCTCTGAAAACTTCATTCTTGGAGTTTATAGTAGACGAGATTATCTTCATTTTGATATATCGTGTCCCACTCGAACTTGTTCCCTTGTATCCTTTTTGCTTCGCGCAAGTTCGGGTCAATATTAGACCATTTAATTATTAATTGAATTCCCACTCTTTTCCTTGATCATCATATGCGCGTTACTGTGACTTTTAATTTAGGAGCACCAGACCTGTCATTTTCTCGAAACCAACTTGTCATGCCTGATCTACTCGAGACGCTCTTCACCCATGACCTTCGTGTCCCACTCAGACACTCCATTTTGTGCTCCATTTCCTTCGCACAACTTTCGGTTCAATTTAGGCCAATTAATTATCTACCGTGAAACCTGATTTAATTTCCAATTTAATTTCGGGACCCGACATCAACCCAACCTAGTCGACCCCAAATATGGACATGACCCACATTGAGCCTACTACCCGCTTGACACTTGTGTCCCATTTATTTGAGCCCCCACATGCTACTTATTTTTCCATGATCATAAATACCTATTTTTAATTCAAATATTGCACCCTGTCCGATTTTGGCCCGACTCGGCTCTACCGAACCCGAACCCAAGCTCTATGTTGCCCTTTCATGACTGCTCAATTACCCCACAAGATTTTTCTATTTTTTCTATTTAGAAAATAACTCCCTCTCTCTCATTAAAATATCTCTCTCTTATATATATATATATATATATATATATATATATATATATATATATATATATATATATATACATCTCTCTCTCATCACTCACACCTCACCCCTCTCTCCATCACACACAAACCCCCTCCACCTCACAGGAGCACCCCCCCATGTGGCCGAGAGCACTCTCCCCCTCTCTCTACATTCTCTCTCTCTCCCTCTCTCTCTTTATATAATATATACACATACATATATATTATATACATATAATCCCTCTCTCCTCATTAACTCCCCACACCATCACATCCCTCTCCCTCTTCACATCACAGCACCCTCTCCTCCTTCACGTGTACGAGCAGCCCCCATCCCTATCTCACTTTCTCTCTCTCTAATATTACTTCCTCTCTCTCTCTCCCTTTTAACTACACACATACACACTTATATTTTTCTCCCCCTTCCTAAAAACCAAACCCCCACAGCCCCTTGGCCGAGCCCCCATGGCCAAGCTCCTCCCAAGCTCGACCTCCTCCTCCTCCTCCCTGGCGGAGCGCCACCACCGAGCTCATCTCCTCCTCCTCCTCCTTCTTCACACATCATCACCACCATCAATACCATAACCACCACCATCTCAGCCCACGAGCCGCCGTCCCGGCCACCGCTGTGGCCGCGCGACACCGCCCCCGCTGCGCCAGGCCGCACGCCACCGTGCGCCTGGCTGACCAGCAAACGCGGCCAGCAGCAGTAGCTGCAACTGCAGCACAGCCGCGCCCTTGGCCGGCTGTGCAGGCGCCACCGCCGGCGACGTGGCCGCCGTGGCCGCCATGGTCGACCCCCCTAGGCTGGGCCTTCTCCGGCGACCCCCTAGGTCCGCTGCTCCTTCCCCGGCAGCGACCAGATCGACGGAAATTCGATTTCGACTTCGGGATCGAAATCCCGTCGTGACGCGCGTATTGGAGAGGAAGAATACGCGTCTCGAGACAGCAACTTCGCACGTGTTTTCGGGGTAATCCAACCGTTGGATCGGCAATTTCTTCGCTCCGTCTCAATCTCGGTATATACCCCTTCATCCCTCTCAATTTTGAACCGTTAATTTCGTCGTTTGATACATCAAAACCGACCACCAAGTTGACGTTTTAATTTGTACTGTTTTTGGACAGTTTCGTGATGCCAACTTCGCGGGTTCGTATCTTCGCCGTTGCAGCTTCGTTTTGCGCACTGTCAGTTCCGGTGCACATCTGGTATAACTCTCTTCCTGTCCCTTTTAGATTTTATTTTAGTTTGAGCTTGTTAGGTCGGTCGAATTCGACACCAAAGTTGGCCGTTCGAATTCTTAGTGTTGCACTTGTAAAGTTCTATTTTTGCGCCCGGGACTCCGGATTCAATTTCTGACACCACCAGTAGACTCTTGGCGTCGTTCTGGTATGTTTTCATATAAAGTTTGCTTGATTTGGAGAACGTGAGCCCTGGCACGTATTTCGGTGCAAAGCGGGTCCCACTTTCTGAGTCAACAGGACTTTTTGACGTCGGCTCATCGGAATCCAATTCTGGATATATCGTTGAGTTCGTATCGTCATTCTGGACTCGTTGACATATAATTTGTTAGGTTTTAGTGGACATTGGTTCCGGCACGCATTTCGGTGCAAGTCGGATACCAATATCCGGGCCAACGGGTCATTTTGAGATCGGCTCATCGAAATCCAATTCTGGATATACCGTTGAGTTCGTATCGTCATTCTGGACTCGTTGACATATAATTTGCTGAGTTTTGAGGACATTAGCTCTGACACGCTTTTTCGTGCAAATCAAAAATTCAATGTCCTGGTCAACGGACCAATTTGAGATCGGGTCAACGGAATCCAATTCTGGATATACCGTTGGGTTCGTATCGTCATTCTGGATTCGTGAACATATAATTTGTTAGGTTTTGTGCACTTTTATTTTGGCACATTTTTCGGTGCAAAGTGTGTCCAACGGCGGACATCATTTTGGCCCGAAATTACCGTTTTGCCCCTGTATCTAAATTGGACTTTTGGACAGGCTATTCTAGCTGATTTGACCATTCTGGGCACGTTGGTGATGTTAGTTTCATCATCCGACAACATCTGTATATTTCTTCCCTTTTTGTGTCACCCTATTATTATAATATTTTCTTCTTTTGGTTGTTTTAGAGACCCGTCGATTTCAGTGATTTCTAAATCACCGAAATGCATAAGTTGACCTTGTAGATGTTTATAGAGACTAGCTTTGACCCAGTTTGACCATGGTTGACTACTTTGACTGAACGTCGAAGTAGAGTCAACATTTGACCTAAGTTAGACTAGTTTTGACCTTAGTTGACCACAGTCGACTATTTTTGACCAAAAGTCAACCGGAAGTCAACCGTAGCCTAGGATTGACCAGAATTTGACCGAAGTTGACCAGTTGACCAAAGTCAACTGTACGTCAACCTTGACCCAGTTTGTCTTAGTTTGACTTAGTTTGACCTAGATGTTTAGTATGTCTTTTGACCCTGATCAGCTCTTGTATTATTTCATCTTTAGGTCTGTGGTTTTACTCTGAACCCTGATTCATATTGACAGCAGGACCCCAGGCGAGTACATTCTCTGATAATATTTCTGTTTTATGATATCGTCTATGTTTCTTGTATTTAGTGTAGATACCCTTGTTCTCTTGACATATTGTTCACACGGATTGGTATTTCCCTGGATCCCGTCATGAGATATTATTCCTCGCTTTCCTTGGTATATCTTGTGCAAGTCTTTCTTGTTCCTTGTGCATTGTATAGACACGATTCCTGCGAAGGCTAGCTACCCTCTCGGAGAATCGCGTGTCATGATGTGTCATGGTTGGATCCACTATACTAGTCGGGGATGGGGAGTATTAGTGTAGATGTGTGGTCATTAGCCACCTTGTTGTTCTTGTAGATCTTGTGAGTGTTAATCATACACCCCACGTATGATTAACCAGGCCAGTAGACCTTGTACAAGACCCAAGCCGGCCACATGTTGAAACTAGTACTCACACACTTAGATAGATGATTCTTGATTCTTGTACATGCCATGATCAGTTTTACTTGCCTTGTTCTAGCTCTAGATTTACAGCTTATCTTGCCATGATACTCACATGTACATTTCATGATTTCTTGTATATTCTCTCTATTTACTGCTACATGTTCAATATCGTCTAATTAGAACTGTTATTTGAGATTTGTGCTCGTTCCATCCTGACTGGATATGTTGATAAAATTTTAGGAGTAGTTGTGCCCTCAGTATTGGACTTCATGATGTTGCTAGCTGAGGTGGATCTCACTATTCTTCTATGTGAGTTGCCTAGTAGTTATATTTAGTTAGTCTTGTTGTTCCTTCTTTATTTTTTTTCCTGTCTTATGATCATTGTGGATTCTAGTTGTTCTAGTGATATTGTAATTATTTCATGTCTTATCTTCCCTAGTTTTCGTGATGTGACATGAGTACATTTTATAGTTATGGATCATAGAAGTTATAGTTAGTATAGTATACTTGACAGCGTTCTACCGCCGATACCACGGCGTAGGTTGGGCGTGGCCCACGTATTTGTACCCGTATATCCGGGTGCGGGTCATGACAGTGGCAGAGTCAAATGAATTTCTGGCTCACCACTTTAGGACTGATTTCAGCCATTGATGGTTCCACACCCATCATAAATGATTCTGACGACACTGAGTCCGACATAGGAATGTCCAAACCCTCCAGTTCCTCCAAACCTAAAACCCTAAGGAAATAGACTTTCACTGCTTCCATCAAATTCTAAGCGCTTTATCTGATTCACTTTATGATATATTCTTTGAATATAAAAGCGCCAAAGAACTTTGGGATGCTTTAGAAGATGAATATGGTTGTGATGATGCTGGAATTGAAAGATTCACTTCTTCAGCATTTAATAAGTATTTCATGGTAGATGACAAACCTATGAATAAACAAATCCATGAATTCCAAAAATTTGTGAGGCACATTCAAGCTAAAGGTACAACCTTTTCAGCTGAACATAAGATAGCTTGCCTGGTAGATAAGCTCCCTCCCTCTTGGTCTGATGTCAAAAAGGACCTCCATCGTACCCAATGTGACCTTACTTTTGCCCAAGTACTGAAACAAATTAGAGTTGAAGAACAACTTAGGCTAAGGTCTAACTCCAAGACTGAGACTAAGGCTAAGGTAAACCTAGTAGAGTCATCCTAAAGCAAACCTAAGCCTAATAATCCTCACAAACCCAAGAAGAATATCTTCAAGAAGAAGAATATTGTTCAGCCTCATCACCAGAACCACCAGAATCGTCAACACCAGCAACCCCAAAAACCTAGAAACTTTGGTCAGACTCAGGAACAAGAAAAGAAAGTTTGCAGATTAGTAAAATCACTTTATGGCCTAAAGCAAGCTCCCAAGCAATGGCACAACAAATTTGATAAAGTGATTATAGAATATGGTTTCTTACCAAATGAGTATGACAAATGTATATACTCTAAAAATTTTGGTGGAAGTTGTATCATTTTATGCTTGTATGTTGATGATATCCTTATTCTAGGATCTTCACTGGAACTGATAAATAACACTAAGAATTATTTATCTAACCAGTTTGATATGAAAGACCTAGGCGAAGCCAACTTGATCCTAGGAATGCAAGTGTCCAAATGCAAAGAGGGCTATACTATATCTTTAGCACATTCAATTGAGAAAATGCTACAAAAGTTTGAATATTTTGACAAAAAACCTGCCCTTACTCCTTATAACAGTAATGTTGGTCTCAAGAAGAATGAAGGATCACCTATAGAACAACATATATATTCACAGATGATAGGGTCCCTTATGTACATATTAAATAGAACCAGATTCGATATTGTATTTGCTATTGGGAGACTTAGTAGATATACCAGTAACCCAAATCAGTCACATTGGACTGCTTTGGATAGAGTATTTAGATATCTTAGAGGTACTCTAGATTATAAACTTTCTTACACTAGACACCCCGATGTTATATAAGGTTATTCAGATGCAAACTGGATAACTAATTCACATGATGTGAAATCCACAACTGGATTTGCTTTTACCCTAGGAGGAGCTGCAATCTCCTGGGGTTCATGTAAAAAAATATCATAGCTAGGAGTACTATGGACTCTGAAATGATAGCTCTTGACACTACTTGTACAGAAGCTGAATGGCTTAGAAATTTGATTATACATATACCTGTTTCTAATACTCGTGTTCCTGCTATTTCTATAAACTGTGATAATAAATCTGTTATAGAACTACTAAAGCATAATTCTGTGAATGCTAAGATGAACAGGCACCTGCAGCTGCGCTTCAAGTCAATCAAGAGCCTATTGGGCAAATATGTGGTTCTTGACTATATAAAGTCAGAAAAGAACCTTGCAGACCACTTGACGAAGAATCTGTCTAGGACATTGCTCCTAGAATCATCGAGGGGGATGGGGTTAAGCCCATAATTTAGTCACCAGCAGTGGCAACCCAACCGAGTCTGACTGGAGATCCCAAGAAGCCGGTTCAATGGGTAGAAATAAACTGGACTAGGTGACTAATATGGAACACTGACCTTGAAATTAAATTCTCTTTAAAATAAAAACCAAGGAGGCTGTACATGTGTACATTGATACCCCATCCCTATGGTGACAGTGTTCCGGTGTGATATGGTTAGGATGAGTTTAAACTCTTAATAAGTCCAAGCATGATATGCAGGGTTGATACCTATCACCAACCCTTGAGGACTTACCTATATGAGAGGTCGTGAAGGCCGCGACTATGGGACAGAGCGATACTAGACAACTCTCATGAATATATAATAAGTGTGCATGGCCGATCAAAAGCGCCACCCGATAGACCCAAGTGTCACGCCCCGCTCCCGTAGGAGCGATCGTCCTCGCTAAGGCGTGATGCCGCACGAGCCTAGATTGCGCTCGTGCAAGGCGGATTCCATAACGACCGATTTCAGCGGCTGCGACGGGATCGTCGCACAGAAGTCCCATGCAGAGACATTGAATAATAGCAACGAAAATTTGAAGCAAAACACAAGTTATTCAAAAGAAGCTCTTTATTGATATTGAAACAAAGATTACAATGGGGCGCAAGGCCAAGATTACAAGTCTCTCAAGCTCACTCATCTCACATTACAAGTCACTCAGCTCTCTCTCATCTCTCAATACAAGTCTTGAACCAGCGGAAGCTTTGGAAGGCGACGTCCATACATTATGTCCCGTATAAGTCTTTACTCCATGCGGTCGCACGCTTCGAATCGCCAAGGAACTTCGTGCTCGACGCATCCAAGCGAGCTCCGCGCCACGAGCTTCTACCTGTGCCTGCACATGGAAACTATGTGGGTGTCAGTACTCAACTGTACTGGTGGAATGAGCTCCTCGCCCATCCATACAAAACCAACACGTTAATTTACTTTGTGTGTAACATAGTCCCTTTTATGATTGTCTTTCTACTCTTTCCTTAGGATCAATTTTAGGATAGATGCCTTGGCCTATTTTATGTCTCAAGACCATTTCGTGCTTGCAACAACAACGTTAACTCATACTTTGCCACTAGACTCTTCTCGTACCAACGACGTTAACCTATCAAGTCGTGTTTGCCTTACGGCTTAAAATCAGAGACGCAACTACACGATAAGACTCCATTCCCGTGTGACCGTGCTATAAGTCCTTGTTGAGGCCGTGCCTCGCAACTCAAATGAGACTTAATCATATCGCCGCCTCGCGGCCCTTTGCTACTAAATCCTCAACTAACCCATCCAACTTGTGAACTAAGTATCACTCGACCAACTTTGCCTTACGGCGTTTTCTGACTTAAACTCAAGACAACTCAAACCAACTTATGCAACTTATATGTCGACAACTTAAGACTCGACGCCACATCTCGTGCCGAAGCATGACGCCTATGTTGATGCCAAATCTTCGGCCCAAATATTCTTTCAAACGTACACACATTCAACTCGACACATTCCAAAGGCACACACGTGGATTGCCGCTCGTGCCGACCCATCTATATGAATTGGTCACTAACACCATAAGCTATCGTGGACTTATAGCCTTGTTATTCGACGACCCTTTCAACGCAAGTAGCTAGTACCGAAAAAAGTTCCCGAATAACCCGAGCGGTTCGTCCAGCTACGACTATACCGTGTTTTCCTCTGGAACGACGCGGACCCATGGCGCCCAGGGTTGCCGCTCGTGGAAACTCTTTCTTGTCGACAAGTTGTCCAATGACCATACAAGATTCGACTCAAACTGACGTCTCACACAGTCATCATTCTTTCAATGTTACCATCCCTTTCAAAACCAATATCAAAACTTCTATCATTTGAGACCCCTTGACGACCCACGGTCGCGAGCATTCTTTCCATGTTACCATATCATTTCATTCAACTCATGAATGCCTATTCGATAGTCCTTTCTCCAAAACTCATTAAATCAACCATGGTTCATGCCTTAAACACTAAGTTCGTGCATCGTGCCTTAAACCGACTTATGTTCTACGCGACACTATCGCCCAAGTCATACTTTATATGACGGGCCTTGAGACCGTAAGAATTTGTGGTTATACCCAGTCGTAGAGCTCGTAGGACCGTGCTTGCTACCACTTTGATAGCCTAACACAACTTGCCTGACTTAGACGCGCAACGACTCGACGAGCAAAGGCTGCGTCAGGCCTCGCATTGCGGAAACGTGCCGCGCATGCGCTCGACTTCTGAACGACCAAGTCATTTGGGTGCCTAGACTTATATCATAAGCCGTGCAACGCAACTTAACTCATAGGGCAAGCCAAGGCTATGCCAAGCCTTGGACGATAGGACCGTGCATGCTTTATGAAGCATTTATGCGGGCGACGTCTATGACTTAGGCTACATTCATAACTTCGCCTACTCAACCAACTTTCGTTCTCCCAAGCCACGGGACGAAGGATCGAGTGTCATTCTCAAAGCACGCCGTGCACCGACTCTAAGCCGACCGTTGGATCTTTCCATATTTTAACTCAATTCGACCTGTCGAAATTATTCCCTTTAGCTATGTGAATTCGTCTCTTTTATTATCAAGCCTACTTGTGCAAGTTGAAAACATACGATTTATTATGTGAAGGCTAAGATGAGACAAGTTCACCGAAACTACCCCACCTGAGCGAGCGGTCGTCTTGACCGAGCGATGTCTTCGAGCAGCCGTTGCAAGGCTAAGTCCGAACGCCGTCGGCGTTTCTATTCCTCCGATTGACTGAGCGGGACGGGACGCTACACCAAGAACCTCTAGCGTACTATGTGTGCTATTTTCTGAATCTAGTTCAAGAAGTCTGATTCAAGGCATAGTCCATCAAGTACTTCTTCAGACTAAGACAATAGTTACTAAGTGAGATTCAAGGCTGTAGTCCATCTCATCTATGCATAGTATATATATTTGCCCAGATACTGTCTCTCATATTCTTCTCTTTCATTTTTCAGAACTTGGTTTTTTTTTGGGGGGGGAGAATTGTTGGACTTGGTAGCAAAAAACCAAGTCTCCTAGTTCCTATTCCTTTGGTGCACTTGGAGAATTAGTCCTTCCCCAAATACAGGTTCTATTGCCTATTATTAGCATGTGTTCATTGCTATATAAAGGCCAATATTTCTATTGGAAAGACACAACTTTATCTTCTTTTGTAGTGAATTTTTTACAAAGCTCTCTCTCCCTTTCTACTCCTCACCTTCAAACAACAAATTCCAGTCTTCCATATTTGGGCAAAAGCTAAGTTCAGGGTCGCTTGTTTGCAAAAACAAAAGTTGATCTTTATTTCACAAACTTTGTAAGAAGATTACAAGAATTCTGAGAAAGTACAACTATAGGAATCCGATCTGATTGACGATCGCTTTATCCCTTGGATGATGTGAACTTTGAAGACGATAGCCTCTGAAGATTGCAGCAGCACTTTGGCAAGAACTCCTGATCTCTGGTGATGATCTCTTATCTCTGTGTGTATGTCTGTATGATGAAGGCTTGAAACTCTATTTATAGAATTTTGGAAATAACTAACTTTTAGTTATTCTGACTTACGCAGGTTGGATTGCGCACACTTTGGATTACGCAGGCAATGAACTGCACAGGCAGTTACTCGATCGTGGACCATCTGTATGTGACGCGTGGCATTGTTTGATTGAAATATGCTTGATCGTGTACAGACGGTTGCCACATGATGAGTAATTGATGGCATGAAGGCCACGTGTACATTGTCAGTTATCTTGATGGAGTGCGCCACCTGAATTGCGCTGGCTTCGAATTACGCTGGGATGGACCGCGCTGGGATGGACTGCGCTGCAGAGAGTCTGGCAGATTGCGCTGCATGTACAGCTGTCCTCGAGCGCTGTACTGCACGATAAACGAACAGTTTCCTCGTTTTCCGTGCTGTCAGTTGTCAGAAGATCTGATTCTCTGTCAGATAATGATGACGAGGCCACGTCAGCTTGTGCACTTGGATGAGTGCGCAGTTCAATCTGCGCAATCAAATTGTTGCACAATCTGTCTTCTGCGCAGTTCACTTGAAAGATGCATAATTTGATTTTTATGACTTCTTTGATGGGTGCAACTTGATTTTTAGGGCCTACAAGACCCCCTTCAAAGTTTTCGAAGTTTGAAGATAGTCAAAGCTTCGAAATACTTTGAATTTTGATTTTTAAATCAAGTTGCGCATATGATGACCTGTCTGCACAATTGGAGGAATTAGCCCCTATTTATTCGGCGCAATCTGAGGAGTTTGTTTATTTTGGAGAACTATAAATAGTTCTCAGTTCTCTCTCTACCATTCTTTACTTGCTTTCAAACTTTCGAAAGAGAAGACTTCCCGAGCTTTCCTGACTCTTCTTTTTCTTCCCGTCGATCTTAATGGCTCCAAAGCGCTCCGCCGTCGAGAAAGGCAAGGCCCCCGCCGAGTCCTCGGCTCGGGCTGCGTCGCGCCCTTCTCGTCATGAGGTTGCTCACCCAGCACTGCAAGGTAGTAAACCCGATCGAAAGACCCTTTTTAGGGTTCTTTAATACTGTTGATCCTTCAAACCTGTCTCTTTTTAGAGATTTGGTTATACTGCGCCGCCCTGTTTAGGGTTTCGGTTGCACAAACCCAATAGTTTTCATTTTTATGAAAACTATTTTCTTGCGCAATCGGTTAGAATGCGCTGGCAAAAGTCAGCACAGTCTGCTGATTTGCGCAAGGCTGTCCAGCGCAAACTGATGCTTTGTACAAGTTATTCAGCGCAATCTGATGGCTTGCGCAAGTGGATGAGTTGGCGCAACTGGACAGTTTGTGCATAGAAGCTATTGTTGCGTAATCTGATGCTTGTGCAATCTGATGCTTGTGCAATTTGCTGACAGAATCTTTGATTTTACTTGTACTGAATTCTGTTTTTTCTGTTTGATGCAGTTAACATCAGAGAGGACCCAGAGTATGAAATATTTCTAGGGTCCCTTGCTGAGCCAGAATTTAAAGAAGATTTGTCCCATGTGCTTTTTCCACAATATGCTCTGCCATCCTCCCGCCAAGCCATCTTGGTAGCTCAGGAGAATGAGACTTTATTAAGTCTGATGAATGGGCAGCCCCTGCAATCTGCTGACGCCATTACCCATAAGAAACCCATGTTCTTATTTGGCGAAGCTATTGACAAGAGTTCTCAGCCAAGACCCCGTGTTGAGCAGAGAACTTTCCAAAGGAAGGAGAAATTAATTCTATTACCGGATATTGCTAGATGCCTCCCTCTAGCCCGCTATGCCCATGCAAGCCATCCCAGGAGGATGGACTGGGATATTACTCCCCTCCAGCAGGCAAGGACAGGAAAGATTTGTGTCAAGAAAGGACCAAACAACAGAGATATGTTCTATAGCTCCTCTGAGCGTCATAGTACTTTGCTCAGAGGGTTGAAGCCAGGCTGCATCCCTCCAGAGAACTCTTCTTTACTACTGCCGGTGAGGACACCAATCTTTGCTAATGAATACGCAAAGGTTGAGGGCAGATACCCGGATCAGGACATCCAGCTGACAGGTCTGGTGAACCCAGACAACAAAGGTGGAACTGCATAGCTAACTGGATATTGGCTCAGTTCGAAGACAAACTTAAATAGATCGAGCTATATCATGCGGTATACGCTACCGTGTATGGATTCCTCCCAAACCCTCATCTGTTTCTGGCCTTGGCAGAGAGGTATAATTATAGGACATGGACATTCATGACACCCTGCGGGGAAATTGGATTAGCCCTTCATGAGATGAAATACATCTCGTGCCTACCAACGGGAGACTTCCCTTATGAGGAGTATGTTCCAACAAACGACGAGTTAGACAGACTACGTCGAGAAAATACAGAGATGGTGGCTATTTTCGACGAACTATTGTGCCATTACAATATATGCTCCCTGTACTATAAGAGCGGTTCTTCCGACACCTGTTATTCATCAAAGTGGTTGCCTTATCTTTTTCTTAATCATATTATTGAGAAAAAGACTAAGGATCATGACACATGCAACCCGACTTTTTTCCAATCCCTCAGCCACAGTGAAGTAATAAGACTGATGGAAGAAAAATAAGAAAATGGATATCAAAGTTAATGATGATCATCAATACCCTCCACTCAAGACTGGAGATTTTGTCGAGAGTTTTATAAGAATGGGCTACATGCCCATGTCAAGAGAAGCCCAGCTGGCGGGTTTCCTGACATACTGGCTCCGTCGATTCGTCGTACCCGGAGCAAGCGCCGTGGACCGCTTCCACCGTGGCGTACTTTTTGCTGCTGTCCGGTTAGTCTTTGGCTACCGGATGGATTTGCTGTCAGCGATGACCTGCAGAGTGAATGCAGGTCTTCATCTTTATGTTGACTCCATGATCAAATGGAAGGGTGAGAAGGGGAACTTCCCTCGACTGGAGTTGCCTTACACCTATTTATTCGGGTGGTTGCTTCTGCACCATCCGTCCTTGATGAACCCCGACATGGGAGCAGTCGGCGGTAGCTTTCTACGGAGATTCTCCCGGAGCAAGTGGGTGTACACTAGTCTGAAGGACTGCAGACGTACATTGAACCTTGGGAAGGGATGGAATTTTTACTGCGTTGCCCCTCCAGCCGGTTATGAACATATGTCAGCAAATTTAGTTGACCTTGGGAGGCAGCCGTTGGGTCGAGCAGCTTTTGACTGGCTGAGAACGATCAGGTCATCGCATTTGGTGTACAGATTTGAAGATGAGTATTTCTTGGAACCATATCTGCCAAGCCGCTTCGCTCGTCAATTTGGTTACGACCAGTTCCATATAGGCAACGCTATAACTTGCTTACAAGGAAAGGGGTATCTGATTGATGGTGCCAGAGCATGGGCCTACTACAACGCTCGAGAAACAAAGACAATGTTCTCGATGCCAACCAAGAATGATCACGGCCCTAGAATGTTATATACATATTCACTTTTTTACACAGCTGCAAATACTTTCGTCGAGAATTTCAATCTGGTAGATAGCTTCGCGACGGCGACGCGTTTGAAGAAAGGAGCAACTGCTATACTAGCTCCAAGAAATGATGAACAACATGAACCAGTGGATGACCCCTTGGAAGCCTCAAGGGAAGCTAACTTCCCTGAGGAAGTTAATGAACCACTGAGGATTTCTTTGAAAGTTTTTAAGTCTCCGGCCAGGGAGAGGAACAGAAGGATTAATGAGCCTTCCTCCCCGGTTGCAAAGAAGAAACTCCTCTTAGACCCATCAGAGAAAGTCACTACCAGGTCGCAGTCCCGGCAACTGGCCGAGTCGACCCGAGAAGAAGCGACCACACCGACTTCTCTTCCATAGCGGGTTGATGTGGTAAATGTTGAGAGTCCAGAGGTACCTCTTCATCGAAAGAAACTGGCTTTTAGGAAAAGAAAGAAGGTGATTCTGTCCTCGGTGGTGGCCAGTGCTGCTGCTGGAATTACTATATCATCTCCTACTCCTGTCTCTGAGCCTAGGCATGAAAATCCTAGTCCAGAACAGAGGGACGAGACTGATCAGAGAGAAAAGGCTGCAGAGCCTAGGGAGGATATTGTAGAGGAGGAGCATGAAGCTCTACGATCTCCTTCACCGACGGTAGAAACTACTCAACTTCCTGTTACACCAGGAACAATCCGCGAAGAGGAGGATCGTTTAATGATTGAAGTATTAAATGATTGCGACTTCGGTCTTCAAGATGATGTTGATCATACCGCTACAACTGCCAGCGAGGAAGTACCTGAGGATAGCATGAGCACTGAAGATACATCAATAGAGGTTATTGATGATACTTTGAATCAAGAAGAGGACATTGATGTCCATAAATCTCCTGAAGCTGTTGAAGACACACTAGCTCCTGAAAAGGATGTTGAGGTGGATGTGTCTCCTGAAAAGAATATGGGTAAGGAAGTAGCGCTGGAGGAAGCTACTACCGCTAACCCCAAAGGTATAAAATAAAATTATCATTCTTCTTTTCATAGATTAATGGCTGACATCTCTATTTTTGATCCATGTAGAAATCGAATCATCTCCGGTTCCTCCTTGCACTGATATAGTACCGATAACAGTAATAGCCAGTGGCAGTCGACCTCTGTCGGGCGGTTCTGAGGCCGGAAGTAGCCATGCAGTAATGTCTGAGGCTACCTCTGCTAGACTGGACTCTGTAGCCACAGACGAAAGGCTTGTTGCTGGGGCAAGTCATGGTAAGATTGCCTTTGATCTTTTGATCCTTTTTAATTAATTGTTAATGACAACAACAATAAATGATAGGTTCATTTGTCATTGCAGAAGAACAACCGGGAGGAGCAACCAGTTCTACTTTAGCTCCTTTGTTTAAAGAACCTTCTATTCAAGTGCAAGAACGTCCATCTGCACAGGCATATGCTGCTTCATCATCAACAGGAGTAGCTGCTACCCCTGGTGCTTTGGCAACTAACCAATTTATCATTAGTTCTTTCAGCAACCTGTTCTTTAATGCATTGGGACCCCTAGTAGATAGGGTACTAGAGAAAGAAGTTGTTGATTTCACTACTGTTAGAAGCCCAACCTCTCATTTGATAAATGCCATCCGAGGTCAAGGAGATGAAGCTCAAGCTATTTTTCTTGAGCACATACTGGATGAGCTAGAAGCATCGGTTAAGATCTACAAAGATCTTAATCGAGGGGAAGTGGAATCCTTAGTACAAGCTGAATTTGAAAGGATGTCTCAAGAAGTTGCCATTGAGAAGGCTAATTTCTAGACTTTCATAGACACTTATACTGCCAAGGCTTCAGAATATGATTCTCAAATGGAGATAGCCACCTCTGCTGCTGGAGAGAAGGAGGAGAAAGTTACTGAGTTGAAAGCGAAATCTGTTCGTCTTCAAGAGGAGATTGCCCGTCTCCAAGAAGAGTTGAAACTGGTTCAGCATACTCTAGAAGATGAAGTCACACAGCATCAAGCTGCCACTCAGCAACTGGACCTTCTGACTCAGGAACGAAATGAATATATCACAACTCATTAGGCTGAAATCTCCCGTCGCTTAGTGACCTTGCCGACTTTTAATGAAAAGTCTGGAATGGAGGAAGCTAGGAGACGAGTGATAGAATCCTGTGAGGAGCGACTAAAATCTTTAAAGCAGCAGATGGTTAACTTGATGACACCACCGACCGAATAGAAAGATTTTCTGTATCTTTTTGTTTTGTAATATGTACCTTTGTAATGTCTTTCATCTTTGATCAATAAAAAGACATTTTTGTGGCTCTATTATTTGTTGCATATCTTATTCAGATATAAATAATAGCAATAGAAAATATATTCAGAGGTACAAGACATGATATATTTCTTGATTCTGAAAAATAATTATATTCAATTATATCTGCTCAGAGGTAATATGGACATAGCAAATATAATTTATCGAATATCATTATTTCAATAGACAACTTAATCAAAGATGACAAGTTGCTGATAAGAACGAACTTGATGATTCGTCAAAATAAATAAACGAAATGAATCGTCGGGATGAATGTGACGAACGGGTGAACCGTCGAATAAATGAACGGGCGAACCGTCAGATGAATGTAATGAACGGGCGAGCCGTCAAATGAATGGAATGAACGGGTGAACCGTCGGATGAATGTGATGAACGGGTAAACCGTCGGATGAATGTGATGAACGGGTAAACCGTCGGATGATGAACGGGTAAACCGTCGGATGAATGATTATGATGAATGGGCGAACTGTCGGATGATGAACGGGTGAACCGTCGAATGAATGATTATGATGAATGGGTGAACCGTCGGATGATGAACGGGTAAACCGTCGAATGAATGATTATGATGAACGGGCGAATCGTCGGATGATGAACGGGTAAACCGTCGAATGAATGATTATGATGAACGGGCGAACCGTCGGATGAATGTGTCGCTTTGTTGTCTTACGACTCTCTGTCTATAAATAGAACAAAAAATCAGATGGGATGGTCACTTTCGCTTTTCAACATAAAAATGTCGTCTGGAGATGCATCCAAGAAGGCTAAAATTGCCCCGAAGGTTAAAGTAGGTACTGAGGAACGTCCAGTCAAACCGGCTCAACCAAAGCAGATAGCAGCGGGCGAAGGTTCGTCTGCCCCCAAACCGCCAAAAGACATCTTTGATTTCCTTCTTGAACCAGGGAAGACTGAAGAAGAAGAAGCCATGAGGATGGCTGCTTGCAAGTTCCTGGTGGGTTCTAGTAAGAATGTTCTCGGTTCTTTTGCTGATCATGTTTTTGATAAGGACGGTAGTGGCCCGCGTCCCAATTTTGAGAAGGATGATAGTGACCTTCCTTAATATTATGTACTATCATTCAGGATGAAATAAAATTGAATTTTATTTATGAACTTGTCTGATAATTACAAACAATGTCTGTTACATTTATACATAATACTTTTTGAGGAACTTGCCATTGATAGGCATCATTGCAACTCGACCGTCTAGCCCTGTAAGTTGATAGGCTCCATTTGAGAAGACTTTGCTCACGATATATGGTCCTTCCCACTTTGTATCGAACTTGTCCTTGCTCGAGTGAGTTATAGTCATAGGACGTCTGACTGTTAAAACAAGCTCTCCTTTCTGAAAGGCTCTGACCTTAATTTTGCGATTAAAAGTCTTTGAGATGCGGGCTTGGTATAACTCACTATGCTGTTGAGCCAATAGCCGCTTCTCATCGAGCGCCTCCAATTCTTAAAGTCGGAGAAGATCGTTGTTCTCTGTCGTGAGTTCGTTGGCGATAGCAATCCTCAAAGACGGAATTTGAAGTTCCAGAGGTAGAACTGCTTCACAGCCGTACACCAAAGAGAAAGGTGTACAGCCTGTAGGGTTGCAGACCGTAGTACGGTAGGCCCAAAGACATTCTCCAAGCTTTTCACTCCAGTTTCGTTTGTTAGTAGACACAAACTTCTTGAGGAGCTTGATGATAGTCTTGTTGAAAGCTTCAGCTAAGCCATTAGCAGCAGGATTGTAAGCTGTCGAAGCGACATTGTCAATCCGGTGATCGTCACAGAATCTTGTGAACTTTTGGCTGATTAACTGAGGTCCGTTGTCATGAATGATTCTTCGAGGTACACCAAATCGATAGATGACATGGTGTTTGACAAAGTTGATGACACTGCTGGTCTTGGCTTCAGCCAATGGTATAGCTTCGGCCCATTTGGAGAAGTAGTCGGTTATTGCCAGTATGAACCGATGTCCTCTAGAAGAATGAGGATTAATATGACCTATGATGTCCATGCCCCATGCTTCAAAAGGCCAGGAAGCAGCAGTCGGATGAAGGAATTTCGATGGTTGATGAATGAAATCTACGTGGATTTGACAAGCTCGACATTTCCTCGCATATTCGATGGCATCAGATACCATTGAGGGCCAGTAGTAACCCATGCGTCGGATGCGATCCTGTAGCTTGGGACCGGGTTGATGTGCTCCACAGACACCATCGTGAGCTTCACGCAATACTTGCTTTGCTTCATCACCAGCAAGACAGCGCAAGAGTAGGCCGTCATAAGTTCGCCGGTAGAGAGTTTTGGTGGTCTGATTGTAGTAGAATCGCAGAGACCGCCGACGAATACTCGTAGCCTTCTTGGAATCTTCAGGGAGTATGTCATGGACCACAAAGTCGATGAAAGGAGTTCTCCAATCTTCATTGATAACATTGACTTCAGTAAGATTACTGAACTCAATATTACGATTGTTTTCGATGCAGAACAATTCCCGATTAGAGATAACCACCACCTACTGTCTTTTAATAGGGATGGCTAAGACTGTTGTAAGATTAGCCAAAGCATCTGCCTCAGTATTACAAGCTCGACGTACATATTCGATGAAGAAGGCTTTGAATGATGTAGCCATATTGATTGCCGCTTCAAAGTAAGGCACTAGATCTTGATGACGAACTTCATAAGTCCTTCTAACCTGGTTAACAACCAGCTTGGAGTCACCATAGACTTCAAGATACTCGACGTCAAGTTGTTTGGCTAGCTGAAGTCCAATAAGTAGAGCATTGTATTCTGCCACGTTGTTGGAGCAAGGCTCATCTAAGGAGTAGGCTCTTTGAATAGCTGACCCGTCCGGAGAAACAAGGACAACTCTAACTCCTGCGACAATGGCACCATTGGGTCCAATCCTAGATACACCATCAAAGAATAGACGCCAAGTAGGAAATTCTTCGGAGATTGTATTAGATTCCAAAGTCTCGTCTGGAATTTCGTCATAGAGTTTGGATGTCTCTGGAACAGGATGAGCTGCTAAGAAATCCGCCAGTGCTTGACCTTTGACAGACTTTTGAGGGACATATACCATGTCATATTGGACTAGTAGAATGGCCCATGTAGCCAGCCGAAAATTGAGTGTGCTAGGCTTCTTCATCAGTACCCGAAGAAGATTAACTCGGGATATGACATGAATAGTTTGGCCAATGATGTAATGCCGAGTCTTTTGAATAGCAAACATAAGAGCTAGGCATTCTTTTTCGACCGGACTATAATGGTGTTCAGCACCAATCATAGTACGACTGAGATAGTAGATAGCTTGTTCGTGGCCTTCTTTGTTCTTTTGGACAAGTAAAGCACCCAATGAATGGTCCATAGCACGGACATACATTAAGAATGGTATGCCCGAGATTGGTGGCACCAAGACTGGTGGATTCATGAAATACCGCTTTATGTCATCAAATGCTCGTTGACATTCTTCGATCCAAACGAAAGATACACCCTTTTTCATTAGTTGAGTAAATGGTCTACAGCGTCCAGACAGATTCGAAATGAATCTCCTGATGTACGCAAGTCGACCTTGGAATCCTCGTAGCTCTTTTAGGTTGCGTGGAGGACGCATCTTTTGAATGACTTTGATCTTCTCGGGATCCACGTGTATACCCTTAGAGATAATAACGAAGCCGAGAAATTTGCTACTAGAGACACCCAAGAATGACTTGGTGGGATTCATTTTGAGTTGGTGTTGGCGCATGAGGTTGAAGATAGTTCTCAAGTCTTGGATGTGATCTTCCTTTAGACGACTTTTGACAGCAATATCGTCGACGTAGCATTCGACAGTCTTGCGTAGATGATCTCAAAATATGGTACTCATGGCTCGTTGATACGTTGCACCAGCGTTCTTGTGACCAAATGGCATGACAGTATAGCAGTAGACTCCACGAGGAGTGCGGAAAGAAGTGTGTTTTTCATCTTCGGGATTCATCCGAATCTGATTGTATCCAGAGAATCCGTCCATGAAAGATATTCTTTCGAACCCACAGGTGTTGTCAATCATGACGTCCGTGATAGGGAGAGGAAATTCATCTTTTGGACATGCTTCATTAAGATCCCGAAAGTCGATGCATACTCGAACTTTGCCGGTTTTCTTTAGAACTGGGACGACATTAGCTACCAAATTAGGATGTTGTTCTTCTCGGATAAAGCCACAAGCGATGAGCTTCTTGACTTCATCATCGATGGCATCCATCATTTCTGGCTTGAAGCATCGTTGTTGCTGTTTGACCGATTTTGCATTCGGCAAGATGTTCAATTTGTGAGTAGCAACTTTGGGATCTAGACCTGGCATGTCTTCATAGCTCCAGGTAAAGACATCAATGTATTCCTGAATTAGAAGAATTAATTCTTGCTTATCTGCTTCTGGAAGGTTCATACTGATGAATATTGGACGAGGTGACCCGCTCTCTCCTACATCAATTTGAACTAATTGATCTTCAGTAGGAGGTTCCCTTTGTTCGAATCGGAGTTCCCATTGGGTATCCATTCGTTGAGCCCAAGGATCTATTTCGGGATTTTCTTCAACATCCTCGCCATAGCCTTCTGGAAGTTCGACGGAGACCATGTTAGAAGATACAGTCAATCGATGAACTTGACCGATGCTGGTGTCAGAATCCCATGATCTGGAATCAGAAGAGTTAGAGCGCTCCTCGCTATCGGATTCAGAGGCTGCTGGGGATAATACCGGAGGTGAAGCATATCCGAGACCTCTTTTGGTCCTGCTATAATACATCTCTGACTTCCCTTTCGGCACGGCCGTACGGATAGGAGTTTTTCTACCCTTACCGTAGTTGAGGCCATTCTTGAAGTCATAACCCATCTTTCGGATGATGTCTTTTGATTGTTGACTGTAACGACGGAGTTAAAGATGTCCCGTATCATTACTTTTGCTATCATCCGTATAGCTGAATTGTTGTTCCGGTCCTTTACTAAAAAGTATTGGACTCTCGCCTTTCTTACGAGCGGGAACAATACGATATGAATCCTTTGGGTGTTCAAATGAGACTTCTGTTTGAAGAGATTGCACAACTCCCATTGTAAATGACTGAAAGCTATCTAACATATCCAAATAGCATTTAGCATGATAAATGACATTAGTATACTGGAAAGTAGACGCTTTTTCATTAATTTGTACATCTGTATTTACAACAGGACCTTTAGCCTTAGCAGGCTTGGTCAGATTGATTACAAGAAGGGGAGAAGAAGGACGTGGAGGAGGATTGGCCTTGTTACGATGGAGGTCGATAACAAGCGGCTCAGAGGAGGTGAGCTCTCTTTTATCCTTGTTATGAGATAAATCAATAACAAGTGTCTCAGAAGAGGTGAGCTGCCTTTTTTTTTGTTACGACGTAAGTCAATAACAAGTGGCTCAGAAGAGGTGAGCTCCCTTTGATCCTGATCATCATCAGTTGGTTGCTTCTGGACTGGCAAGTGAATAGCCAGTGGCTTGGAGGACCGAGGACGAGAAACACGCCCTTTGACAGGTATGATGAGGGTGTCATTAGGCACTGCTTCTTGTTCTTCTTCAGTGTCCAGAGACAGCACTACCTTCATGAATTCATCCTTGTACATACGGGCATCGTTGCAGTATGCTTCGATGCCTTTGAAAGGATAGAGATCAGCAACCTCCTTTTGAACTTCTCCATTGTCATCGACATATTTGAAACATTGATGAAGAGTCGAAGGAACAATGTTATGCTCATGCAGGAATGGTCTCCCCAACAGAGCATTGTAAGAACAACCATGGTTGTCAATAATGTAGAAGGTCACCTTTGTGCGAAGATTGCCTATTTGGAGTTTTAGGCGAATCTTGCCTAGAGGCTCACTCCTTCCCTGGTTGAACCCAAGAATGGTGGTGATTGTACTGAAAAGACTATGCACCGGGATCTTCAATGCATCTAACATTGTCTTCGGCATGATACTGAGAGCAGACCCTGGATCTATCAAAATACGATCGACTTTCATCAAGTCGACATACCCTGTATAGCATAGAGGACGGTCGTGTATGTTGTCTTCCATCAGCATGTCATCCTGTGTGAAAGTTATTGTCACGCCCCAGAACCAGAATACTGGAGAGCGGGGGAATGACTCAGCCAGCTACGTATTATGGGTAGATGAATACCGTATAATACGATCAATGCTGTCTAATGAGACGAGGGGGTGCATACTACATAAAAGTCTCCTTATGGTCACTTCACATCTATTGTCTCAATCATTCAAACAAGAAACAGAAATAGAGAACATATAAGATAAAGCAGTAAGGCGTCCCAAACGCTCAGTCAAAATGTTCTTGAGATCTGGTTTTACAAAACATAGCCAGATGATGTAGCAAGGTATACACAACTGTTATCAGCTGCAGTCTGACTTTAGTTACAATTATGTAAAAGTAAGTACAAGACAATCCGACTAACATGTCGGTGCCAAACGGCAAAGTATAAGATAAATAACAAAAATGAGCGGGGAAGTAAGGAACCCACTCGAGACCTCATGCGATCATTCCTCTAGTATTGACCATCTTGGAGGTAGAAGTAAGCTGAGTCCTCGGGAACCGGCTCTATATCTGGCCATGCAAAACCAGAGAGGTTAGACCTCTAATAGCAAGTACCGCAAGGGAGCACGACATGAGAACTAAAACCAGTAATAGGAAACACAATAAATAGATCTCTGCTAACTACTAGGATTCACATCACATCACGACACTTCGAACCAACCTCCCAACCAAACAAGGACAGAAGTTGGCCCGTCATGTCCTGACATTCTGATCATCTCAGTTAGGTAACATAGTAGGTACAGTACACAAACAAATCAATTTAAACGGCCATACAACTGCTACGGCTTGCTACTGTGAGTTCCAAGTTATCCTGGAATTATGCAATAAGGGATTCCTCAGTTCTTACTATGTGCAAGCAAGGCTAGTTTACCCAGTCAATCAATTGCGCCAATCATGAATTGGACGAGTCCCAGCGGGACGCCCGTCATCAATATACCATATACAATAGATAATATAACCAGATACCGCTCCCTGCCCGTGTGGCAAATTTGCAGTATCTGTGGGGACCAACCGGCCTGTCGGGCACTACTAGTCCCAAGAGGGCTGCCATGTAAGAACTCGAAAATCCATTCTCTCCATGTAATCATTATTTTATTTAACTTAATAGCCTCTACGTTGAGTGAAATCCCATGCCGTGGGTCATGGCCATTCAAATAAGTACTTTCGTATGGGGTACGATATGCACAACTCCACAACGATACCCGTGCGGTTAGGTTGTGGGTCTTACATAGCGTAATACAACAATCAAAAATTAACCACGGAATAATCATGCCTTGACCATCCAGTACACATGCTACTTTTTATGGAAAATAAATAAATAAATAAATAAATAAATTAAATAAATAAATAAATAATTTGAAGCCTGCATGTGCCTGTATGCCAATGTTTGGGATCAGCCAGTCGTTTACTATAGTTCATAATTAATATAAACGTGTCTCATTCATTCAATTCAATAAGACGACTAGTCAGTCTCTTAGTTTCAACTAGGAACGCATGATCAATTATTAGTCAAGGTCACAATCATTATCAATGGTGACAAGGTATGAAAGTCAACTAGTATTCAGTGGGGTCGAGTCTACAACTCTCAGAATTTAATTCCAGTCATACTGGGTATCCATAAACCAATCAAGACACGACACATTCTACACAACCATATGTATTAAAATATTATCATGCCAAGATTATCGAGTTCATGCAAAAAGGCGTAAGGATATAATAGGAGAATTATCATGCCAACATAAAGCGAATAAATTATAGAGCAATAGGAACACCAAGGTTAGATTACGCCAAGGCTGATCTATGCCATGACTAGTCTACGCCCAAGCTTTACGCTCAGGCAACAATACGCGCGTAAAAAGCCTGCCTGCGTAAAAGCCTGCCTGCGTAAAATAGAGTCGGGCGTAAAACTTGTCTTACGCCAAACTCTAGAAGAGTACGCGTAAAACATAAAGTTAGGCGTAAAGGAAGTACACTCAAATAAAGGAATAAGGTTGAGCGTAAAACTCGTTTTACGCCGAGCCAAGGAGCCCGCGTAAAAAGAGCTACGCATAAAGAACAGGGTTACGCGCAAAAATTAGAGTTTACGCCTGAGACACTGCGCGCGTAAAAAGTAAAGTTTTACGCCTGAAAGAATACGCGCGTAAAAAAAAAAGAATACGCCAAGCTAAGTAGACTTGCGTAAAAACATGCCCACGCTGACACGAGTGATCGTGGGCGTAAAAACTCAATATTATGCTAACACGTAACAACGTGGGCGTAAAGACTCAATATTATGATGGCACGTATAACGTGGGTGTAAAGGGCTGATGCTACGCGAGCACGTATAACGTGAGCGTAAAACATCTCTCGAACTCCAAATCCCATGGAACCTTCATTCCCAAGCAAACAATGGAATTCCCATGGATCAGAATGGCGTATAACACACCCTCAACAATCTGGAACGAACAGAACTTGGAAATACGAAAGTTTGATAGATCCAAACCAGTAAAATCCGAAAAAAAGGAATTTCTAGATCTACTAAAAATAAGACTTCAAAATACAAAATACCAAGTTCTAAACTCTCTTAGGATCACGAGAGGAAGATAAATAAACCATAAAAATGGGTCCTCATGTAGAAGCAAGATGTACTTGCCTATGGGTTTGGTAGGTGGAGGGAGTTATGAGGAAGAAGAAGAGTGAAATGATAAAGAAGAAGTAAAGAGGAGAGAGAAAAAGGGTGGGGGCTTAAATGGGGGTGTTGGGTTCGGTTCATGATGAACCATCCTAAACCCGAAAAGTAAACCAACCTAGGCCGATCCTAAAGCAAAGCTGAAGCAGAAAATAGAGGCTGAAAGTAAAATGCAGAAATAAAATTGCAGGAAATTAATTAATCATAAAATTGAAGGAATTTAAATACAGAACAATACATGATAAATATTAAATAAATACATTTAAGCAGTACATGCATTTAAAATACGTATTCTGGGAACGGAGAGTGACATCTCTACCCTCCTTAGAAAAATTCCGTCCTCGAAATTTCAAATCCAAGCAGGATAGGAATATCAAAACTAGGCTAATCTAGGTACAAGAAACTTGAGCAAGCAATCATTCTTCAACGTTTTACTAGCAGATAACATATCTATAATCTATGATATCAAGTAGTTCTATCTATGAGGTGACAAGCATGAGGGGTTAAGGCAATCAAGGTACACGGGAAGAAATATACCTTGTGAGTCAAACAGGTGTGGATACCGTGATCGAATATCATCCTCACGTTTCCACGTTGTCTCTTGTGAAACCCAGTATTCGGTAATTGGATTATTTAATTAGAATTTTCGTATTGTTATATTAAACGTTTTCAAATTATTATTATTAATATTATTATTATATATTTTTGGATGAAAAGAATTTCGAAAATATAACAAACATAGATTTTTGGATTTTGGACCCAGACCCGAGTCCGAGCCCAGACCCAGGCCCGAGCCTTTCTTTCTAATTCCTTTCTCAAATCTGATTTTTGGATCTGGTCCTATTTATTAGTATTATATAAAAAAAAAGAATAAACAATTATATTAGCTTTGAGCTGGTCCCTAAGGACCAGCGTTGTTCTCACCTGGGAATTGGTAAGCAACCAATTCCCGAACATGCTCCACCACTCATTTGTAACAACCAACTCCCTGTAACCCCACATTCTCTCCCCACATTCTCCATTCACTCTCTTCACAACACTCCCTCACAAGCAAACAACAGAACCAATCCCTCTCTCTCTCTCTCTCACCATACTCACAAAATCCCTCATATCTCACTCTCCCTCTGATTTCTCTTCCTGGAGAAACCCTAACCCGACCCCAATCTCGAGCTCCTCCCCGAGCTCGCTCGCGCGTCCAGCGCGAGCCACCCCCGCCGACCGCACGGCTTCTCCGCGACCTCCCCCGCCGACAGCGCCACCCCGCGCCCGTCGGTGCTCCGCCGCCTCCAGTGCCCCTCTTCCGGCGGTCGATCCCCTTTCCAGCGCCTCGCCCGCTCGGTCCCGAGCACCCTGCGGACCGCCGCCGTTCTGACACGCTGTCCGGCTGTCCCGTTCCTCGTGAGCCCGCGGCCCTGTGTCGCTGTTCCGCCGAGACTCCGTACTCCGCACTGCTGTCCCGTACCGCTGTTCGGACTATTCCAGTCCTGATCCGCTGTCCAGTGCCTTCGCACGCGGATTCGACACTGTCTGGACGCTGTCCCAGCATTCCCGAGATTATCCCGCGGCTCCCCGACCAACGGATCTTGGTAATTTCTGGATAATCAGAGTAGTTCGTCCCTCCCGTGTGTCCGTGATGATATTGGTCCCCCGGTTCCCTCTCGGGAATTCAATTTAGTTACGTATAGCTCGGTATTCTTTAGACAATGTTCTGTGAGATTTGTGCTATTTTGGTTTTGGATATTTCGGGTTTTTCGAGTTGGTTTCGGAATTAGTTCTGTGATCATTTCGGGTTTCCGATTCCAATTCGGGTTCCCCGAATTTTCTTCGAAAACGTTCTGTGTATTGGATTTTGATATATTTGTGGATGGAATTTATTTCTATGGGTTTTCCCTGGTTTGGGACATTTGCAGGAGTTTGTTGGCGCATTTCCCAGTTTTGGGTTGTCCCGAAAATAGAGGGAATGCTGACCAAATTTTTACAAAACTATATTTATTTTGATTTCAAAATTGGTTTTCGAAAATGAATTTTAAACTAATTTTCGGGCGACGATCGTACCGGTCTGTGGGCCCTAGCGAAATACAAACGCACCGGTCCGACCGGGCGTTGAGACATTAGCTAGATGCGACGATTGGACCAAGTCTGAGACTCCAACCTTTATCTTAATTTACTTAATTTAATAGTTACATTTATTTACTTAATTGTTATTAGATAATTAATTATGGCGTAACATTCAGAACTAAATATTGTCCTCTTATTTTATGTAAAAATTGTACCGGGCATAAGCCCACCCTAGGATCATTAGCTGTGCCATTGTATTGTGTAGCATAATTTTATTTTTCTGGTGGATGTGATTTGGGTGGTTTGTGATTTAGATGCATAATCGTAGCTAGAGCGTAAATTACTGATTAATTATGAATTTATTTAAAATGGATAAAATATTATTAAATAACTAGTTCACGGTTTATCACTAAAAGAAAACTGTATTTTTATATATATATTACGAAAACGTAAAGTTTTCCAAAAGTTAAATTGATTCTTGTGTTATTTCCAAATAATCCAATTAACCGGCTTAATCAACGCACGTAGTTGCGACGTAATCGTTAGCTGTAGTTTAATACAACTTAAAACCCGACTAGGACATGACTACTAGAGATTGCAACTAGCACACTTAGCCTGGTTATTCAAGGTTCTAAGTCGAGTTCTCAACTGTAGGAACTCGAAGATACACCTGACGTTCCTCCTCGGTACCAACTCATCTCTCCAGTCATTTTCCTGAGGCAAGTATAGTTTGTGTTAGTTTACAGTTATTTATTTAATCGCTTTACTGCATGTCTAAACCACGATGCAAACACGAAACTCTCTCCGAGAGTACTGTACTGTAACTACTGGGGACTGGGGAATAGCGGGAAACTGGGGAATAGCGTAATGATTATGACCATACTGTAACAAAACCCCTTATCCATTACTGTAACAAACCCAAGCCGGTCATATGTCATTACCTATTCAAATCACTGATTTCTACTGTAACAAACCTGTTTTAAAACTGTTTAGAACTGCATGATTCTATTTCTTATTTAACTGTTTAATTAGCATGAATTGTACTTTGCTCCCTCCTGACTGGAGACAACATTTTAGGTAACACTGTGGATGATGAGCTATACTATAATAGCTATTATGATCCGGTTCTCTACCTTGCGACGGTACCGGAGCCGTCTTTGGAGGACGCCGATCCTGGGAATACTGAACCTGATGCTTAGATAGTTTCCCTTTTTTTGCATTTTTCTTTTATTTGGAGTTTGTAGTTTTATTTTCAGCATTTCCCTTCCAGTGGTATTTTTGAATATTTTATCAAATAAAGTTTCAATTCCGAATAGAACAGTTGTGACAAATGTACTTGTATTGTTGTGAATACCTGCAATGGAACAGCTTACTGCCGCCGTCTCACCACGGTGCAGGCTGGGCATGATCCGACTAGACCCAGAATATTGGGATCGGATCGTGACATGTTTTCAGTGGTGGCCCATGCAGGTTACAACAAACAACAACTTAGGAAACATACCTAGAAATAATTAGAACACTAGAACATTTGATTTGTCACAATATAGGTCCGATTTATATATAAATAAATATTTTTGCTTGATTATAGACTGGTAGGCTACCTTGCTTATGTGTGCGTCCTAAAGCCTTCCAGAGGATGACCATTGACAAGACCAAATCCTGCTGGCGATGAGGTGTCATCTCCGGATCATACCCCATCTCCTCAACCAAGCCCAGGGTCCTTTCCCTCGCGGCTGTTTGACCGTCCTCATAGTACATCTAGTGAAGTTTTCCCTACACTGGCGATTCCTACCTCATCTCAAACTGAGTTGCATTTCCTTGGTGGAGTATTCATTTTTGTTGCTCCACCAGTACCAGCAATCATCTTCCAAATGGTTGTCCTATTTTAAGAAATCATGGAGTTCCAGAAAGCTCAAGATGAAGCCCAGCAGGAACAGAAGAATATCACGAGAGAAGACATGAAGAACGTCATGATGTAGCCTTAGTTATCCCCAACCAAGTTAGAGCAGAACTTTTGTCCTAGGAAGGATACCCCTGAATCTAGAAGATATTTGGGTCCCATCAAGTACTCTACTTTTCGGCAGCCTTGTCGTAAGAAGCTATGGGCTTGTAACTAATGCATGAGGCCTGGTCATCAGGCCGTTAGTTGCCGCAAGAGATTGGGACAATGTTTGGCATGTGGATCTGCTGAACATCGGGTAAAGGACTGCCCTTATCTTTCTATCAAACCAGAGCTCATATCCCAGCAACACCTGTTAGACCACAACCTAGGGACCCTCTTCCTAACCAGCAGACCCTGCCCTTACAATGAGGCGTGATGCATACTCGAGGTTCATAGAAAAGGAAGCAGTTGAAGACTGCTCTTACAAGAGCCAGAACCATAAGGAATAGTACCTAGAACCGCTGTATAGCATCATCTTTTTGGATGTCCTTAGATCAATCATAAGAGTTTTGCTGTAATTCTCCACAGGGATAGAAGTTTTTGTTACACCCATATGGCAGATGTTTTTCTGATAGTCTTCCCGGATTATCCCAGATCTAGACATAGGATTCATCCCTGACTTAGCCCTGACTCTTTCCTTATTTCTAAAGGATGTTACAGAGTCAACCCGAAGTTGGCCAAGAAGATGAAGGACCAGATCAATGAAGGCTCTAGGATTTATTCAGAGTGGAACTTCACCTTAGGGAGTACCTACCTTGTTTGTGCCCAGAAGGATGGAACGAACGGATGTGCATCATTTACCAAGACACTAAAGAACAATGCTCTTTGTCCGGATCGAGGATCTGTTTGATCTATTTGTGTGGAGTTAGGGTGTTTCGAAGTTTGACTTAAGATCTGACCACCATCAAATCAAAGTCAGGAAAGAGGACATTTCCAAGACGGCGTTCAAACACCAAGTATGGGTAGTTTTCTTTGGTCAGGACGTTAGACTGACAAATGCTCCTGTTGTGTTCATGAATTTCATGAACAGAGATTTTCATGGGTATTTGAATCAGTTTATCTTCTCCATAGATAACATTCGGATATATTTGAAGACTGAAGAAGAGCATGAAGAACACCTGAGGAAGTTTTGGAAACTTTGAGGAAAAAGAAATTTTATGGTAAGTTATCTGAACGTGGATTTTTGACAAGGTGGACTTTTGGCCATGTTGTCAAGAGAAGAAATTTTGATGGAAGATAGCTGTTGTTGAAAAGTGGTATACCCCAAGTTCAATTCGGAAGTTCTTAAACTTGGCTGGCTACTATCAAAAGTTCGTGAAGGATTTCGTCAAGATTGCTGAGCCAATGACGAAGCTCACTTGGAAGAATGAAGAATTCATCTGAACGAAAAGTTTGCCAGTCGGCATTGAGGAGCTGAAGAAGAGACTTACCACTACACCAATCCTTGCGCTACCCGCAGGAACCGGTGGGTTCTCAATTTACAGTAATGCCTCTGGAAAAGGACTGGGTTACGTTCTTCAACAACATGGGAAAGTATCGCTTACACATGTGGGCAACTACAGACTCATGAGAAGAATCATCCCACACCTAATTTGAATTGCTTTGAAGCTTTGGAAGCATGATTTTTATGGAAAGGGAGTGAAAATATGTACGGACTACCCAAAGTCTGAAATATGTTTTCACTCAGGAAGGGCTGAATGTTAGACTAAGAAGATGGTTGAAGCAGAAGAAGGATTTCGAAAATAACCTGCAGTACCATTCAGGTAAGGCTATTGTGGTTGCTGATGCACTTGGTCGATACTGATGGCGAAGTTCTTAACCAAGGACCAGCACTTGCTAGAAGACATCGAGGAGTTTGGACTGGAGGTTATGCTGCCTGGAAATGGAAGAAAAAAGCTGGATGCTGATTCAGGGTGATGAAGTTGCAAATGAGCTCGAGTCTGATGGACAAAGTCAAGGAGACTCAGTTTCAAGACGAGACACTTTGCAAACTTAGAGATCAAGTGTTGGCAGGAACACTTGAAGGTTTCTCAAATCGCCAATAATGGAGCTCTGAAGAATGGTACGAGACTTTTTGTACTATCTGGCGAACTGAGGAACGAACTAATGCAAGAAGCGCACCAGTATTCCATACATCCTAGCAATACGTATTGGGATATGCGTACTATTATTGGGTAGTATGGAATGAAGAAGGATGTATTCAGAATTGAGGTTAGATGTTTTATTTGTTATCAAGTGAAGGCTAGTCGACAGAGACCCGCAGGGCTTCTACAGTCGTTGGGCATTCCGGACCGAAAGTAGGAGCACATAACGATGGACTATGTGTTAGGTTTGCCTTGATTCCAAGGAGGGAAGAACACCAGTTGGATTATAGTGGACCGACTGACTAAGTCAGCACACTTTATTCCCTTCAAGGTTAGTTGTTCACCGAGAAGTTTGCAGCATTGTACGAGAAGCACATCTACCGGATTCATGGAGTACCGCGGGACGAGCAAGCAGAGAGGTCAATCCAGACGCTTGAAGATGTATTAAGATTTTGCGTCTTGGATTTTTGGTACATCAGGCCATTTGAAGTTTAAGACGAATTGGAAGTAGCGTACCAGTTAGCTCTACCAGCTAATCTTGAGGGTGTGCAACGTCTTCTACGTCACAGCTCAGACGCTATATTCTGGATCCGAGTCACATATTGGATAATTCAGAGCTGAAGATTGGACTCAACCTTTTCAGTGCCAGAGAAACCAGTTGCAAGCCTAGTCAGAGATGAGAAGAAATCAGAATTGAGCCATCACTCAAACTCCTATTCCTTATCTTTTCTTTTCCCGTCCTAAGTTTGACTAATGCTGCTAAGCTAGCCTAGTTTTGCAAGCTATCTCTTTAAATCTAGCTTGTTCATGACGATATTTTATTGGGTGCACCCACTAATATATTGTCTAATCAGGACCGGTGCATGATGGTCTGATCAACCTCGTGTACTTTGGTTCGCTTTTTGTATTCTTTCTGCATGGATGTCACCATAAATGAAACTTGTCTCTAAACCGTCTCATCCATGACTGTCTTGAAAATCCTTATGGTTGGACCTGAGTTACGGGCGCAGTGCCCGTACATGTTTGTCTTTCCTACCTTACTTTAAATTTCGAGGACGAAATTTTCTAAGGAGGGAAGATTGTGAAACCCAGTATTCGATAATTGGATTATTTAATTAGAATTTTCGTATTGTTATATTAAACATTTCCAAATTATTATTATTAATATTATTATTATATATTTTTGGATGAAAAGAATTTCGAAAATATAACAAACATAGATTTTTGGATTTCGGACCCAGACCCGAGTCCGAGCCCAGACCCAGGCCCGAGCCTTTCTTTCTAATTCCTTTCTCAAATCTGATTTTTGGATCTGGTCCTATTTATTAGTATTATATAAAAAATAAAAAAAATAAAAAATAAACAATTATATTAGCTTTGAGCTGGTCCCTAAGGACCAGCGTTGTTCTCACCTGGGAATTGGTAAGCAACCAATTCCCGAACATGCTCCACCACTCATTTGTAACAACCAACTCCCTGTAACCCCACGTTCTCTCCCCACATTCTCCATTCACTCTCTTCACAACACTCCCTCACAAGCAAACAACAGAACCAATCCCTCTCTCTCTCTCTCTCACCATACTCACAAAATCCCTCATATCTCACTCTCCCTCTGATTTCTCTTCCTGGAGAAACCCTAACCCAACCCCAATCCCGAGCTCCTCCCCGAGCTCGCCCGCGCGTCCAACGCGAGCCACCCCCGCCGACCGCGCGGCTTCTCCGCGACCTCCCCCGCCGACAGCGCCACCCCGCGCCCGTCGGTGCTCCGCCGCCTCCAGCGCCCGCAGCCGCGCCCCTCTTCTGGCGGTCGATCCCCTTTCCAGCGCCTCGCCCGCTCGGTCCCGAGCACCCCGCGGACCGCCGCCGTTCTGACACGCTGTCCGGCTGTCCCGTTCCTCGTGAGCCCGCGGCCCTGTGCCGCTGTTCCGCCGAGACTCCGTACTCCGCGCTGCTGTCCCGTACCGCTGTTCGGACTATTCCAGTCCTGATCCGCTGTCCAGTGCCTTCGCACGCAGATTCGACACTGTCTGGACGCTGTCCCAGCATTCCCGAGATTATCCCGCGGCTCCCCGACCAACGGATCTTGGTAATTTCTGGATAATCAGAGTAGTTCGTCCCTTCCGTGTGTCCGTGATGATATTGGTCCCCCGGTTCCCTCTCGGGAATTCGATTTAGTTACGTATAGCTCGGTATTCTTTAGACAATGTTCTGTGAGATTTGTGCTGTTTTGGTTTTGGATATTTCGGGTTTTTCGAGTTGGTTTCGGAATTAGTTCTGTGATCATTTCGGGTTTCCGATTCCAATTCAGGTTCCCCGAATTTTCTTCGGAAACGTTCTGTGTATTGGATTTTGATATATTTGTGGATGGAATTTATTTCTATGGGTTTTCCCTGGTTTGGGACATTTGCAGGAGTTTGTTGGCGCATTTCCCAGTTTTGGGTTGTCCCGAAAATAGAGGAAATGCTGACCAAATTTCTACAAAACTATATTTATTTTGATTTCAAAATTGGTTTTCGGAAATGAATTTTAAACTGATTTTCGGGCGACGATCGTACCGGTCTGTGGGCCCTAGCGAAATGCAAACGCACCAGTCCGACCGGGCGTTGAGACATTAGCTAGATGCGACGATTGGACCAAGTCTGAGACTCCAACCTTTATCTTAATTTACTTAATTTAATAGTTACATTTATTTACTTAATTGTTATTAGATAATTAATTATGGCGTAACATTCAGAACTAAATATTGTCCTCTTATTTTATGTAAAAATTGTACCGGGCATAAGCCCACCCTAGGATCATTAGCTGTGCCATTGTATTGTGTAGCATAGTTTTATTTTTCTGGTGGATGTGATTTGGGTGGTTTGTGATTTAGATGCATAATCGTAGCTAGAGCGTAAATTACTGATTAATTATGAATTTATTTAAAATGGATAAAATATTATTAAATAACTAGTTCACGGTTTATCACTAAAAGAAAACTGTATTTTTATATATATATTACAAAAACGCAAAGTTTTCCAAAAGTTAAATTGATTCTTGTGTTATTTCCAAATAATCCAATTAACCGGCTTAATCAACGCACGTAGTTGTGACGTAATCGTTAGCTGTAGTTTAATACAACTTAAAACCCGACTAGGACATGACTACTAGAGATTGCAACTAGCACACTTAGCCTGGTTATTCAAGGTTCTAAATCGAGTTCTCAACTGTAGGAACTCGAAGATACACCTGACGTTCCTCCTCGGTACCAACTCATCTCTCCAGTCATTTTCCTGAGGCAAGTATAGTTTGTGTTAGTTTACAGTTATTTATTTAATCGCTTTACTGCATGTCTAAACCACGATGCAAACACGAAACTCTCTCCGAGAGTACTGTACTGTAACTACTGAGGACTGGGGAATAGCGGGGAACTGGGGAATAGCGTAATGATTATGACCATACTGTAACAAAACCCCTTATCCATTACTGTAACAAACCCAAGCCGGTCATATGTCATTACCTATTCAAATCACTAATTTCTACTGTAACAAACCTGTTTTAAAACTGTTTAGAACTGCATGATTCTATTTCTTATTTAACTGTTTAATTAGCATGCTTTGCTCCCTCCTGACTGGAGACAACATTTTAGGTAACACTGTGGATGATGAGCTATACTATAATAGCTATTATGATCCGGTTCTCTACCTTGCGACGGTACCGGAGCCGTCTTTGGAGGACGTCGATCCTGGGAATACTGAACCTGATGCTTAGATAGTTTCCCTTTTTCTGCATTTTTCTTTTATTTGGAGTTTGTAGTTTTATTTTCAGTATTTCCCTTCCAGTTGTATTTTTGAATATTTTATCAAATAAAGTTTCAATTCCGAATAGAACAGTTGTGACAAATGTACTTGTATTGTTGTGAATACCTGCAATGGAACAGCTTACTGCCGCCGTCTCACCACGGTGCAGGCTGGGCATGATCCGACTAGACCCAGAATATTGGGATCGGGTCGTGACAACTCTCCTAATGAGTGATGACCCCAAGCAACCCGGACAAGGCTAATTGTTTGGTTCTTGAGTATCTTCTCTCTTCGGTCCAAAATGGACACCGGCTGCTCCTCGTAAGACAAGTTGGTACCAACAACCAATTCAGAATGATCAAGGATATGGCTGGGGTCCGAGACATACCTTCGCAATTGAGATACATGAAACACGTCATGCACCTCTCATAACGAAGGTGGAAGGGATAAACGATAAGCAACATCGCCTACCCTATCAAGGATAACGAATGGTCCTACGTATCGTGGACTCAACTTCCCGCGAACGCCAAATCTAATGACCCCACGGGTAGGTGAGATCCGCAAGAATACGTGGTCCCCAACGGAAAACTCTAGCGGCCTACGATGCTGGTCCGCCCAATGACGATGCCGATCCTGCACAACTCGGAGTCGCTCTCTAATTCCCTTAACCACTTCAACCGTCTGAACAATCAATTCTGGGCCTAGCATCTTCCTCTCTCCGATATCATCCCATGCTAGTGGCGATCTACACTTCTTACCATATAGAGCCTCGAATGGCGCCATCTGGATACTAGCTTGGTAACTGTTGTTGTATGAGAATTTGACTAAGTGCAGGTGGCTCTCCCAAGATCCTCCAAAATCTAGGGTGCAAGCTCGCAACATATCCTCCAAAGTCTGAATTGTTCTTTCTGATTGCCCGTCCGTCTGTGGATGGTAAGCCGTGCTAAATCTCAACTTGGTACCCAGACTATGATGTAAGCTCTTCCAAAAATGTGATGTAAAGCGAGTATCTCTGTCTGACACAATACTGACAGGGACTCCATGTTGCCTGACTATCTGTTGCATATATAATTCTGCCAATTTTTTTGTAGATTGCCCTACTCTGAAAGGAAGAAAATGTGCTACCTTTGTAAGCCGATCTACTATCACCCAAATGGCATCTTTACCACTTGGCGATCTTGGTAAACCGGTCACAAAGTCCATTGTGATGTGTTCCCACTTCCATTCCGGGATAGGAAGTGGCTGTAATAATCCAGCTGGCCTCTGCTGTTCTGCCTTCACTTGCTGACATACCAAGCAACGGAAAACAAATCTAGTTCGAACTCTGAAGCAAGATCCGGATGAATCCACATAATCTCGCCATTGTCAAGAGACAAGGGGACAAGACCTTCACTTCGTGGAGGAGGGAGATTCTCGATCTCAAGAGTGGCTTTGGGGATAGGAATGACACCATACTGTACCATCTGCGGTGGGAAGTCACCGAATTGAACTGAGACCATGTTTGCGGTAACAGTCTTTTCGTCTTGTTGCAGAGTGACAACACCAGCGTTGACCAGCTCTTAAATTTTGCCTTTGAGCACATAACATGCTCGAGTGGGATGCCCAATGAACCTGTGATAAATACAGTACTTAGGATGATCAGTCTTACCGACTTCATCAGGCTTCTTGGGATCTGGGAGCTGGAGCTTGTTGCTTTTGATCAAGCAATCAAAGATCTCACTGTGTCATTCTCGTTAAAAGAGTACTCTACTTTCGGACGAGGTTTCCTTGGTGGAGGTGCTGAAGGAGTAGAAGTGGACGTAGGGGGAGCCACGTTGACCGTCAGAGATTCTTTGTTCTTATTCGTCAAGTTGATATTCAAAGTTTCTTTTTCTTTGCGGTTGTTCTGGCGATTGCCACCACCCGATGTCTGATGTTCATCCCGGTCGGGGTTAGACATTTGTACCCCTAGCTGCTTGAACTTGTCAGCGCTAACTTCAGCTGCTTTAGCGTTGACAATGAAGGATGGCCAGTCTTGGAACTGAGTAGATCTTGTCCACATGCTGATGATAGGCAAAAGATTTGCCTTGCAGGTGTCTATGGTGACAGCGGCCGGAGTTCTAGGAGGCATTTTTAAAACTTTCCGGCGGAACCTTTCAATGAAACTCTCAGCAGTTTCATTGTATCTTTGTTTGATTTTATTGAGGGCTGACATAGTCATGTCGTTGATCCCCTCATAGAATCGTTCCAAGAAAATTTGTTTTAGGCCAGAGAAGGAGGTGATACAACCATCGGGCAAGCTTCTGTACCAATCGTATGCTACGTTGGCTAAACAATCGACGAATACTCTGGTAAGAAGAGCATCATTTGGTTAAAGTTGGACAGTCATAACCTCAAAGTGGTTAATGAACTGACTGGAAGAAGTGCTGCCATCAAACAGCGAGATTGTTGGAATCTTGTACTTAGGAGGAAATGGGACTTCCTTCCATTCAACTGGGTAGGGTTGCTTGATCCCTAACCTCTGCAAGTTGTTTTTCTCTTTGAAGGCCTCGAACTGAGTGCGCAGAAGCTTGACAGCTTCATTGGTATCTTCCACTGATGTAGAAGGAGCAGGCTAAGTCACAGTGTTAGGGAGAAGAACAGCGTGGTAAGCACTACCCCCAGCACCTGACTGACTGGGTATGGGTTGGATCTGTACAGGAGGTACTTGAAGAGATGCTACCCCCAGTCCTGCATTGACAGGCACCGACGATGCTATGATTTCAGGATTTGCATGAAGTACGGTCGGTGGTACCGTATGCTGGGCCACAATGATAGAATGCATACTTGCAACCATTTCGGCCATGGTAATTTTCAATTTGTCTTCTAATGCAGCTATTCGTTGTTCTTGACTAGCCGAACTGGAAGCATCTGGATCTTCAGTGACAACATAAGCTGTCACTTCTCTAGGTACGATGGAGGACACCGTCTGCTCCGAACTTTCGCTATATGCATCATAGTCGGAGAAAGAGTCATCTCCTGAGTGAGAAAGAGGAAGATGACCAGAAGGATCTTGAAGATTCCTTTGACCGATCGTATCTAGGCTTCGGGATCGGGTATGTTGGAATACTCCATCAGAAGATTCTTGGAGTAGATTCAAATACCGCTGGCTTGGCTTGCGAGGCTTACCGTGCTTGGAGCACTTCCTACCCCCAGTGTCTCTGGAAGTCATGTTGACGGAAGCGTACAAAACTTCGTCTTTATTTTCTGACATAGGTTCAGAGTTTGTAAAGTTCAGACGATCGAAAACAGATCGTCTGGTTGTCTGACAACAACATTTGATGACCACTTTGTGGTTACAATGGTGTCCAAGTGCTTGCACTGGGGATGTTGAGATGTTGTCCCACTTTTGCTTGAGATGTTCTCGGAGATCAGAAACAGTGACGGGACGAGAAGAAGTTCGAGGGATGTGTTCTTTGACAATGTTCGAAACATGGTTTCGGTTCTTCAAATATTTTGTCCCTTGAGTGTACAAGGAAGTACTCATTTTATTGGCATAAGTGTCAGGATTTTTGATCCTGGAAGTTTGCTTCTGATGCTGGTTGGTCTTCAGCATTGGCTGTTTGCGTTTCACCGAAGTTGGTCGATTGAGATAAGTTCTTAAATCAGCAAACTCACCCCCAGGAGTTTCTGTCTGAGACACTAGTAATTTTCCCCGTTTTGAACGGGAGATTTTGAGAGTTGGAAAATCTTGGAACTCTGCTACCGGAGTAGGCAGAATACCTCTTTGATCAGTACACTTCCCTTTGGCAATGAAGAAAGAAGAACCCTTATTGGAAAGAGTTCTTGTACTGACTGGTGCCGTTGCACTTTCAGATTGATCTTCTACGGTAAAAACCGAAGAAGACTGGGAAAAGACCAAAGGGCCTTTTCCTTTGTTTTGTGAAGAAGGGTTAGCTAAAGAGTGTTTCCCTCTGTTGTCTTTCAAATCATGGGACGAGGAAGTTTGAGAAAAGACCAACGGGCCTTTTCCTTTGTTCTGGGGAGGAGGAGGAATAGCCAAAAGACTACCCCCTGTGGATTGCGCAGGAGCAACAGGGTGCTTAAGAGGAGGAGCAGAGCTTTTCCCCTTGCTGTGAGAAGATGAGAGATTAGCCAAAGGGCTGTCTCTCTTAGACTGCGCTGGCGCAGTTTGCGCATGGGTTGATGGCGCACTGGCAGGTTGCACATGAGTGACTCTGGCAGAAAGTCTTCTGGTCTCAGTCACAGTGGCTTGCACAGCAGGAGTCTTGTTGGCAGAGTGTTTATGTTGTACTCTGGTTGCTAGAGTGGTGGATTGTGCAGGCAAAGTTGCAGCCAACTGCACCAGAGGAAGAGGAGTCTTGCACTTTGACAGAGCAGCATAGGAAGTGGTTTACGCACTGGGAAGGGGAGCAGCATACTGCGCATGGGCAGTAGCAGCAGACTGCACAACAGTCTTGGGAGCAGAAACAGCAGACTGTGCAGCAGAGACAGTAAGCTGCGCAGAGGGTTGTGCAGAGGACTTTGGAGTCTATACTGAACAGACTTTGCTCTTGGCAGAAGTCGTAGTGCGATGAGCAGTCTCGGAGTTGATCATCGCCTCGTAGGCCGTCTGGTTGACCTTTACAACCAGCGTCTTTCGCGTCTTTCCGATAGACGCAACGTCACATTGAGTTGTCACTTCCTCGTCGGAGGAGAAAGTCGTCCCCAGCAGAGTCGCCATTTTGTTTGCAAAAACAAAAGTTTATCTTTATTTCACAAACATTATAAGAAAATTACAAGAATTCTGGGAAAGTACAACTATAGGAATCCGATCTGATTGACGATCGCTTTATCCCTTGGACGATGTGAACTTTGAAGACGATAGCCTCTGAAGATTGCAGCAACACTTTGGCAAGAACTCCTGATCTCTGGTGATGATCTCTGATCTCTGTGTGTATGTCTGTACGATGAAGGCTTGAAACTCTATTTATAGAGTTTTGGAAATAACTAACTTTTAGTTATTCTGACTTGCGCAGGTTGGATTGCGCACACTTTGGATTGCGCAGGCAATGAACTACGCAGGCAGTTACTCGATCGTGGACCATCTTTATGTGACGCGTGGCATTATTTGATTGAAATGCGCTTGATCGTGTACAGACGGTTGCCACATGATGAGTAATTGATGGCATGAAGGCCACGTGTACATTGTCAGTTATCTTGATGGAGTGCGCCACCTGAATTGCGCTGGCTTCGAATTGCGCTGGGATGGACCGCGCTGGGATGGACTGTGCTGCAGAGAGTCTGGCAGATTGCGCTGCATGTACAGCTGTCCTCGAGCGCTGTGCTGTACGATAAACGAACAGTTTCCTCGTTCTTTGTGTTGTCAGTTGTCAGAAGATCTGATTCTCTGTCAGGTAATGATGACAAGGTCACGTCAGCTTGCGCACTTGGATGAGTGCGCAGTTCAATCTGCGCAATCGAATTGTTGCACAATCTGTCTTCTGCGCAGTTCACTTGAAGGATGCATAATTTGATTTTTATGACTTCTTTGATGGGTGCAACTTGATTTTTAGGACCTACATCGCTCTTTCCGAGTTGTGTGCGACGAGGAGATACCGATAGAGTGGGAGTTTTACCACTAGGAGCATTCGGAACAAGTCTGCACATAGACCCGAATCAACTCTTAGGACAGTCCTTCGTGCGTGACTTTTCCGGAGGCCGGTAACATTTACTTTATTTTATTTTGTTTGCAGATTTTTTGGAATAATTTCCAACAGCAAATGCTAAACTGACCGCGGGAGGGGGTCACCGCAGACCTGGCCCACGCCTACATGTCCTTCTTCCATTCGCCCCCCCTCCCGCTGGCCAGGACCGCGGTCCATGTAGCACTACCGATATGTTGACAGAGCTGATGTTATCTGACTCCTGTTGAAGCTCTATGTCGCCGGCAAGGGTATAAACGAGCCGAACGAACACGGACAGTCCACTGTCCATGTTCTGTCCGAAAATAAAAATGAGTTCGGATGGACGGACACGGATAGTCCATTGTTCGAGTTCGGATCGGACGGACACGAACAACCACTGTTCGTTAATTCAATCGGACGAAGTCACGTCCCAGAACCAGAATACTGGAGAGCGGGGGCAGACATAGCCAGCTACGTATAATGAAATAGAATCTACGTCACTATACGGTCATGGCTGTCTAGATATATGAGGGTTTAACTACAATCCATCAGTCTCCTACGGTCAAGAACAAGCCTATTGTCTCAATCACAAGCAAGCAGTAACAGTCACAAGATGTTAGAACATCAATATACAATAGTAAGGCGTCCCATACATTACATATTGGATGATCATAAAGCTAGTCGTACAAAATGTCAGGACTAGCAAGAGTTTTAGTCAATATATGATCAACCCTAGGATTTGTCAATCATGTTACAGCCCGTAGGCAGACAGTAAATAAAGGTGCAATACGAGCTAATACGTGCTCGCCGGCTAAACGCCTCAAAAGAATAATTTTACAAACAGAGTGGGAGGACAAAAGAAACCCACTCGTTGCCCTGGTTACGCCTGGTTGTCACCATCGGGCTGGAAGACAGGTGGATCCTCTGGTGCTGCTCCGATATCTGGCCACACAAAACCAGCTGGGTCAGACCCCAAAAAGAGCAAGTGCCACAAAGGAGGCTTCACTTAGGAACTAAAACCAGCATATCACAATAGAATATTAAAGATAATAAATAAAGAACTGATAATAATAGAGATAACAACAGTAAACTGAGTACGAGGAAACTATTCAAGTAGCCAGGTCACAACCCTTAAACCAAAAAAGGACCGGGGTTGCAGCCCTTCACCTGAATAGAAACCCGTCTCAAATACTATTGGTACAGTAAAGACAATAAACGAAGAGAGGACACAGAACTGCTCCGGGAGCCAGGTTACAACCCTTAAACCAAACAAGGACCGGAGTTGTAACCCTTTGCCTGAACAGAACTGGACCCCTGATCTTTATTGCTAAGGCCAGTATAAATAATCATGGTATTAAGGTAAGGTAAAACATGACGAACATGGCATGGGGTTGCAATAAGACAATAAACGAAGAGAGGACACAGAACTGCTCCGGGAGCCAGGTTACAACCCTTAAACCAAACAAGGACCGGGGTTGTAACCCTTCGCCTGAACAGAACTGGACCTCCGATCGTTATTGTTAAGGCAAGCATCAATAATCATGTCATGTCACAATCTTGCACAGGATCAAGATAAGACTAAGCTGGAATAAACTATATCCAATCAATCACGGCTAATCAAGAGTACGGCTTGATACTTTTATCTAACTAGGGTTATCACAGGCCTAGTTACTAGCAAGATGCAATGAGATTATCCCAACAGCCACAAGCCCTGTAGATCATCCGGTTATCCAGGTCGAATGTCCGTTTAGGAAGAATGCAACACGTGACTGTGTGCTGGAAATGTGCCCTACTCGTCGGTAGGCTACAAGTCCACTGAATGCGCCCAGATAACGGGATTGCCTGTAGCTGGGAATCTCTTCATGACTACTGAATCATTCTAGTTAATTATTCTTAGTCAATTTCAGTAGGTACCCCTGACCGTGGTACTCAGGGGTCCCTATCCTAGACATGATGCAAGAAAGTACTTAGTTTATTTATACAAACACAATCGTCCACGGTGTCCAAGTCTTTCATACTTGTCATGTCAGGCTAGCTATCGTAACAACATGCCGAGATATATCATGTCAGTTTACTTGTCAAGAGTGCGCCACAGCGGGCCACTATCGTGTTCTATTCTTACAATATCATGAATGAGAGAAACTTGCATAAAATAACTAGTGATATATTCTTGATACCAAGGAAAAGATCTACAACTTCCATGTTGGGAGTTGGGAGAAGTTCGAGCCATAATTCAGTCAATTAGGACATATAACAGTTAGAAATAGCCAAAATAGGCATTATGTGGCCTATTCAACGACACCATATGCGGCCAACGGCGACATGCAGCCTATGCGGCTCAACTGCGATATCATATGCGGCCAACTGCGACATGCGGCTCATGCGGCTCAACTGCGACATCATATGCGGCCAACTGCGACATGCGGCTCATGCGGCTCAACTGTGACATCATATGCGGCCAACTGCGACATGCGGCTCATGCGGCTCAACTGCGACATCATATGCGGCCAACTGTGACATGCGGCTCATGCGGCTCATTCGCGACATCATATGCGGCCAACTGCGATATGTGCCTTATGCGGCTCATTCGCGACATCATATGCGGCCAACTGCGACATGTGGTTCATGCTGCAGATGAACATAAAAATGACCAAAAATTGCTTTTGGCCATAACTTCCTCATCCGAAGTCGAAATCACGCGAAACAAAAGCCAAAACCGCATGAAATTGAATTCTCTATAACATAGAACCAATAGTTTTCGAAAATAACCAAGTTTTAGAGATCAAAACTAAGAAAACCGAAAAGTTACAAACTTAGATCTACAAGAATCCATCCATCAAATCCAAAAATGTCAAGTTCTAAAGAGGCTTAGAATCAAGTAAGGAAGAGAATGGAACAATAAAACTTGAGATCCATCACGAAGCAAGTTTGCACTTGCCTAGCTCTCTTTCCTGGTAGGTGGAAAAGTAAATGGTGGAGAAGAAGAAGTGAAGGAGAAGAATAAATGAAGAGAGAGAGAGAGTTAGGTGGAAATATAAATGAGGGTGGTGGTGGTAGGTAGGGGTTCTCCCCTTGGTTCATGATGAACCAAGGCAACCCAAGCCTAGCCAAACCAACCCAAAATAAACTGAGCCAAGCCATGAGATATGCGATACAAGATAAAATACGTACACGTATTCCAAGATACGTAATACGAACTACAGGCATTACAACTCTACCCACCTTAAAAGAATCCCGTCCTTGGAATTTAATTAAGAGGCTAGAGGGATAAGAACAAGCTATACTATTCATAGGCAAGCTATACTAATCAAGCAATCAAGTAATTATTCTTGCAAGCAAGAAATCGAAGGCATAAGGCATAAGAAAGATATTATACCTCACGAGTCAAACAGGTCGGGATATCGCGATCGAATATCATCCTCACGCTCCCACGTCGACTCACCCAAAGAGTGATGACCCCAAGCAACACAGACTAAACTAATAGTCTTGTTCTTGAGTATCTTCTCTCTCCGGTCCAATATAGACACGGGCCTCTCCTCATACGAAAGGTTGGTACCAACAACCAATTCCGAATGATCCAGGATGTGGCTCGGGTCCGGGATATACCATCGCAGTTGGGATACATGGAACACGTCATGCACCTCACGTAGCGACGGCGGAAGAGCGAGACGATAGGACACATCACCTACTCGCTCCAAAATATCGAACGACACTATATACCTAGAACTAAGCTTTTCTCGTACGCTGAAACGAATGACGTCGCGGTTAGGCGAAATCCTCAGGAATACATGATCGTCGACAGAAAACTCAAGAGGGCGCCGATGAGAATCAGCCCAATGACGCTGGCGATCTTGGGCAACTCGAAGATGATCTCTGACTCTTCTGACCACTTCAACGGTCTGAGCAATCATTTCCGGACCTAGCATCTGCCTCTCTCCAACATCATCCCAGGCTAGCGGGGATCGACACTTCCTACCATACAGTGCCTCGAACGGTGCCATCTGGATACTGGCCTGGAAACTGTTATTGTACGAGAACTCCACCAGGTGCACGTGATCTTCCTACGAACCACCGAAGTCGAGTGTACATGACCGCAACATATCTTCAAGAGTCTGGATCGTACGTTCTGACTGGCCATCTGTCTGCGGGTGATAAGCTGAACTGAACTGGAGGTGAGTTCCCAAACTTTCTTGCAAGCTACGCCAAAAGTGCTACGTAAATCTTGAATCTCTGTCTGAAGTGATACTGACTGGTACACCGTGCAATCTGACAATCTGCCGGAGATACATCTCCGCTAGCTGAGCCGTCGACTGACCAACTCTGAACGGGAGAAAGTGAGCCACCTTCGTAAGCCTGTCTATGACAACCCAAATAGCGTCTCTGCCAGCCGGGGATCTAGGCAATCCAGTCACAAAATCTATGGTTATATGCTCCCATTTCCACTCGGGAATCAGCAATGGTTGAAGTAGTCCAGCTGGTCTCTGATGTTCAGCCTTAACTTGTTGGCAGACTAAACAACGAGAGACAAACCGGGCTATCTCCCTCTTCATGCCATTCCACCAAAAGTGCTGACGGATATCACGGTACATCTTCGTGCCACCGGGATGAATGGAATACTGCGAACTGTGGGACTCTGCCATGATCTCATGTCTGATATCTCTACTGGGTACACAAAGATGCTTACCATGTCGAAGTGTACCGTCTTCATGAATGCATAACTCTGGTCTTCGTCCTGCCTCACACTCTGCTTTGAGTCGCTGAAGCTTGGAATCTACTGACTGCGCCATCCGAATCCTCTCGACTATAGTGGACTGAACTTGCATGCTGGCCATCAATGCCACACTGGAAGGGAGGACAACTTCTATACCCATCTTCTGAAGATCGGCTAACAGTTCTGGTTGCGCTGTCTGGAAATAAACTCCGGCTCTCCTGCTCAATGTATCTGCAACAACGTTGGCCTTCCCTGGGTGATACTGCAGGTTGACATCATAATCCACAAGCAGCTCTAGCCATCTCTTCTGACGCATGTTGAGATCCTTCTGGGTGAAAACATACTTCAGGCTCTTGTGGTCGGTGAAAATTTCTACCCTATCTCCGTACAAGTAGTGCCTCCACAACTTAAGTGCAAACACTACTGCTGCCAGCTCCAAGTCATGGGTTGGGTAATTCCTCTCATGATCACAAAGTTGTCGCGACGCATAAGCTATTACCTTCCCATGCTGCATCAGAACACATCCTAAACCTCTGTCCGAAGCATCATAATACACTGAGAATCCTCCAGTTCCATCTGGAAGCGTGAGAATAGAAGCCGTCATCAAGTCTCGCTTCAACCTCTCAAAAGAATCCTGGCACTCTGCTGTCCAAGCAAACTGCACATCCTTGCGGGTCAACTGGGTCAATGGCGCAGAAATTCGAGCAAAGTCTGAAATAAATCGCCGGTAGTAGCCGGCCAAGCCAAGAAAACTGCGAATTTCTGCCACTGTGCTAGGTACCGGCCACGACTCAATGGCCACGATCTTCTGGGGATCCACTTCAACTCCTCCTCGGGTGATGATATGACCCAAGTACGAAATGCGATCGAGCCAGAACTCGTATTTACTAAACTTGGCATATAACTGGTGCTCTCTGAGAATCTAGAGGACAATTCGGAGATGCTGTTCATGCTCCGCTTCACTCTTGCTATAGACCAGGATGTCGTCTAGAAACACAATCACGAACTGATTCAAATAAGGCATGAAGATGCGATTTATGAGGTCCATGAATACAGTCGGCGCATTGGTTGCTCCAAATGGCATCACAAGGAACTCCCAATGCCTATACCTAGATCTGAAAGCTGTCTTCGGGATGTCCTGCTCTCTGAATCTGATCTGGTGGTATCCTGACCGCAAGTCAATCTTCGAGAACACGGCTGCCCCTTTGAGTTGATCAAACAAGTCATCTATCCTCGGAAGAGGATATCTGTTCTTGATTGTCACCGAGTTCAAGGTACGATAATCAACACACAATCTGGATGTACCATCCTTCTTTTTCACAAGAAGCATCGGGGCTCCCCAAGGCGATCCACTAGCACGAATGAATCCCTTGGTTCTGAGTTCTTCAATCATCTTGTACAATATCTCTAGCTGACGGTGCCATCCTGTAGACTCTCTCTGACACTGGGGCTGTCCCGGGAATCAAGTCGATGGTAAACTCGATCTCTCGCTCTGGCGGCATCCCTGGAAGCTCTTCTGGAAAAATATCTGGAAACTCTTCGACTATCCGAAGTAACTGTACTACTGCCACTGCCATCCGCAACACTGAAGGAGAAGGTTCAACTTTGCCTCGGGAGAAAGAAAACTCTGGCTCGCCTAGAATGCTAAAAATAACCCTGCCAATGTGGCAGTCTATCCTAGCATACTGGTCCCTCAACCAATCCATCCCTAAGACCACATCATAATCGGCCATCGGAAACTCTATCAATCTAGCGGGGAATTCTCTACCGCTAACTACGATCCGATACGAGGAAAATACTCTATCTACTCCCACAAGTCCATTACCAGTAAGTATATTGAGCCTCACTGATAATGACCCGGGCTTTAATCCTACCCGTGTCGCGAATCGTGTAGACATAAATGAATGCGAGGTACCAGAATCAAATAATACTGAAGCTGAAAAGGTGTTGACGAGAATAGTACCTGCCACCACCTCACCTGGTGCTATTCCTTCTTCTTCCATGGTCAAAGCCAGCACTTGACCATGTCCTCTGGGTGCGGGTCCTCTCTGCTGAAAATTCCTCTACCTGCTCTGGATCAGGGCTTGGGCTTGGGCATACTGTTGCAGTCTCTGCTGCTGGAATGCCTGGGCCTGCGTCGGCAATGGCCTCGGGAACGGGTACTGCAGCTGCTGCTACTGCTGGACTGGTGCCGGTCCTCTAACTGAAGGACTAGAGAAAGCGGATGAACTCCCCCTGTTCGGGCAATTTCCAACCCTGTGGTCCGAGGCACCACAAACCAAGTACAAACCCTGTGCTCTGCGACACTCCGATACCACATGCCCTGGCTTTCCGCAGTGTGAACATCCCACTGCGGAAGACTGCTTCTTTTTCTGCTGCTGAGGGTGCGTCGGGGTGGAATGCTGAACCGACGTCACTGAGGCCGTCCGCCTCGGAGCTCCAATGGTCAAAGCCCTGGCTGCCGGGGCTGGTGCTGATGACTGATTCATCTGCCCGTGAGATCGCTTCCGACCTCCGGTCCTATCCACGATCCTCTGGGAGGTATATTCATGCCTCCGGGCTGCTCTCAACACTGCATCAAAAGTCTGATGCTCAAACTGCTCTACCGCCAATAAAATCTCTAGGTGGAGCCCCTGCTGGAACTGCTGGGCTCTATCGAACTCGGTCGCCACCAAGGTGGGAGCAAACCGACTAAGCCTGGAGAACTCGGCCGCATATCCATCGACCGTCCTGCCCATCTGCTTCAGATTGGTGAACCTCGTCTGTAGATCATACCGAGCTACAGCATCAAAATACTTGGTCTGGAATCTCTCCCTGAATACTGTCCATGAAATAGGGGCCACTAATCCCTCGGCCTGCGCTGCCCACCAGCTGCGGGCAAGATCCAATAATTGTAGGCGCACTACGGCCACCTTCTCGTTCTCTGGAGTCCTGGCTGCTTCTAGAATTACCTCTGTGTCCTGAAGCCATGTATCTGCAGCGATTGCATCTTCACTGCCGTCGAAGAAGGGAGGGTTCAAGCGCTTGAAGCTGTTGGCCGCGCTATTACCCTGATGACCTCCTATGGTCAAAGCGTCTGCCACCGCCTGGTGTAAAGCATCTCCTCGACGATCTTAGAAAGCTAATAATGACCTGATGAGACCCACCAAAGTGCCATCATCAGGCTCTGCAAGCTGGACGGGCTGAACTGGTGGTTCTCCTTCGGTAGGCATGACTCTGGAGGCTACTCCTGAATACTGGGCTTGATCTCCAGGTTGCTGCTGGTCCGCTGGAGGTGCACCGCCTTGCTGATCGGCAGGTCCAGGAATAATATCGCTGAAGAAGACGACATAGGGAACAATAAGGAAAGACCATAACAGATCAACGATACAAGCATGTGATCAGGTCAAGATTCTCAGGGATTTGAAGATACGAGCAGAGATCAAGGGCGAATACTGATTGAGACATCTATTCGGTAAACCCTCACATATCTTGATTTACAAGACCTGCATGGGCCACCACTAAAACTATGTCACGTCCCAGAACCAGAATACTGGAGAGCGGGGGCATACATAGCCAGCTACGTATAATGAAATGGAATCCATGTCACTATACGGTCACGACTGTCTAGATATATGAGGGTTTAACTACAATCCATCAGTCTCCTATGGTCAAGAACAAGCCTATTGTCTCAATCACAAGCAAGCAGTAACAGTCACAAGATGTTAGAGCATCAATATACAATAGTAAGGCGTCCCATACATTATATATTGGATGATCATGAAGCTAGTCGTACAAAATGTCAGGACTAGCAAGAGTTTTAGTCAATACATGATCAACCCTAGGATTTGTCAATCATGTTACAGCCCATAGGCAGACAGTAAATAAAGGTGCAATACGAGCTAACACGTGCTCGCCGGCTAAACGCCTCAAAAGAATAATTTTACAAACAGAGTGGGAGGACAAAAGAAACCCACTCATTGCCCTGGTTACGCCTGGTGGTCACCATCGGGCTGGAAGACAGGTGGATCCTCTGGTGCTGCTCCGATATCTGGCCACACAAAACCAGCTGGGTCAGACCCCAGAAAGAGCAAGTGCCACAAAGGAGGCTTCACTTAGGAACTAAAACCAGCATATCACAATAGAATATTAAAGATAATAAATAAAGAACTGATAATAATAGAGATAACAACAGTAAACTGAGTACGAGGAAACTATTCAAGTAGCCAGGTTACAACCCTTAAACCAAATAAGGACCGGGGTTGCAGCCCTTCACCTGAATAGAAACCCGTCTCAAATACTATTGGTACAGTGAAGACAATAAACGAAGAGAGGACACAGAACTGCTCCGGGAGTCAGGTTACAACCCTTAAACCAAACAAGGACCGGGGTTGTAACCCTTCGCCTGAACAGAACTGGACCCCTGATCTTTATTGCTAAGGCCAGTATAAATAATCATGGTATTAAGGTAAGGTAAAACATGACGAACATGGCATAGGGTTGCAATAAGACAATAAACGAAGAGATGACACAGAACTGCTCCGGGAGCCAGGTTAAAACCCTTAAACCAAACAAGGACCGGGATTGTAACCCTTTGCCTGAACAGAACTGGTCCCCCGATCGTTATTGTTAAGGCAAGCATCAATAATCATGTCATGTCACAATCTTGCACAGGATCAGGATAAGACTAAGCTGGAATAAACTACATCCAATCAATCACGGCCAATCAAGAGTACGGCTTGATACTTTTAACTAACTAGGGTTATCATAGGCCTAGTTACTAGCAAGATGCAATGAGATTATCCCAACAGCCACAAGCCCTGCAGACCATCCGGTTATCCAGGTCGAATGTCCGTTTAGGAAGAATGTAACACGTGACTGTGTGCTAGAAATGTGTCCTACTCGTCGGTAGGCTACAAGTCCACTGAATGCGCCCAGATAACGGGATTGCCTGTAGCTGGGAATCTCTTCATGACTACTGAATCATTCTAGTTAATTATCCTTAGTCAATTTCAGTAGGTACCCCTGACCGTGGTACTCAGGGGTCCCCATTCTAGACATGATGCAAGATAGTACTTAGTTTATTTGTACAAACACAATCGCCCACGGTGTCCAAGTCTTTCATACTTGTCATGTCAGGCTAGCTGTCGTAACAACATGCCAAGATATATCATGTCAGTTTACTTGTCAAGAGTGCACCACAGCGGGCCACTATCATGTTCTATTCTTACAATATCATGAATGAAAGAAACTTGCATAAAATAACTAGTGACATATTCTTGATGCTAAGAAAAAGATCTACAACTTCCACGTTGGAAGTTGGGAGAAGTTCGAGCCACAATTCAGTCAATTAGGACATATAACAATTAGAAATAGCCAAAATAGGCATTATGTGGCCTATTCAGCGACACCATATGCGGCCAACGGCGATATGCAGCCTATGCGGCTCAACTGCGACATCATATGCGGCTCATTCGCGATATCATATGCGGCCAACTGCGACATGTGCCTTATGCGGCTCATTCGCGACATCATATGCGGCCAACTGCGACATGTGGTTCATGCTGCAGATGAACATAGAAATGACCAAAAATTACTTTTGGCCATAACTTTCTCATCCGAAGTCGAAATCAAGCGAAACAAAAGTCAAAACCGCATGAAATTGAATTCTCTACAACATAGAACCAATAGTTTTCGAAAATAATCAAGTTTTAGAGATCAAAACTAAGAAAAACGAAAAGTTACAAACTTAGATCTACAAGAATCCATCCATCAAATCTAAAAATGTCAAGTTCTAAAGAGGCTTAGAATCAAGTAAGGAAGAGAATGGAACAATAAAACTTGAGATCCATCATGAAGCAAGTTTGCACTTGCCTAGCTCTCTTTCTTGGTAGGTGGAAGAGTAAATGGTGGAGAAGAAGAAGTGAAGGAGAAGAATAAATGAAGAGAGAGAGAGTTAGGTGGAAATATAAATGAGGGTGGTGGTGGTAGGTAGGGGTTCTCCCTTTGGTTCATGATGAACCAAGGCAACCCAAGCCTAGCCGAACCAACCCAAAATAAACCGAGCCAAGCCATGAGATATGCGATACAAGATAAAATACGTACACGTATTCTAAGATACGTAATACGAACTACAAGTATTACAGACGGTCTACGGACGTATTAAATAAATTACCAAAATGTGTTATTTTATCAAGATACCTTGATAGTTGGTAAAAAAATTAAGTTAAAAGAAAATACAATTGAAGATTATAGAATACAACAAACAATGGTAAAAGGTTAACGAAAATTCAGACAGGACTACAAAAAATTGATGCAAAACCAAAATGATATGACATAATTGATGTAAAAGCAAAAGGAATCTCCACTTTCGGACAGTTCGTGGACAAATTCGGACCGGACATGGATATGACCGTGTCCAGGACCGAATTTCTAAACGGATCCAAAAAATATCCAAGTTCTGTTCGTTAATTCAATCAGACCATTTATCAAATCGGACTCGTACGGACAATGAAATAACTTGTGCATTTTACAGCTGTCGATACCGAGAAAGAAATTAAACTGTTGCATGCATGTTTCTGCAGATAATATATGGTACGTTTCCTCTATTTACAACGGATTGCTACAGCTCCCAAATATTTTGGATCCAGAAGATTTATATTAAGCAGCAGATCACCACTTAGATACCTAGTGAACTACTATATTACAACACTCTTGGTTCCAATGAATAGAATAGCAAGCAACTAAAATCTACTTGTGTCAAGAGACACATACGAACACCACAACAACTAACAATAATGCTAAGTCTACTACCAAATTCTTACAACCCTTTTACAACCACTCACCCATGTGCTGACATGTGGGTCATGGTCCACATGTCAGCAATGGGTGAAGGTTGTAAGAAGGTTGTAAGCATTTGGTTGTAACTGTAGCATTACTCCAACAACTAATGGACATAAGTTAGCATTATTCTATTTTGGGCCTAGAACTGATCAATCCAACCGAATCACAGATTCGGTTCAGATTGAAAAAAAAATTCAATTTGGTTTCGATTTTAAAAATACTCAAATTCCTCATTAGTTTTGCCCCAAACCCGAATAAGACTTATACAATAATTAAATACCTTCAATTTTATGCATATTTTATGATTAAAAATGTATATATTTTTTACATTCCAATTTTAATAATTTAACTAGTCCAATTTACGACCCAATTTTGAAAAACAACAAACATATGTATAAAAATTGTAAAAGTTTAATATAATTTAGCCTCCATCCTAAATTTGGGTTGGCCCATTAAACAATAAAATAGCTAACCGAATAAACTAAATCAATTATCAATTCAGTTTCAGTTATGATTTTTGGTTTTGGATCTTTAATTTTTTAATTTATTAGATTTTGTTGAAACCGAATAAATCGAACCCCCCAAATTTGTTGTGTCATTTCATCATGTTTGGTTTGATGTAAACCAACACTACTTTCAATGTAAATCAACACTCCTTTCAACAACATCAACTTCACTATTTGCGCCATTTCCTATGTTCTTTTGCTTTCAAAACATAACCATTGGATTTGTATTTGCAGCAATCAAACATCTTCATTTTAGCAGGTGGACTTGTAAATATCATGTCACTCTTAAACTGGGAGGCTATGATCTATAATCATTTTCCTAGAATGGAGTGGAGTCCGTTCTTAATAATACAACTACGTACACTTCTTTCTTAGGGGTGTAACTCGGACAGGCTAAATTCGAGTCCGATCGGATAAATCCGTTAATGGATTAGGTTAGAATTGAAGATACTCGGATTCGGATTCGGATTTGGGTTAAAATATTTGAACTCGATCAAAATTCGGGTTTGGCTCGGGTTTATGTGTCGGGTTACCAGAAGAATCCGAAATCCGACTTATATATATATATATATATATATATATATATATATATATATATATATATAATTTTTTTTTTTTTTTTCTTTTTTTTTAAAAACCAAAGCAGGTGGACGACTCCACCCAACCTTGGTCCGGAGGCCGTGGCCACCGCCACCCAGCCACCTCCGTGGGAGGGAGGGCTCGAACCCGGCCCTCACCCCCGGTGCACGGTGGTGTTACCAGTACACCACGACTCGACATGCTATATATATATATATATATATATATATATATATATATATATATATATATATATATATATATATATATAATTTCATACTTCTTAATAAAAGGTTTAAATTCTAAATTTTTCCACCCAAACTCTTCAACTCCTTATCCTAAATCATGTTTCAGTTTGTATTTTGTAATGATCAAGACTTAATTGCTATTTGATTATGTGTTTAAGATTACTTTTGTTTAAAATTATTTTAAATATTATATTAGAGCCCGATAAATCCGATGGACCCGACCCAATCCGAGTTCAACCCGAGCCAAATCCGATCCTCTGGACTTGGTCTTGGGCTTCATATGTTGAACCCGAGATTGGGCCGGGCTCGGGTTAGGCTTATAATTCATCGGATTGGGCTTGGGTTGACCTCAAGTCCGACCCAACCCGCCCGAGTTGCACCCATATAACAGTCTACAGGTATATCCTTATGTGTTGATCAAAACTTTTAAATCTTATGGTGATGATTAATCTCAATGTTCTATGGAAATATTTCACTTAATTGAATCTTCTCGTATTATATGACACAAGCTAGAACCTTTAAGTAAGTGTTGTCTCCTTTTTTTTTAGAACACTGCAACTATATATAGATGGTTCTTCTTTCTTAACTATACACCCCTTTTTCATACGTGTATATGTTTTTTGGTTGTTTCAAGCAGGAAGTTGTATAGGCTGATACTGAAAGTGATGATAAGGAGACCTCTCTCTATTCCAGAAATTTTGCGCAATTTACCCATCAATTTCTTTAGAAAAATGTTGCCGAGTATGTAGTTTAAAAGAACTAAAAGAAATACTAAATTTGAATATGATGTTGCAATAGATCAAATTGGGGTGGTGCATGATTAGATGAACATTTCAATCCAACACAAAATCATGCTATCCATCCCAAAATCATCTCATTGTCATAACTAGTTACTTTTCTTAGTTCATGAATGTCCTGGCCCAGATTGTTTTATCAACATTTAATTGGTAAAACAAAATCTGCAAAGAAAACCACAAAGAGGGGGTAAAATATATTTTATTTTCGGGAATTATTACATTTTTGGATTATTTTTTGAGTTTTAGAAAACAGAAAACATGATCCTAGTCTCAGTTTGACTTGGTTTGCTCCCTTCTAAAATCCGATCTTTGTCCACTCTCTGGTTCGCCCGGCAGGAACCAGCACAGTCAAACCCGTCTTTGACCAGGCCCGGCCCAACACACCTCTATCCAAATTTTATATGCTTGGTTAATGAGTTGTACATACAAAACAGTCAAGAATGGAGCGGATCAATGCCAAGATATAGTAGACCTAAGCTTGATACATGGACCCAAATCAAGATCAGTTGTATATGTCAAGGAATCCTATCAATCATCACCCAGGTCCCAAATGCCTATTTTTAGGTATGAGCACAAATTTCTGCAGTAAAGATCTGGTCACATGGGACCCAGTTATAACTAGCAAAAAAAATCTGGAAAATCATACTCATCAGGCTGAATAATCTGTTAGCAGGGCAGATCTACCGTAGGCCATTAGGTCGATCATGCATGCAAGTCCAACAACATGATCGATCAGTAAAAAAAAAGAAAAAGATGAGAAAACAGTGACTCACAAGCACGGACTCGATCAACAAAGAGCCGTGAAGTCTCAAACAGGAGAAAGCACTCGTATCAAGACAGAGCGAAGAGTGAAGAGCGTAGAGAGAGACCACTTCTAATACTAATATAGTAGGTAGAGTGCGAAAGACGCATCCCGCCCATACTGATCCAAATCACCCCATTTTTTTTTTATGAATTTAGTAATTTAAATGGTGCCCTTTATAAATTTAGTAATCAAATTGGTGGCCTACTTGGTAATTGTGGTTATAAGTGGGGCTGCAATCGAGCCGAGTCGAGCTTGGCGTGTTTCAATCTCTGCTCGTTAATGCCTGAAGTTATCGAGTCGGTGTTTTAGCTTTCAACTGTCGAGCCAGCTCGAGCTAGAAATTATTAAGCCGAGCTCGAAAACTAAGTCCAAGCTTGTACTCGAGTACGCTCTTGAGTAGCTGGACTCGATTCGAGAGCTGATCACAAGCTTTCCAACTCGAGCTATTTCGCGGGCTTCCGAGTCAGAGTTTCCTAGGTTCGAGCTCGTCTCGTTAAGGAAATTGCTCACTTTCATATTCAAGCTTGGCTCGTTAAGGAAGTCCAGTCGAGATATCGAGCTGTTCGGTTCATTTGCTGCTCTAGTTTATAAGCAAAAGGAGAAAAGAGAAATGATTTCGAAAAATTAAGAAAAAAAATGATTACATCCATCCAAACAAGGAATCACTTTTCCACTTGAAGTATTAACTTTTCTTTTCAAATTTCTTGACATTTCTAAACATCGAAAAAAAATAAAAAATATATAACTTTTAAAGGAGAGGAAATGTCAATAATTTTTTTTTTCTTCCATTCCGCGAACCAAACGAGGCTCTGATACCATCTCTAAGATTTTTTTTTTCTTCCATTCCAGCAGTAAATATGTCATAACTTAGAAATTGTGTTAGAGGATACGAAGTACCTGAGGAAGTGACGGGAACAGATGAACTGTGAGAAAGTGACGGGAACAGATGAACTGTGGTAAAGGGGGGGACTTTTACTTCGAACAGCATTTGTCACAAAATCCTGTAATCGCACTGGCTGTGATTTCTTTCGCATTCATCTTCCCAATACTACCTCGTCGGGCACCTCTGGCAACACTGTATCCCCTGTATCATGAGTAGTATCCGCAGCATCCCCAGCGGACTCTCCTGTCAATACTTCTGCATCTACCTGTGCATCCTGGCCACTCGGTGCCGAGCCACCATCAACCACTCCGGCCTCAGCAACCGTAGCCGGCACCATCCGAAAAGCCTCTATATCGTCTCCCGGCACCTCAACAGATGTATGGCGTGTCGCAGAAGACATCTCGCTAGCAGAGCCACACCCAGAAATTTTTTTTTCATAAAAAGTAACATCACGGGACACAAAAAATTCACCAGTCTCCAAATCATACAGTTTCCATCCCTTTTTATCAAGTGGATACCCAACAAAGATACATTTTCTGCTCCTGCTAGCAAATTTATCATGTCGTGATTTCAAATCATACGCATAGCACAGACAACCAAAAATGCGTAGATGATCATACGAAGGAGCCGAACCATATAAACTTCATAAGGAGACTTAAAATGCAAGATACTAGAAGGGGTTCTATTTATCAAATAACATGCAGCCAGAACGCATTTCCCCCAAAAATCCACGGAAAGAGAACCCTGGAATCTTAATGCCCTGGCTACATTTAAAATATGTCGATGTTTTCTTTCCACCCTTCCATTCTGTTGAGGTGTCCCAACACAGGATGTTTGGAACAATATACCTTGAGATGAAAAATAATCTCGTAAACAATTAAATTCAGTTCCATTGTCACTCCGCACACGACGTATATCAGCCCCAAACTGACGCTTCACCATAGCAATGAATTTAAGGAACATAGAATAAACAGCACACTTATTCGTCAATAAAATAAACCAAACAGCTCTAGAAAAATCATCCACCAAAGTCAAAAAATATCGTGCCCCATTAGATGACGGAACACGATATGGTCCCCACAAATCACAGTATATAAGTTCAAAGCATCTCAAAGCACGACTACTACTATCAGGAAAAGTATCACGAGTCTGTTTGGCTTGATGACAAATATCACAAGGATTATGAGAAAACACACTACTACCAGAGAGAAAAGGTAAAGTCTGCATTACTTTATCTGAAGGATGTCCCAGTCTACTATGCCAAACCTCGGAATCACTCTCTTTGCATGTCAGGATCACCGAAGCAAAAGAAGCTGGAACCTCCCCCAAGAAGTAAAGTCCACCCCTTTGTTCACCTGCTCCAATCACCATCCTCGTACTTCGGTCCTGGACAAAACACAAATCAGGAGTAAATAACATATCACAATTTCTGGCACCAATCAATTGTGAGACAGAGATCAAATTGCAAGTCAATGTCGGAACATAAAGAACATCCGTCAACACCAATAAAGCAGTCAAAAATACTTTGCCTCTTAGAACAGCCTCAATAGTGCTCCCATCAGGCAAAGTCACAGGACAGACAGGGCCCTCAAAGCAATCAACTAAACAATCACGAGAACCTGTCGCATGAAGAGTAGCCCCAGTATCGAATATCCAAGGGACAGAAGAATTCTTATCCATCAGACGATCAGAGTTTGAAGGACCAGGGTTGGAAGGATTGTCGTTACCCAGCAAGCTCATCAGTTTCTGCCATTGTCCACCTGAGAGTGGTGAAGGATACCCTCCATGCATCATATTCGCCGAACTGCCAGCAAGACCAGCAGGGACACCATGACCAGCAGCGGCGACATGATGAACAACCCTTGCGCCACCAGCACCACGTCCTCCATTACGTCCCTGTTGTAGTGCCGGGCCTCTGCCACCACCAGCACCACGTCCGCCCTCACGCCGAGGATGAGTCTTCCACCACTCTGGATAGCCAATCTTGGCAAAGCAAGTTACAACATCATGACCTGTTTTCTTGCAATGAGTACAGATCATACTTGATTTGTCCCTGGAATCTGAGGTTCTACTATTAGAAACAGGAGAAATACGAGGGGAAGTCGTAATAGCCAGCGTCACCACCTCCTCAGTAGCGGATGTGACCTGAGATTTTCGCATATCCTCCTCCTCACGGACTGCCTGGTATGCCCGATCTAAACTTGGCTGAGGATCCTGAGCCAGAAGATTAGATCGGGTATGACCATACAACTCAGCATTCAACCCATACATAAAGTCTTGAAAGTGGTCTTCATCCCTCATAGCCTGTAGCTTTGCAGCAAGTTCACCACAGGTACAAGTAGGCAATGGAAAATAAGCAGCTTGTTCATCCCACAAAGACTGCAAATTTTTAAAGTAGGTTTCCACAGACATTGAAGCCGTTTGTTTGCACTCAGCCAATGCCACCTTAATTTGTTGCTTCCGAGTGCCATTGCTAACAACAAATCTTTTCTCCAACAAGTTCCACAAGGGATAAACCTCCTCAAAGTACGGCAAAGATTTCTTCAGAGACGGATCAATGGTATTAAGAATCCATTGAACCAATAGTGCTTGCACGCATCTCCAATCAAGCAATTTGCTAGCATCATTAACAGGTTTGACTTCAGTACCTTCCAGAAAAGTGATCTTTCGCCTAGAGATCAGGGAGAGACGTATCGACCGAGACCACTCAGCATAGTTCGGTCCACGGAAAACAATAGGAGTAATGATATTTCCTAGTTGATCAGCAGAACTCAGAAAATATGGATCCTTCGGATTAGGATAATTTAGGTTGTGTGCACCGCCACCGCCAGTCGCGACGGAGTAGCTGGACGCAGCATCATCTGCCATCACGAATGTCGGGTGTACAAAAATTTTGTACAACTCCGACGAATCGGCCGCTGATAGACGGGGTCGGCGGCGAATCGGCCGCGATCAGGGGCACCGGATCTGGCGCATAGGGGCGAGCGGATGTCGGGTGTACAAAATTTTGTACAACTCCGACGAATCAGCCGCAGTCAGGCGCGTTGGAGACGGCCGGTGCAGTCGGACGCCGGGATCGGTGAGGAAATATTTGCTTTGCTTTGTACAAAAATTCCTACTCACCTAACTCAATGCTTCTTGCTCACAAACCGAAGAAGCTTTTGCTTTGCTTTGTTATATATAAAAAAAACAAAGCTTTTGCTTTGCTCACAAACCAAGCAATTTACTTTTGCTTTGCTTTTGTTATATATAAAAAAACAAGCAATTTACTTTAGATATCAGCACAGAGGATCTGCTCGAGGCTCACAAACCATAACAGTATACTCCCATAACAGTATACTCCGATTCTTGCTCACAAACCGAAGATGGCAACGGACAGGGCTTCCGCGGTCAGGCGTGCGAATCACGTACGACGGCGGGTCTGCGGCGCGTACGGCGTCGGACGCGTACGTACGGCGGCGAATCGGCGCTGACCGGCGCAGGAGCGGTCAGGCGCGGGATCGGCGGATCATCGCGGATCGGCGGGAGCGGGATCGGCGGACGGCTCAGTCGGAGCCGGGAGGGGAAGGGAGATGTAGAGTCTGGCGGCTAAGATTTTTCGGGAGGCTCTGATACCATCTAGAAAATAATAATGCCTTGTTCTCATTGCTAGGATTTGTTACAATATATATAGTGTCTACATTTGGGCTTATGGGTATGGACCATATTTACATTACAAATATAATCTAACAAATTATAACTTTTAAAGGAGAGGAAATGTCAATGATTTTTTTCCCTTCCATTCCGCGAACCAAACGAGGTCATAATATGTTCTTTAAGTTTGATCCAATATCCTATACAGGAGGCAAAGGAACTGTGGGATAAAATACAAAAAAAAAATCAAATAGTCCATAAGTGGAGGCCAGACCACGAAGAAGAGTACGAGAGGACAGGGAAGGAAACATCTATAATAAGAAAACGTACACTGATCTCCAGCGCCAGGGCCCTATCTAAACAGCAGGTAATGTTTCCCTTTAAGATGCCGATTCCATCTCTACTTTGGCCTCTTTTGGGTTTAGCAGAGTGGGACCGAAAGAAAATCAATTCCTTATCATTTTCTTTCTTTTGAAAAATTCTATGTTTTATTGATTTTTTTGAGAAATTTTAAGTGGCACCCCACTTTATTTTACCATTTTCAAGGTGCACCCCACAAGTTTACAATAATGTACAACACCCCCCACATTACACGATTTCCGTTCAAAGTTAACAGTTGACCGATATTAGACATAAATTAGGACCAAACTGCCCCTCACGTGTTGAGAGCAGTGAACGTAAAAATCGAAAACCCTAAACTACCCTTTATTCTCTAAACGACCCCCCTCTTTCCTTCAGAATTCCAATCGCTCTCTCTCTCTCTCTCTCTCTCTCTCTTCTACTCCCTCTTCTCTCTCGTCGACTATTCACCGTCACCGTTCGTCGACTTTTCACCCTCACCGTACTCCGACGCCTAGGAGAATTTAGAGGTACAAACCGCTCTCTCTCTCTTATCTCCTTTTCCCCCCTTTTTTGACCATTTTTTGATCCATGCTCGATTTTTTTCCCTTTCGATCAGATTTTTGTAAGTTGAAGGTTTCCTCGAAATTCCATGGCGAACCAGATACCCAGGTAAGAAATTATTTAAATTTTTCTAAAGTGAATGAAAATTGTACACTGAAACTGAAAGTTTTTGGGTTTTCCTAAAATAATTTAATTTTTCCTTTCGTTTAGATATAATTTAGGGTTTGTTTTTAGGGTTTTCCCCTAAATTTGTACACTAAAACTTTTAGGGTTTCCTTTAATGTACGTAACATATCATTTTTAGGTTTTGTTTTTAGGAATTTTCCTAAAATTGTACACTGCAATTAGTTGGTTTCCCTTTTTAGGGTATGTTTCCCTACATTTTTAGGGTTTGCTTCCCTTTAATGCACTTTTAGTGTTTGTTTCCCTTCAATGCACTCTGATACAATTGTATGATATTGTACTGTTCAATTGTCTGATATTGTACTGTTCAATTGTATGATATTGCACTCTGATACAGTTGTATGATATTGTACTTTTAGGGTTTGTTTCCCTTTAATGCACCCTTTAATGCATTTTTAGGGTTTGTTTCCCTTTAATGCACTTTTAGGGTTTGTCTTCCTTTTTAGGGTTCAACATGTGATATTAGTTGATAATGCACTCTGATATTTGCATGATATTTGTATGATATCTGCTCTTATGTACAATTCATCTTATGTACAATTCATATGGTACAATTCATATGCTATTGTATGAAATTCATATGCTATTGTATGATATTATGTTCAATTGCTCTTATGTCTATTACTATTTGTATGCTATTGTATGAAATTGTAGGCTATTTTAAGGGTAGTTATGTTCAATTGCTATTATGTGCCATTGTATGCTATTATAGGCCATTTTAAGGGTAGTTGTACTGTTATACAGGAAGTACATGCTTAGGGTCCATTTTAAAGGTAGTTCAATTGCTGTTGAAGTGGACCCAGACTTTATAAGTCTGCTGGATATACCTTATACAGTTGAAAGTAATCACTTGGAGGGAGTTTACAAGTACTACTGGATTGATCAGTTGAAGAATGGGGAAACAATGGAGCTCCTCACTGATGCTGGGTTGTTGGATATGTTTAGTAAACAACTTCCTGACAACAAAGGGGAGATACACATATTCTTAGAAGAATATGGCAACCCTGCAAGTCAAGAGCAACAACCTACTGAGCTTCTAACACCAAGCAAAACTAGGAGAATTAAGAAAGTAGCCTACAAACCAAGAAGACATGTCAAGAAGGCTCTTCATGAGGAGCAGTTGGATCCACTACCTAGTGACAGTGATGTGGATCTTCCTGAGGAGCAGCTGGATCAAATGCCCTCAAGGGTCTTCACTGCTGGAGGGTCTGACCAGGGGGCTCCAACATAGACAGAGGGTGACCAGGAATATGGGACACAGGCAGAGACACAACTCTATGGAGATGAACCACAGGGTACTTTAGAAGAAGCAGATGAATCACAGGGTGAGGAAGAATGTCACGCCCCAGTACCGAAATACGGAGACGGACTAGGCCAGCTACACCATATGAGGTACGTAACGTCATACGGCGATCGTGGCTGTCGAGAGACTAGGGGGTACATGCTACAATCAAGTCTTCTATGGTCCCACAGAGTTCTATGTCTCAATCAATCAAATCACATCAGCAAAAGATGAGCATTAAAGATAAAGCAGTAAGGCGTCCCCGACGCTGTATCAAAATGATCATGAGAGACTAGCTTCATAATTTAGCTATCTCGGAGAGTCAGGAGTACAAAATTATACACAGCTGCAGTCTGTTTAATTACAATTATGTACTGACACAAAATATCAAGTAATCCGGCTAACAGGTGCCGGTGGCTAAACGCCGCAAAAGTATAAGCAGGAGTGGTGGAGAAGGAACCCACTCGAGTCTCCGAACTGCCATGCTCCTAGTATGCACCATAGATGTCAGGGAGGAAGATCGTGTCCTCTGGCTCTGCTACGGGATCTGGCCAAACAAAACCAGCGGGGTCAGCCCCGAATAGCAAGTACCGCCAAGGGGCACAAGAGTTAAGACTAAACCCAGTTAATAGAATGAATGATAATAGTAATACTTATGCTACCATTATAGGGTGGCGCCACATCCTCGAACCCATATGGCACCCTTACAACCAAACAAGGACAAAAGGTGCCGCATGGAGTCGGGACGCGTCGTACTCTATAACTTTCACATAAGTTAAAGGGTATAAACAATAAAAATCTCCTGATCGTGACTTCGGTCGATAGCCTATCGCAGCACAATAACCAACCCAACAATCAAACAAGAACATGGGTTGGATCATGTACCACGATAAACTATGTTCCTCGGTCATTCACAGAAGTAGCACTTCACAACCAGAATAAGTCTTCCGTTCATAACTTCGGTCCACAGCCTATCATAGTACGATAACCAACCCAACAATCAAACAAGAACATGGGTTGGATCACGTACCATGACAGTCCGCTTCCCTCAGTTACTCACGGAAGGTAATAGGATACAAGCAAGTCGTTTTCACGGCCAATCAAGTCTACGCGTTTCTAGTGGAACGAGGTTATCCTCGCGTCATGTTATTAGAAAATCCTCAGATCGTATCTTTCCAGCAAGGCTAGCCAACCCAGGGGTTCGCATAGACAGGTATGATTGAGCACAGGTCCCTCGCAAGGCCACCTTGCTAAAACATATAATATGTAGCAGGAATTAATCGGATACAGTCATCCACTCGTTGCAGATGACACAGTATCCGTGGAGACCAGCCGGCGCGTCAAGACAGCATCTCAAGGCGGCTGGTGTAACACGATCTCGGAATTTTGCCCTCCCCATGCATCTAGTATATTTAGTTGCCTAGTTTAACCCTAGGTGAAATCTTGGACTCACATGCTGTGGCCTGCATGATTATCCTCCTAAGGTCGTACTTTAGTACGAGTACCCTAAAGAGGATCCATGTCAATCAGTATGTCAACATGTTCTACCCTCCTTAGTGTAATGCATCATTGCAAATACGCCACGTGGAGTTACGAGTCTTTTGTCGAGCATGAACAAGAACTGGGACATTCATGTACATGTATCAGGTAGGAACACTTTGTTCTCCGGGGTCACATTAGTGCTCATATCATGCTCGGGACAAAAGGCGTAAGGATATAAAATGGGCATATAATATATATATATAATAATAATAATAATAATAATAATAATAAAGTAACAATATGGGGCACAAAAGTCCATGCGGCCCAAGGGGAGTGAGTCCATACGGCCGGGTCAATACTGGTTCATGCGGCTGGGACTACACGCTCATGCGGCTCAGAGAGCCCCAAGGCGCATGCGGCTGGAAGGTCGGGTTCATGCGGACGAAGGGGTGTCAGCGTATGCGGCTGCGAAGGGAGCAATCGCCAGGCGGCCGGGGTTCAACAGCATATGCGGCTAGGATCAGACGAAGCCTTATGCGGCTGAGCATGGGCGATACATATGCGGCTGGATGACGGATGAGCTTTATGCGGCCCAAAACAGTGGCGCATATGCGGCTGGGTGCAAAAGAACTCATGCGGCTGCGAAGGCTAGCCGCATGAAGTCCATGCGACAGGGGCTCATGCGGCTGGGTCTGAACAAGGCTATGCGGCTGCGAAGGACTTTCCATGCGGCTGAGCTCGAACGAGTCTCATGCGGCTGGATAGGCCATGCGGCCAGAGACTTGCCGCATGAAGATTCATGCGGTCAAGTACTGCTCTTCTTCTCTACTTGACCGAGAAGAGGAGCCAAGCAACCATGGCTTCCAAACTACACAAAACCTTCATCCGGAGCCCAAATCGGAACTTCCTTAGGTCAAAATGGGGTAGAACAAAATTCTCTACAACATGGAACCATCAAAACTTAAAAATAATGAAGTTTGCTAGATCAAAACCAAGAAAATCCGAAAATGGCTAAAACCTAGATCTACAAAGATTAAAGCTTCAAAATGGAAAACTTCAAGTTCTAAACTAGTATAGAATAAGGAGAAGAACATATTTTGACAAATAATTTTATAAGAAAATATCAACAATAATTATGGATCCATCTCTTGAGCAAGTTGGTACTTGCCTTGGTTGGTGGAGGAAAGTAAATGAGAGAAAATAAATGAAAGGAGAGAGAATGAGTTGAGTTATTATATAGAATCTTGAACCCATGGGTTCATGATGAACCAAGGTGAACCAAGAATAGGTTCCCCAAATGAGCCAAAACTGTAGGCCCAAATGCAGATAATAAATTACGAAATAATATTTTTTTTGAATATTTTTGGGAAATACATGAAGAAATACAACATATAAATACAGTATAAATACAAGGTAGATACGGTTTATCGGTTTACATATTAAAATACGTATTCCAGGATCGGGAAGTGACATCTCTACCCTTCTTAGAAAAATTCCGTCCTCGGAATTCCAGCCAAGACAGGATAGTGAAACCAGGGCAAGCAAGGCACAATCGGATACAAGTTAACTATCATAGCAGTTATTATCATACATCACAAGGTGCAAAACAAGCAGGTGCAGATAAGCATGGAATCGTGTCAATAAGGTACAAAAAGATACCTTATCAGTCAAACAAATGCGGATACCGAGATATGATCTCGTCCTCGCGCTCCCAGGTTGACTCTCCCGGGGAGTGATGGTTCCAAGAAACACGGACAAGGCTGATCGTCCGATTCTTGAGTACCTTCTCTCGTCGGTCTAAAATAGATACGGGTTGTTCCTCGTAAGTTAGGTCGGTACCAACGACTAACTCAGAATGATCGAGGACATGACACGGATCCGGGACATACCCATGTAACTGGGACACATAAAACACATCATGTATGCCAGTTAACGAAGGCGGAAGGGCAAGTCGATAAGCCACATCGCCTACCCGAGCGAGAATCTTAAAAGGACCAACGTATCTTGGACTAAGCTTCCCTCGGGTTCCAAATCTGATGATACCCCGAGTAGGTGAAATCCGCAGAAATACTTGGTCGCCCGCTCTGAACTCTAGAGGCCTACGATGCTGATCTGCCCAATGACGATGTCGGTCCTGCGCAACTCGAAGGCGCTCTCTGACCAACTTTACTATCTCCACAGTCTGTGTGATCATCTCTGGTCCCAACAACTTTCGTTCTCCAACGTCGTCCCATGCCAAAGGGGACCTGCACTTCCTTCCGTACAATGCTTCAAACGGGGCCATCTGAATGCTAGCCTGATAGCTGTTGTTATAGGAGAACTCCACTAGATGAAGGTGATCCTTCCAAGATCCGCCAAAATCCAAGGTACATGCCCGTAGCATATCTTCTAACGTCTGAATGGTTCTTTCTGATTGCCCGTCAGTTTGTGGATGATAAGCAGTACTGAATCTCAACTTGGTTCCCAAACTTTGGTGTAAGCTCCGCCAAAAATGGGAAGTAAACTGCGTATCCCGATCTGATACTATACTTACTGGAACACCGTGCTGCCTTACTATCTGCTTCATGTACATTTCTGCTAACTGCTCAGTAGTCTGTCCAACTCGGAAGGGAAGGAAATGAGCGACCTTCGTGAGTCGATCTACTATTACCCAGACTGCATTCTTGCCAGCCGGGGATCTAGGTAAACCGGTCACAAAATCCATCGTGATGTGCTTCCATTTCCATTCTGGGATAGGAAGCGGCTGGAGCAACCCTGCTGGTCTCTGCTGTTCGGCTTTCACCTGCTGACAGACCAGACACTTGGATACAAATCTCGCTATCTCTCTTTTCATGCCATTCCACCAAAAGAACTGCCTGATATCTCGATACATCTTCGTTCCTCCTGGATGAATGGAGTAAATGGAACTATGAGCTTCGGACATAACTTCTTGCCGAAGGTCTCCACTCGGTACACAGAGTCTGTTTCCAAACCTGAGCGTACCATCTTCATGAATCACTATCTCCTTCCTACGGCCTGATTCACACTCCGACCGCAACTTCTGAATCTGTGGATCTCCTGCTTGTGCTGCCCTTATCCTCTCTACTAAGGTTGACTGAATCTGCATACTGGTCATTCTTCCTATATCCCCTGGCAAAACTACTTCGATTCCCATACTCTGAAGGTCTTCTAAAATATGCTTCTGCGAGGTCAGGATAAAGGCACTGTTTCTCCTACTCAGTGCATCTGGAACTATATTCGCCTTGCCTGGATGATACTGAAGATCTAAATCAAAATCCTTCAGCAGTTCTAACCATCTTCTTTGCCTCATATTCAAATCTCGTTGCGTGAATACGTATTTCAAACTCTTATGATCAGTATAAATCTCTACTCGATCCCCGTACAAATAATACCTCCACAACTTGAGTGAAAACACCACAGCTGCTAACTCCAAATCGTGAGTCGGGTAATTCTTCTCATGGTCTCGAAGCTGCCGAGACGCATATGCTATCACCTTTCTATGCTGCATCAATACACATCCAAGACCCTTCCCAGATGCGTCACAATATACTGTAAAGCCTTCCGCTCCTACCGGAAGCGTCAAGATCGGGGCTGAGATCAACCTCTTCTTCAATTCTTCAAATGATGCCTGACAGCTAGCTGACCAAACAAACTCCACGTCCTTGTGCGTCAAACGTGTTAAGGACGCAGAGATCTTGGCAAAGTCCGCCACGAACCTTCTGTAGTAACCAGCTAATCCCAAGAAACTTCGCACTTCTGCAACCGTTCTCGGGACTGGCCAATGCTCTACGGCCTCAATCTTCTTCGGATCCACTGACACTCCTGCCCCAGAAATTACATGCCCTAGGAACGAAATGTGATCTAACCAGAATTCACACTTGTCGAGCTTCGCATAAAGTTGATGCTCCCTCAATGTCTGCAAGACAGTCCTAAGATGTTTTCCATGCTCCTCTTCACTGCTGGAATAGACAAGAATGTCATCTATGAACACCACCACAAATTTATCCAAGTACGGCAAAAAGATGCGGTTTATTAAATCCATGAATACTGCGGGTGCGTTGGTTAGTCCAAAGGGCATTACTAAAAACTCATAATGCCCGTATCTAGATCTGAATGCTGTCTTCGGTATGTCTTGCTCCCGGACTCTTACTTGATAGTATCCCGACCGAAGATCGATCTTGGAAAAGACGCTGGCCTTGCTCAACTGGTCAAACAGGTCATCAATCCTTGGTAGCGGGTACTTATTCTTTACTGTTACTGCATTCAGCTTGCGGTAGTCGATGCACATCCTCGTCGACCCATCCTTCTTGGGAACTAGAATCACTGGCGCGGCCCAGGGCAATTTACTGTCTCGGATGAATCCCTTAGACTTCAACTCTTCTTCATGTTGATACAACTTATCCTGTTCTGACGGCGACATTCTGTAAACTCTGTCTGCAATAGGCCTCGTTCCAGGGTTCAACTCAATGCTAAATTCTACCTCTCTGACTGGGGGTATCCCTGGGAGCTCATCAGGGAAGACGTCGAGAAAATCTTCGACCACTCTCGGAATCTGTCCTGGCTCTGACACTGCTGCTGAGATGACGCCTCCGGCCTGATTCTTCAAGGTTCGAGTAAAGATGAACTGCTCCATCCCAGGAATGCTGAATATGACCCTACCTCCTCTACAATCAATGGTCGCATGACTGTCTCTCAACCAGTCCATGCCAAGAACAATATCAAAATTCCCCATAGGGAATTCAATCAATAATGCAAGCAATAAATGCCCACACACCACTACCGGACATGAAAAGCGCACTCTGCTCACTTCTACGAGCCCATTGCCGGTGAGTATATCCATCCTCTTCGACAATGCCTCAAACACTAGTCCAATCCGTGTAGCATATTGTGCAGAGATGAATGAATGAGTAGCGCCTGAATCAAATAATGCTACAGCGGGAAATGAGGTGACGAGAATTTTACCTGCCACCACGTCACTAGACGCTAGAGCCTCTCCCAAGGTCAATGTGAGAGCCTGGCCCCGCGGAGCCCCTTGTTGCGACCTTCCTCGACCATGCTGTTGCTGCCTCTGAGGGCCTTCGGCTTCCTGTGCATGGCGGAACATCTGAGCCTGCGTTGGTAGACGCTGGGCTAGGGGCCTTACTGCTAATACTGGCCCTCCACTCGGGGTTGCCGCCGGAGCTGGCAATACTGGAAACTGCTGAGCTGGCCCTCCTGACCTCTGCATCATAGGACAAGTAAAAATACGGTGGTCTGAACTACCACACCTCAAGCATAAGCCATTCGCTGACCGGCACACCTCCCTCGTGTGCCCTGCCTTCCTACAGAATATACAGCCCTGGGGTGCTCCCTGACGCTGTTGCTGGTTCCTCGGCTGCTGATGCCGAACTGGCGCTGTATTAGTTGACACGGCCGTCCTCCGCGGCGCTCCTGCATCATGAATACGTACACTGGGTGCTGGTGTCGATGTTCGCTGCATTGCTCCTCCTCCAACCTGGGAATGAGATTTCTTCTGACCTCCTGTCCTCGATGCCAACCTCTGCTGGGTAAGCTCGTGCCTCCGGGCTGCCGTCAAGACAGCGTCAAACGTCTGGTAGTCGTGTCCTTCCACAAGCTGCAATAATTCCAAATGAAGTCCCTGCTGGAACCTCATAGCTTTCTCCGGCTCCGTTGCAACCATTGCTGGCGTAAAACGGCACAATCTGCAGAACTCTGCTGCATACCCATCTACGGTCTTGCCTGCTTGCTTGAGACTGATGAACTTCTGCTGGAGCTCATATCGAGCTACTACGCCAAAATACTTGGCCTTGAATCTGTCACTGAAGGTGGTCCAACAAACAGGGCGTCTTGTACCAACTTCTTCTGATGCCCACCAGTCGCGGGCAAGATCCTGAAGTACCAGTTTGACCTGATCAACCTTCTCATCATCTGGAACCTTGGCTGCCACAAGAATGGCTTCGATGTCTTGAATCCATGCATACGCAGAGATGGCATCCTCCGTGCCATCAAAATACCTCGGGTTCAAGCGACGGAACCTTCCTGATGCTCCCGAGTCAACCCCGGCACTCCTCTCAAGAGCTAACTGAATCCCTTGGTTCAGCAACACGTTCTGCTCCTGCTGCCGAGTCTGTTGCTGTTGGTTAGTGACAAGAAACCCCCGGATGATCTCCAGGAGTGCTACGGCGTCTGGTACTGCCGTTGCTGCTGGTGCTGCTGGAGTTTCAATAACCTGCGGCTGCACTGCCTCTGGCTCCATTTCTGCTCGTGCCTGCACTGGAGAAGGTTCTCTCCCCTGTTGCTGCCCAGTCGAGCCATGCTCTTGCTGCTCTTTCTCATGGGCCTCACCCGCTACTGAGAATGAAGCACCCCTATAGAGAAGAATATAAGATTATCAAGTCCGGACGAGAAAGATTTCGAGGATGCAAGTCAGGTTAGAGATCAAGGCAAGGACAGAGAATTCGAAACAGAATTTCAAGGGGAACAAGTTTTGATTGAGACTCCTAATAATTCGCAATACCCCACAAGTCTGAAAATCAGACCTGCATGGGCCACCACTAAAACCTTGTCACGCCCCAGTACCGAAATACGGAGACGGACTAGGCCAGCTACACCATATGAGGTACGTAACGTCATACGGCGATTGTGGCTGTCGAGAGACTAGGGGGTACATGCTACAATCAAGTCTCCTATGGTCCCACAGAGTTCTATGTCTCAATCAATCAAATCACATCAGCAAAAGATGAGCATTAAAGATAAAGCAGTAAGGCGTCCCCGACGCTGTATCAAAATGATCATGAGAGACTAGCTTCATAATTTAGCTATCTCGGAGAGTCAGGAGTACAAAATTATACACAGCTGCAGTCTGTTTAATTACAATTATGTACTGACACAAAATATCAAGTAATCCGGCTAACAGGTGCCGGTGGCTAAACGCCGCAAAAGTATAAGCAGGAGTGGTGGAGAAGGAACCCACTCGAGTCCCCGAACTGCCATGCTCCTAGTATGCACCATGGATGTCAGGGAGGAAGATCGTGTCCTCTGGCTCTGCTACGGGATCTGGCCAAACAAAACCAGCGGGGTCAGCCCCGAATAACAAGTACCGCCAAGGGGGCACAAGAGTTAAGACTAAACCCAGTTAATAGAATGAATGATAATAGTAATACTTATGCTACCATTATAGGGTGGCGCCACATCCTCGAACCCATATGGCACCCTTACAACCAAATAAGGACAAAAGGTGCCGCATGGAGTCGGGACGCGTCGTACTCTATAACTTTCGCATAAGTTAAAGGGTATAAACAATAAAAATCTCCTGATCGTGACTTCGGTCGATAGCCTATCGCAGCACAATAACCAACCCAACAATCAAACAAGAACATGGGTTGGATCATGTACCACGATAAACCATGTTCCTCGGTCATTCACAGAAGTAGCACTTCACAACCAGAATAAGTCTTCCGTTCATAACTTCGGTCCACAGCCTATCATAGTACGATAACCAACCCAACAATCAAACAAGAACATGGGTTGGATCACGTACCATGACAGTCCGCTTCCCTCAGTTACTCACGGAAGGTAATAGGATACAAGCAAGTCGTTTTCACGGCCAATCAAGTCTACGCGTTTCTAGTGGAACGAGGTTATCCTCGCGTCATGTTATTAGAAAATCCTCAGATCGTATCTTTCCAGCAAGGCTAGCCAACCCAGGGGTTCGCGTAGACATGTATGATTGAGCACAGGTCCCTCACAAGGCCACCTTGCTAAAACATATAATATGTAGCAGGAATTAATCGGATACAGTCATCCACTCGTTGCAGATGACACAGTATCCGTGGAGACCAGCCGGCGCGTCAAGACAGCATCTCAAGGCGGCTGGTGTAACACGATCTCGGGATTTTGCCCTCCCGATGCATCTAGTATATTTAGTTGCCTAGTTTAACCCTAGGTGAAATCTTGGACTCACATGTTGTGGCCTGCATGATTATCCTCCTAAGGTCGTACTTTAGTACGAGTACCCTAAAGAGGATCCATGTCAATCAGTATGTCAACATGTTCTACCCTCCTTAGTGTAATGCATCATTGCAAATACGCCACGTGGAGTTACGAGTCTTTTGTCGAGCATGAACAAGAACTGGGACATTCATGTACATGTATCAGGTAGGAACACTTTGTTCTCCGGGGTCACATTAGTGCTCATATCATGCTCGGGACAAAAGGTGTAAGGATATAAAATGGGCATATAATATATATATATATATAATAATAATAATAATAAAGTAACAATATGGGGCACAAAAGTCCATGCGGCCCAAGGGGAGTGAGTCCATGCGGCCGGGTCAATACTGGTTCATGCGGCTGGGACTACACGCTCATGCGGCTCAGAGAGCCCCAAGGCACATGCGGCTGGAAGGTCGGGTTCATGCGGACGAAGGGGTGTCAGCGTATGCGGCTGCGAAGGGAGCAATCGCCAGGCGGCCGGGGTTCAACAGCATATGCGGCTAGGATCAGACGAAGCCTTATACGGCTGAGCATGGGCGATACATATGCGGCTGGATGACGGATGAGCTTTATGCGGCCCAAAACAGTGGCGCATATGCGGCTGGGTGCAAAAGAACTCATGCGGCTGCGAAGGCTAGCCGCATGAAGTCCATGCGACAGGGGCTCATGCGGCTGGGTCTGAACAAGGCTATGCGGCTGCGAAGGACTTTCCATGCGGCTGAGCTCGAACGAGTCTCATGCGGCTGGATAGGCCATGCGGCCAGAGACTTGCCGCATGAAGATTCATGCGGTCAAGTACTGCTCTTCTTCTCCACTTGACCGAGAAGAGGAGCCAAGCAACCATGGCTTCCAAACTACACAAAACCTTCATCCGGAGCCCAAATCGGAACTTCCTTAGGTCAAAATGGGGTAGAACAAAATTCTCTACAACATGGAACCATCAAAACTTAAAAATAATGAAGTTTGCTAGATCAAAACCAAGAAAATCCGAAAATGGCTAAAACCTAGATCTACAAAGATTAAAGCTTCAAAATGGAAAACTTCAAGTTCTAAACTAGTATAGAATAAGGAGAAGAACATATTTTGACAAATAATTTTGTAAGAAAACATCAACAATAATTATGGATCCATCTCTTGAGCAAGTTGGTACTTGCCTTGGTTGGTGGAGGAAAGTAAATGAGAGAAAATAAATGAAAGGAGAGAGAATGAGTTGAGTTATTATATAGAATCTTGAACCCATGGGTTCATGATGAACCAAGGTGAACCAAGAATAGGTTCCCCAAATGAGCCAAAACTGTAGGCCCAAATGCAGATAATAAATTACGAAATAATATTTTTTTTTGAATATTTTTGGGAAATACATGAAGAAATACAGCATATAAATACAGTATAAATACAAGGTAGATACGGTTTATCGGTTTACATATTAAAATACGTATTCCAGGATCGGGGAGTGACAAAGAAGCAGATGAACAACAGGGTGAGGAAGTAGAAGATGAACCATGGGGGGAAGAAACTGAGTTCCAGAGGGAAGAGATGCAGAGAAGAAGGAAAGTTGCAATTGATGAACTTGATGATGAAGAAGAATACCATAGTTGTGAGTCAACTGATTCTGAAAAAACTGGGGATGAGCTTGATGATTTGTACTCTGATGCAGAGATGGGTGAGGAGGAATACAGAGCTCCTGAGGTGAGTGATCTCTGCCTAGGCCAGCAATGGATGAATCCTACTGAGTGCAGAAGATTTTTAAGGTCCTATGCTATAAAGAAGAGGTTTGAAATTAAATATGTTAAGAATGAAGGGAAGAGGATATATGGTGTGTGTCAAGAAGAGACTTGTCCATGGATGTGCAGGGTTAGGATCTCTTCTGATAAGACAACTTGTACACTTAGACAACTTAATGAAGAACACACTTGCAAGCACACATCAAAGCTGCAAAACAAAATGGCTAATAGCAAATTCATCTCTGAAGTTTTGGAAGAGGACATTAAGGCACACCACAGTTCATGGAAAGCAAAGGACATTCAGAAGCAGATGTGGGCCAAGTTTACAGTGAAGGTCTCATATTAGAATGCATACAAGGCATTATTCAGAGTGAAGGAGATGTTGTTTGGGGGTTATGATGAGAGTTATAGAAAAACCCCTGAAGTTGCAAAGCAAGTTTTGAGAACCAACCCTGGGAGTGTAGCCTATTGTGGAAATGTAGCTGGGACAACAGAGTTTGGTTATTTATGCAAAGGGTATGATGCAAGCTTCACTGGATTCATAAATGGATGTAGACCTTTAGTTGGTTTAGATGGGTGTCATATGAAAGGGAAGTATGGGGGGTATGCTTGTCTGCAACAGCTCTAGATGGCAATAATGGGTTGTTCCCACTTGCTATTTACCTCTGCACATCTGAAAGTGAAGCTACATGGGTCCACTTTCTTAGTATGATCAAACACAAGCTGCTGCAACATCCAGGAGAGATTTCTTTCATATATGATAGGCAGAAAGGCCTAGGCAATGCTATTGACAAAGAATTCTATGGGCATCCCCACAGGTTTTGATTTAGATATTTCTACAAAAACTTCAAGTCCCACATCAATGGTAGCCTACAGATGAAGCATCTTACATGGGGTGCAGCTAGAGCCTATAGACAAGTAGATAATGCTAAGTGGATTGCAGCAATAGCTCAACAATGTCCAGATGGTTTTCAGTATATGATGAAAGAGCACATGAGCAGATGGTGTAGAGCATACTTTGACAAAACAACAAAGTGTGAGCACATAACAAATAATTTTTCAGAGAGCTTCAACAATTGGATAGAAGAAATTAGGGGAAAACCAATCACTATGATTGTGGAGATGTTTCACTTGATGGTCGTGCAATTGACTTATGAAAGGAAGATTACTTCTAGAGCATGGGGTGACCATGACTTGACTCCAAGGACTGGAAAGATCATTGAGCAGAGGTCAAGGCAAGTCAACAAGTATCAGGTCAATGGTGCTGATGATGGGCTATTCTGTGTCACTAGTGTCTTCTCCATTGAGAACAGATGGACAGTTGACATTAATGCTAAAAAATGTGACTACTGTGTATGGGATTTAACTGGGATCCCCTGTGTGCATGCTGTTGCTGCTTTGCTACCTAGCAGGCCTACATGGTCAATGTAATACCTTGTGCACTAATATTTATTGTTATACACTGTCTTCTCCATTAAGTCTCTAGCTTTTGTTATTGTTATACCTTGTAGTGGTGTACACTAATAGTTATTTATCTTTTTGCAGGTTCACAAGTCACTACTATCATGCCAGTACCAACAAGAAGGCGTATGCTGGAAAGATTGTTCCATTGCCTGAACAAAGCCTATGGGATCAAGTAAGTCAAAGAATTCTAGTAGTAGTGCTTCTCCTTGTGTGTTTTACTTATCTAGATTACACTCTCCTAATAATTTTAAGTTTTTCTCCCTCTATGTGTTTCACTTCTCTATGTTGCAGCCACCATATGTGGTTGGTCCACCTGCTAGACATAGGCAACCTGGGGAGGCCAAAGGGTGTTAGAAGGAAGGAGGCAGATGAGGTACCAAGTGTCACGCCCCAGAACCAGAATACTGGAGAGCGTGGGCAGACATAGCCAGCTACGTATAATGAAATGGAATTCATCTCACCATACGGTCACGGCTGTCTAGATATGTGAGGATTTTACTACAATCTATCAGTCTCCTAAGGTCAAAAATAAGCCTAGTGTCTCAATCATAAGCAAGTAAGTAAATGTTACAAGATGTAAGATCACCAAATATACAATAGTAAGGCGTCCCAAACATTATATATTCAGCTGATCATGAAGCTAGTCGTTACAAAATATGAGGACTAGCAAGAGTTTAGTCATACATGATCAACCCTAGGTTGCCAATCATGTTACAGCCCGTAGGCAGACAATAAGTGAAATGTACACGAGCTAACACTTGCTCGGCGGCTAAACGCCTCAAAAAGAATAATTTTACAATAGAGTGGGAGAGCAAAAATAAACCCACTCGTTGCCCTGGTTATGCCTGGTGTTCACCATCGGGTTGGAAAACCGGTAGATCCTCTGGAGTTGCTCCGGTATCTGGCCATACAAAACCAGCTGGGTCATACCCCAGAAAGAGCAAGTGCCACAAAGGAGGCTTCACTTAGGAACTAAAACCAGCATATCACAAATGAATAGTAAGGGTAATTAAAAGATAATGATAATAACTGAGATAACAATAATATATTGAGCACAAAGAAACCATTCAAGTAGCTATTGATAAGAAACCCGCCTCAATTGTTATTGATAAGGTAAAATGTATCAAGCATGACAGGTGATATACGATGAGATAACCATGGGACTATTCAGATAACCAGATTACAACCCGTAAACCAAACAAGGACCGGGGTTGCAATCCTTCGTCTGAACAGAACTTGGCTTCTCCCACCATTTATCGGCAAGGTAAAATAAGAAAACAGGTCATATAACGATATTGTACAGGATCAAGACAAGACTAGACTCCATCCAATCATTCACGGCCAAGCAATAAGTACAGCTTGATACTTTAACTAACTAGGGTTATCACAGGCCTAGTTACTAGCAAGATGCAATGAGAATTCCAAGTCCGGTTACCTGTTTGTTACTACCTGAGTGATCCCAGCAAGAAAAGGAAAATATAACATGATATAGCAGACACACTGTAGTGAGATACATATGTCCTAAGGTACCACACTCGACGACGGGCTGGAAGTGCGCTCATCTCGACGAATAGCAACAAATCCCATGTATATATATATATAAGGCCGGGACCAAAGGGGCAACAGGTAACTGGGAAATTTTTCATGAACTATTTGATCAATCTAGTCATTAACCTAGCCAGATTCAGTATGAATTCCTGACCGTGGTACTCAGGGATCATGCCCTAGACATGATGCAAGACACAATCGGACTAGTAGTTTATACAAGCACAATCATCCACGGTGTCCAGGCCAATGAATTGATTTGTCAAGAGTGCGCCACGACGGGCCACTATCATGCATGTCATTATTACTTATCAAGAGTGCGCCACGACGGGCCACTATCAAGCATTATCAGGGTACTTGTCAAGAGTGCACCACTACGGGTCACTATCGTGTCATGTATAGCAGGTCAAGTTATCAGGTCAAGTTATCATGTCAGGAGTGCACCACGGCGGGCCACTATCAAGCATGTCAGTTCTTGGTCACACCATGTCAGGTACAATTGTTATTTCAATCATGTCAATCAAATCAGGATTATCAAGTTCGGGACAAAAGGCGTAAGGATATAAAATGGACGTAAAAATATACAATAGGGTAAGATGTACGCTATAGGAACTCAAGTTATACAGGACGTTACAAGTACGAGTTAATAACGACCATTAAATAATAAAATACAAGCCAGGGAAAGAGCCATGCGGCTCGAGCATAGGCGACCAAGAATGATCTCATGCGGCCGATGAGGGAGCAGCCCATGCGGCTGGAGGGGACTCGGGTCTAAGGGAATGCATGCGGCTTAGGGGAGTTCAGGGTCATGCAGCGGAGTATCATGCGGCCAGAGGGAAGTAAGCTTCATGCGGCTGGCGGGATCAGGTTCCATGCGACCAGGGAAGGGAGGGGGCATGCGGTCATGAGTTCAAAAGTTCATGCGGCTAGAGAAAGAAATTTATGCGGGTCGGGGAAATTAAGAGCCCATACGGCTCGGAACGGGAACATCTCATGCGGCTGGCGGGGAAATAGAGTATATGCGGCCAGCGGTGGACAGGTCTCATACGGCTGAAGGGGATGAGCCCTCATGCGGCTCGGAAATGAGTTAGACCCCATGCGGCCAGAGTAGACTGGAGGCTCATACGGCCAGAGAATGACTCAGGCGTATGCGGCTCGAATGGTGCATGCAGCTAGATAACACTTGTTGCATGAACTAGTCATGCGGTCAAGTCAAGCACTGTTCTTCTTCTCCAAATTTTCGAGAAGAAGAACACCATGAAGCCAAGCTTCCAAGCTCCATAAAACCCTCATCCCAAGTCCAAATCTGAACTTCCATAGGTCAAAATGGGGCAGAATGAAATACTCTACAACATGGAACCATCAAAACTTGGAAATAACAATATTTCATAGATCAAAACCCAAGAAATCCAAAAATAAGATAAACTTAGATCTACAAGAATCTAGCCATAGAAATTGAAAATGCCAAGTACTAAAGAGTGTTAGAATGCTGCAAAGAAGAGAATGGAACAATAAAATTTGGGTTCCTCCATGAAGTAAGATGCACTTGCCTAGACCTTCCTGGTAGGTGAGGAAGTTAATGGAGGAAGAAGAAAAGTAATGAGGAGAGAGAAGGAAGTTGGGTTAAATAAATGGGGATGGTGGTGGTAGTAGGGTGGAGGTTAGGCTAAGGTGATCCATCACAATTAAAACCAAACTAAAGCAAACCCAATCCTTCTCCTATCCAAATAAAACCAAGCTCCACTAATCAGAATTAATCCATGAACGATAAATGACAATTAAACCACAATACTAAATATGAAAATAAACCACAACTAACTAATCAAAGAAAATAAGAAATACGGGTCAGAAATACGAACACGTATAAAATACGTATCACGAATTTCGGGGTACTACATCAAGACCTGCCAAGAAGCAAAGAATTTGTGGGAGGTGCAAGCTACCTGCTAATCATAATGCTAGAGGGTGCCAGGGAGGACCAGTCGGAGGAAACAAGAAGATACCAAGGACACCAAGACCACCAAAAGAGCCAAGACCTGCAAAGATTCCAAGGAGTAGCGATACTGTTTATAAGAGGCCAAAGGTTTCAAGAGGCTAAAGGAAGAAGGCACCACAACAATCAGGTGATTGAACACTACAAGGAGCTCCAGTGGCAGAAGACATTATAGGATGTCAGGCCTTCTTGTGAAGTTAGCATTTTGTGAAGTTAGCATTTTGTGAATATTTTGTGAAGCAGCAGAAGCAATAGACATTTTGTGAAGTTAACATTTTGTAAAGAGGAATATCATAGCAGTAGACTAATGTAATCTGCAGTATGGACTCAAAACATTTTGTGAAGTTGACATTATGTGAAGTGAAGTAAACTAATGTACAGTATGGACTCAAAACATTTTGTAATCTGCAGTATGAACTGAACTGATGTAATATGCACTAATGTGAAGTTTTGTAATCTGCAGTATGAACTGAACTGAACTTACTAATGTGACATTTTGTAATCTTACATTTTGTGAAGTTTCTTATGTGAAGTGAACTTACATATGTGAAGTATTCTGGATAGCATTTTGGTGTGAAGTGAACTTTATGTGAAGTAATCTACAGTATGCACTAATGTGAAGTTTCTTATGTGAAGTGAAATTACATTTTGTATTCTTACATTTTGTGAAGTTTCTTATGTGAAGTTTCTTATGTGAAGTGAACTTTCTTATGTGAAGTGAACTTACCTTTTGTAATCTTACATTTTGTGAAGTTTCTTATGTGAAGTGAACTTACATATGTGAAGTAGAATGGATAGCATTTTGTGAAGTTCATTTTGTGAAGTTTTGTAATCTGACATTTTGTTCAATTCACAAGAAGTATTCTGGATAGCATTTTGGTTCAATTGTTCAATGAGGACCTGTACACTGCATAGCATTTTTGTTCAATTGTTCAATTCACCTGTACACTGCATAGCATTTTTGTTCAATTCACAAGATGGGCTGTTCTGCAGTATTTTTGTTAATTTTAACTTTTTATAGCAAAATACAAGATTCCATATAGTCAATCAATCAATAAATATGTTTTGAATCAATTTGAACTGGAATTTCAGAGCAGAATACAAGATTTGAGCTGGAATAAATATGTTTTGAATCAATTTGAACTGCAAAATACAAGATTTCATAGCAAAATACAACATTTCAGATTACAACTTCACATAGCAAATTTTCTTCCAAAATTTCTACATAACTCTTCTAAAGTAGTGTTCACTACAATTTGAACTGGAATTTCAGAGTTAGTGTCAATAGCCGTAGCCTCATTCAACCATTGGAATGCATTGTTGTACTTCAGGCATTGCAAGAATCTTCTACCCTTGCTGTGACTCCTCTTTGACATTAAGATGACTCTCCTTCCTCCACAGTTTGTGTCACTCCCCGTTCCCAGAATGCGTATTTTAATACGTATATTGCTTGAACGTAATTATTTAGTATTTATCATGTATCATCCTGTATTTAAATTCCTATAATTCATTACCTGTATTTATCATGTTTCATGTTAATTAATTATTTGTTCTTTAAATTTTCATGTTAATTAATTTCCTGCAATTAATTTCTGTAATTTATTATCTGCATTTTAGTTTTTCTGCAATTTTATTCTCTGCTTTAGTTAGTCTTTTCGGGTTGGCCTTGTTGGACCCGAATGCAACCCGGCCCATTAGCTCCCACCTACCACCCCCTTGCTATTTAAGTCACCATCTCCTTCTCTCTCCTCATAACTCTCATTCTTCACCATTACTTTTTCTTCTTCTTCCTCTCATCACTTCCCCACCTACCAACCACAGCAGGCAAGTGCAATCTTGCTTCTTACTTGGAGAACCATTTTTATGGTTCATTTGTCTTCCTCTCATGATCCTGAGAGAGTTTAGTGCTTGGCATTTTTGGTTTCTGTGGCTTGTTTTCTCTAGATCTAAGTTTGTGCATTTCGGCTGTTCATGAGTTTTGGTCCACCAACTTAGCGTGTCTTCTGGCTGGGAACTTCATTTTTTGGCTGGGATGAAGGCTGAGTCACGTACACGTTCTTATGTGTCTGCGTGTATTTTCAGTCACGCACACGTTCTTACGTGTCTGCGTGTATTTTTAGTCACGCTAACGTTCTCATGAGCGTATGTGTATTTTTAGTCACGCTAACGTTCTCATGAGCGTGCGTGTATTTTTAGTCACGTTAACGTTCTCATGAGCGTGCGTGTATTTTTAGTCACGCTAACGTTCTCATGAGCGTGCGTGTATTTTTAGTCACGCTAACGTTCTCATGAGCGTGCGTGTATTTTTAGTCACGCTAACGTTCTCATGAGCGTGCGTGTATTTCGAGTCACGCTCACGTTCTTACGTGTGTGCGTGGATTTTAGTCACGCTCATGTCTTTACAGGTGTGCGTGAGTTTTTAGTTACGCACACATCTTTGTATGCGTGCGTGAATTTCCTATCACGTCCACTCTGTGCGTGCGTGGATTTCCTATCACGTTCACCCAGTGTGTGCGTGAATTTCTTTTCATGCTTCCACTTGCCAGCGTGTATTATTTTATACGCTCACTCCTTCAGGCTACACTTGGCATACCCTTTTTACGCGCACGATTCTTGCGTGACTTGTTGGTCTTAGCATAGACTTCTTGCGTGACTTATTGACCTTAGCATAGACTTGTTGGCGTGACTTCCTGACTTTGGTGTTTCTATTTTGTTCTCTAATTTATTCATTTAATGGTAGCATGATAATTTTCCTATCATATCCTTACGCCTTTTTATGAACTTGATAATCTTAGCATGTTAATGATTGTGTATTAGTGCCCTGTGTCTTGAATGATTGATGGATACCTAGTAAGACTGGAACTTGACCTTGAGAGTTATAGACTCGACCCATTTAATGCTAAATGACTTTCATGCCTTGTCACCATTGATGACGATGGTATCTTGACTAAATTGATCATGTGTTCCTAGTTGGAACTAAGAGACTGGCTAGTCGTCTTATTGAAATGAATGAATGAGATACGTTCATATTATGAACTATTGTGATCGACTGACAGATCCCGAATATTGACATACATGCACATGCAGGCTTCAATCTATTTATCTAATTATTTATTTATTTATTTTCTACAAAAGAAGCATGTGTACTTTATGGTCAAGGCATGATTACCGTGGTTAGATTGGATTGTTGCATTACGCTATGTAAGACCTGCAACCTAACCGCACTGGTATCGTTATAGAGTTGTGTATATCGTACCCCGTACGAAAGTACTCATTTGAATGACCATGATCCACGGCATGGGATTTCACTCAACGTAGGGACTATTAAGTTAAATAAAATAAATGATGGCATGGAGAGAATGGATTCCCGAGTTCTTACATGGCAGCCCCCTTGGGACGAATAGTACCCGACGGGCCGGCTGGTTCCCACAGATACTGTAAATCTGCCACACGGGCAGGGAACAGTATCTGCTTTTATTATTATTGTATATTGTATATTGATGACGGGCGTCCTGCTGGGACTCGTCTAATTCATGTATGGCGCAATTGATTGACTGGATAGACTAGCATTGCTCGCACATAGTAAGAACTGAGGAATCCCTAATTGCATAATTCCAGGATAACTTGGAACTCACATTAGCAAGCCGTAGTAGTTGATTGGCCGTTCAAGATGAATTGTTTGTGTACTGCACTACTCTGTTACCTAACTGGGATGATCAGAATGTCAGGACATGACGGACCAACTTCTGTCCTTGTTTGGTTGGGAGGTTGGTTCGAAGTGTCGTGATGTGATGTGAATCCTGGTGGAAAGCAGAGATCTATTATCATTATATTCTTTTACTTACGGGTTTAGTCCTTCATATCGTCCTTCCTTGTGGTACTTGCTATTAGAGGTCTAACCTCTCTAGTTTTGCATGGCCAGATTTAGAGCCGGTTCCCGAGGATCCAGCTTACTTCCACCTCCAAGATGGTCAATACTAGGGGAATGATCGCAGGAGGACTCGAGTGGGTCCCTTACTTCACCGCTCATTTTGCTATTTACTTTATACTTAGCCATTTGGCACCGACATGTTAGTCGGATTGTCTTGTACTTACTTTTACATAATTGTAATTAAGTCAGACTGCAGCTGATAACAATTATGTACACTTGCTATATCATCTGGCTATGTTTTGTAAAGCCAGATCTCAAGAACATTTTGACTGAGCGTTTGGGACGCCTTACTGCTTTATCTTATATGTTCTCTATTTCTGTTTCCTTGTTCGAATGATTGAGACAATAGATGTGAAGTGACCATAGAAAGACTTTTATGTAGTATGCACCCCCTCGTCTGGTTAGACAGCATTGATCGTATTATACGGTATTCATCTACCCGTAATACGTAGCTGGCTGAGTCATTCCCCCGCTCTCCAGTATTCTGGTTCTGGGGCGTGACAAGGTTTTAGTGGTGGCCTATGCAGGTCTGATTTCAGACTTGTGGGGTGTTTTGATTTATAGGATGTCTCAATCACATGTGTTCTCCCTTGATCTCATGATTCGTTATTCTCAACCCTTGATTGACATTCCAGTATCCTTTGACTTCATTGATCCTTCATGTCTTGTTGTTTGATTGTCCTCTTGTCCCTTTTCTTAGGGGCACTTCGTCCGCATTGGTCAGAGCTGGACAACAACAACAAGAGCAACATGGGCAACATGACCAAGTTGGTCAGCAACGAGGGCCAGTCTCACCTCAGGAGGCTACCCAGGAAGAAGTGATAGTAGAACCAGCAGCTGGATCGCAGTATCCGGATGTTCCACCACCACCAACAGTTCTACCTACTCATGTGGAAGTGGACACACCAGCCCTTCTGAAGATCATGAGAGGAATGATGGCTACTCAGCAACATCAGATGTTGGCCCAACAACGCATGCACACTCAGCTACAAGAGCAGAATGTGTTGCTCAACCAAGGACTGCAGACGGCTTTAGAAAGAGGAGTGAGGACTGATTCAGGAGCATCAGCCAGGTTTTGCAAGTACAACCCCCGCCGTTTCGAGGGCACAGAGGATGCCATCTCAGCAGATGCATAGCTTAAGGATATGGAGGCTATTCTGACAGCAGCTAAGGTACCGACAGAAGAACGTGTGGATCTAGTGAAGTTGTTACTTCAGGATCTCGCACGTGATTGGTGGGAATCAGAGAAAGTGGGCATCAGGCGTCCTGTGGCTTGGGACGATTTCACCGCAAGATTCAAGACCAAGTACTATGGAGTTGTGGCGCAGTTTGAGCTACAACAAAAGTTTATCAGCCTCAGGCAGGCCGACAAGACTGTAGATGCTTATGCAGCGGAGTTCTGCAGATTGAGTAGATTCGCCCCAGAGATGGTAGCAACAGAGCGCCAGAGGGCTATGAGGTTTCAGCAAGGATTTCATCTTGAGCTCTTGCAATTGATAGAGGGGCACAAAATTGAAGCTCATCAGCCTTTGAGTTGTTGCAAGATGATATCACGATTGAGCAACATTATCCAAGGAATTTTTTTTTATGAAGTAATAGATTCTCAGCTACAAGAATTAAATGATCAATTTAGTGAGCATGCTATGGAGCTACTGATTTTTAGCTCTGCAATAAATCCACAAGATTCTTCAGGGTCATTTAGAGTTGACGATATTTGTTTGTTGGTGGACAAGTTTTATCCGCATGACTTTTAAGAGTTCGATAAAATGCAATTGAGAATCCAGCTTCAACATTATGAGCACAATGTTGTTCTTCATCTAGAATACAAAAAATTGCCAAGTATTTTAGAACTGGCTTAATGGTTGGTAAGAACCAAAAGATCGACAACTTACCATCTTGTTTATAGAGTGATTACTCTTGTGCTTACTCTTCCGATTTCTACTGCAACAACATAAAGGTTATTCTCTGCCATGAATATTGTCAAGACTAGACTTCAAAATAAAATGAATGATGAGTTTCTTGAAGACTCTTTGATTGTGAATATCGAAAAGGAAATTGCCAAAACTATTAGTACAACGACACTTATGGAAGACTTTCGCGATTTGAAAGAACGTCGAGTTCCACTTTGATTTGGTTTTATGATGTCTGATCTGGTTTTACAGTATCAACCCTCAGGTAATTGGTTTTAGAACCTATCTAAGCTCTCTTATCTGGTTCTATGAATGTTATATTATATTTCTAGTATTTAAAGTGTGAAGTAATTCTAATATATCAATTCTGTTTGTGAATCAGGCTTGTTCAACTTGCTCTTTTATGAATCAGGCTCTGTGGAATGGTTGGTTTTATTCATTTTTTTATGGGGGCAAGATATGCCAATGGAGAAGCTCTTGAAAATATGGAGAAGCCTCTTGAAGTATAAATGACTTACTATGAAAATATTTTGTGTGCTCATGTTGAGTACTGGCTACATAGCTTGCTCTCTTATTGTGTTGGGATGAAAGTTAATGCAAACCTATATCAGCTTGCTCTTTTGAGTGCTCATGTTGAGTACTGGCTACATAGCTTGCTCTCTTGTTGTGTTGGGATGAAAGTTAAAGCAAACCTATATCAGCTTGCTCTTTTGAGTGCTCATGTTGAGTACTGACAACATAGCTTGCTTTGTTGAATGGTTGGTTTTATTCAAAACTGTTGTTGCAGGAATATAAATGACTTACTATGGAAATATTTTGTGGCATCATTAATCTATGAATAGAATTTTGAGCATTGTCAATTCGAAACGTCTTGCTAACCTCATCTCCAGGTTCTCATTGGAGGGATAAGATGTAAACATTATCATTTTATGTAACTTAACATAGGAGGGATCATGAATATTTTCTTAATTTATTATGTTCCCCTTTCTCATATCATTTTTCTGTCGACGTTGCAGCGAAATGGTGCACAAGAAGCGTGGAGATTCTTTAGGAGGACCAAATACTTTTCACAGGTACAATATAGTTTTGTTATAAAATATTTGAACATGCATTATCTAATATTGTACCTTTTGAACATGCACTATATGAATATAATTCTATGGATATTTGAACCTGCTGTAGGCCTTTAAAAATGACAGTCACGCTGAGTTGATCAGGACAGAGTCAAAAGTCACGCTCAGTTGATCCAGACAATATTTACAAATCACGCTGGGAAGACAGCTCATCATTTGTCAGAGAGTAATTATGACTGACAGCACAATAGTCGAAGAATGTCTCTTCGTATACCACGTATGCACAGAATTCGAGAGATCACAGCCGTCTATTGCGTGATTTTCAAAATCTTCTTCAGCAAGACTCAACCTTTGTCAAGTTGGCGTACCAAAAGAGCTTCTTGTCATTTAATGCGACTGACAAAAGCAATCACTGTCAGAGATTTTGTGTCAGTCGAGGCACGCTGAATCAAGGCAGCTGGCAGTCCTATCTCAAGTCTGCGTGTATTTTGAGCTTTCCCTCAAATCTGCGTGGATTCTGAAGTTTTCTTCTTCAAGTCTGCGTGGATTTTGAAGCTTTTTGCCTCAAGTCTGCGTGGATCCTGAAGCTTCTTGCCCCAAGTTTACGTAGATTTTGAAGCTTTCTACCCCGAGTCTGCGTGGATTTCGTCTTCAACAAGTCTGCGTAGATTTCATCAAATTGAAGTACGTGGCAGCCATGCCACTGATCTCTCGCCTGCGTGTCCTGTAACTTGCACACGACTCATGCATGATTGCCATGTGTCCAACAGTTACAGGCCACGTCCAGTAACTGCTCACAACCTTGCGTATGTTAAATCCTGCATGATTTTCAACTAAGCACAGGCTGTGAAGACAGTTATCTTTTCAGTTATTATTTTTGACTCTATAAATAGAGTTTTTTTTTTATTCATTGTACAGATACATAGTTATCTACTGTCAAAATTTTGAGAGCTTTTCTTCTTCGCATAGTCCAAGGGATAAAGTGATCGTCTTCTAGATCAGATTTCCACAGTTGTAATTTTCCCAGATACACAATAAATAAAGGAATTTATTTATGGAAAACAAATTGGCGACTCTGCTGGGAAAAACTATCTCCTCTTCTGAGATGGCAACAACTCAATGCGACACTTCGTCAATCGGCTCGACGAAGAAGGTGATGACGATCAAATTCGATCAACTCGCCTATGAAGAAATGCAGCGGGCTAAGAGTGGTAAGCCCACTACAGCCTCCATAATCACTGCCAAGTCGAAGGGACACTCTGTCTATGTCCCTAAGAATCAGTTGGCAGCCAATGGTGAAGTCTCTGCCACAGTGTCTACTCCTAACACTGGCAAGAACTCTACTGCAAGCACGCACACTCTTGTGCGCTCGAAGATGACAGCAATCAAAGATCACGCTAACAGTACTGGCTCCTTAGCCAAATCTGTTCCAGTGTGTGTCTCCAAAGTTGAAAGTCACGTTGACAGTACTGGCTCCTTAGCCAAATCTGTTCCAGCGTACAATTTCAACCTCAAAAGTCACGCTGACAGCACTGGTTCCTTAGCCAAGTCTGTTCCAGTGTGTAATTCTAAAATCAACAATCATGCTAACAATATTGGCTCCTTAGCCAAATCTGTTCTAGCGTGTATTTCCAAAGTCAAAAGTCACGCCAACAGTACTGGTTCTTTAACCAAGCCTGTTTCAGCGTGTATTTCATCTAAGAAGAATAGCTCTTTAGCTATCTCTTCTTCTTTGCCAAGTTCTACTAGAACTGGGGGTGGTCTTCCACACAAAGTCCCTTCGAAAAGGAATAACTCTTTAGTTGTTTCTTCTGCTCCTGTAGTCTTTACTTCAGGAACAGCTTTGACTGACAATTTTGTTAGTCAAAGAAAAGGAGATGGTCTTTTGACTACTCTTCCTTCTGGACATTCTATGTCTCAAAACTTGAATGAGTCTAAGAATAAACATTCCTTAATGTCTTCTTCCATGACTTCTTTGAATTGGGCACAAAATTTGTCTAGAAAAGGTCTGTTACCAACTCCTAATCAAGGGGGTGGTTCAACTCTTCCTTTTCTGCAAATATCCAGATCAATGGAAGGAAAACTCCATGTTTCCAAAACCAATGTGTTATCTCCAACTGATCTAAGAACAAAAATTAACATTTCTGGTGTTAAGAAACCATATCAGTTGGAAACAAGGATAAAAGATCCAGATGCAGAGTATGCAAGAAATTATGTGGCTCATATTAATCATTCTCTATATAATCAAGAGCCATCAAGACCCAAGAACAGGAAATATACTCCTCAATCTTCACAAACAGATTTACGAGAATATCTTCAACAGAAAAGAAGGAGTAATTCTGTGACAAAGGACCATGCTGAATGTGACTTCTATCCAAGAGTCATAATTCAATGCAGATGTCAATCAATGGCTTATGACCATGTTGATCATGAATGTGACTTCCAGCCAAGAGTCACAATGTAATGCAGATGTCAAACAAAATGACAATCTATCTTCAATCGGATTCAGTGTGAACCTATGCCTGATGAAGATGAGCCTTTGTTTGCTTCTGTCAATATGACCTCTCGGGATACTGGGGGTAGAGTTGATAGTCCAGATGGAGTATATAGAAATACCAGAGCAAGAGTCCTGGCCTCTAGTCAAAAAAATTTGATCTCTGAAGATGATTTTGAATTTCTTGGAGAATCTAACTTCCCACCTCTTCCTACTGGGAGTAGTTCTCCTATAATTGACTTTGATACACAAAGCAATGATTCAGAACAAACAACATCCACCAGTTCATCAATAATTCCTCGTACAGTCACGACTTATATGGTTGATGGGAATACTGATGAACCTTCTTCTTCCTTGACTCCTCAAGATCAAAGAATTGCTTCTTTGGAACAACAAATGAAGTCTATGGCTGATACTATGAAGTCGATGTATGAACTCATGGCAACACAGATGCAAAATCGACAGACTGTACCAGATGCCATACCAACTGACACTGATATGAGTCCAGTACAAGTTCCTCCAGCAGTACAATCCAATACTCCTGGACCAGCTCAACCAAACCCTAGTCTCTCTGGAGCTGGGGGTAGTGCTTACAATGCTGTTCCTCCTCCCAACTATTCTCTACAAGTTACAACTCCATAATCTTCCGGAGTTGTTAATGAAGAATTGAGAAATCTCAAAACTCAATTCGAGGCATTCAAACAGAAAGATGGTTTACAAAGGTTAGGCATCAAACAACCTTATCCGATAGAATGGAAGCAAGTATCGTATATATCCTCCTAAATACAAGCCTCCTACTATCTCATTCTATGATGGAACCACTTCTCCAAGTCAGTTTATTAATCACTTTGAAGTGATGACTGATCAGCTGCAACCAAGCGACGCCCTCCTTACTCGGGTGTTTGTTGGATGTCTCAAGGGAACGACTTATGAATGGTATAGAAGTCTCCCAGATGGGAGCATTACCTCATTTTCCGGTTTCAAACAGATGTTTCTTGAACGGTTCTATGAAGGGCTCAATGACATGACTATGTCTGCTCTTATTAGAATCAAGCAAAAAAATAATGAAACTACAGAAGAGTACATTGAACGGTTTCGAAGAGAAGCTCTGAAGATGCCTCTTGGAACTCCTGATGCTGTCACCATCGACACATGCAAATCAAACTTGTTGCCAATCATCAGCATGTGGACAGGATCAACTCAATTCCAAGACTGGCCTTCTTTCATAGTTAGTGCCAAGGCCGCAGAAATTAGTGCTGAAACCTTCAAAGGTTTAGGAGTGCAGATGACTCCTAAAGAAACAGGTCAAGGTACTAACAATAAAAACAATGCTCGCAAGGGAAAAGAAACTCTTGAAGTTAATCTTCAGAGTAAAGATGTATCAACTGTTCAAACTCCTACAACTCAACAACCAAGAACACCTCGCCCCAAAGAAGAATACTCTTTCGATGACGACGATGTCCTTGGTATCTTTGAATGTCTGCTGAAAGGTAATAAGATACAATTACCTGAGATCAAGAAACCTGATGAAGCTGGTAAAACAAATCATCCCAAATACTGCCCATATTACAGAATGCTGGGACATACAATTCGTACATGTTATGTACTGAAAGGAAAGATCCAAGAAATGATTAAATCTGGACAGAGTCAAAAGTCACGCTCAGTTGATCCAGACAATATTTACAAATCACGCTGGGGAGACAGCTCATCATTTGTCAGAGAGTAATTATGACTGACAGTACAACAGTCGAAGAATGTCTCTTCGTATACCACGTATGCACAGAATTCGAGAGATCACAGCCGTCTATTGCGTGATTTTCGAAATCTTCTTCACCAAGACTCAACCTTTGTCAAGTTGGCGTACCAAAAGAGCTTCTTGTCATTTAATGCGACTGACAAAAGCAATCACTGTCAGAGATTTTGTGTCAGTCGAGGCACGCTGAATCAAGACAGCTGGCAGTCCTATCTCAAGTCTGCGTGTATTTTGAGCTTTCCCTCAAATCTGCGTGGATTCTGAAGTTTTCTTCTTCAAGTCTGCGTGAATTTTGAAGCTTTTTGCCTCAAGTCTGCGTGGATCCTAAAGCTTCTTGCCCCAAGTTTGCGTGAATTTTGAAGCTTTCTACCCCGAGTCTGCGTGGATTTCGTCTTCAACAAGTCTGCGTGGATTTCATCAAATTGGAGTACGTGGCAGCCATGCCACTGATCTCTCGCCTGCGTGTCCTGTAACTTGCACACGACTCATGCATGATTGCCATGTGTCCAACAGTTACAGGCCACGTCCAGTAACTGCTCACAACCTTGCGTATGTTAAATCCTGCGTGATTTTCAACTAAGCACAGGATGTGAAGACAGTTATCTTTTCAGTTATTATTTTTGACTCTATAAATAGAGTTTTTTTTCTCATTTATTGTACAGATACATAGTTATCTACTGTCAAAATTTTGAGAGCTTTTCTTCTTCGCATAGTCCAAGGGATAAAGTGATCGTCTTCTGGATCAGATTCCCACAGTTGTAATTTTTCCAGATACACAATAAATAAAGGAATTTATTTATGAAAAACACCTGCGTTCTCTATGAATTTGATATCACTAAAAATATTTGCTCAATTATGGCTTTTATGATGTTATTATTGTTATTCTTTAATTTGCTTGAGCAATCGGCCTCTGTCCACTTGGAGTCCTGGCTCCGTCCCTGATTTGCAGCCACTCATCTTGCTCGTAAAATATTGATGTTGACCCTCAATAGTTTCATTCTCTCAGCAGTATGATTATGATACTATGATGCATGTGGAACAAGAATTTGGCATCCCCTCATGATAATTCAATGAAGTTCTGTATAGACGTTCTGTATAGACTATAGATTATAGCGTTTTAAAAAACGCCCAAAATCGCAGGGGCAACAAAAATTTCAATCAAACTGTCTAAGACTGATTAGGACTCGTAGGAGACCAAAAAGAAAGTAAAAAAACCCAAAGGGGCGGCTCCTCTCTTATCATCCCCGGCCCTCCCAATTTTTTATTCGATCCCTAGCCGGAGAGATCCCGATCCAATCTAGGGTTTTGTTTCTTCTTGGATCGATCAGATTGTGAGCTGATTAGGTTATGGCGCGGGGCTCTCGCCACAAGTCCCACCGATCGCGCAAGCACAGGGACCGGTCGGATTCGGAGGAGGAGGCTAGGGTTTCCACGGCTTCGGAGCCGACGGAGAAGCGGAGATCTAGCAGCAACGGGGAGTTCTCCGGGGAGAGCGGGAAGAAGCGGAAGGACCGGACGGAGGACACGGTCGCGGTCGCGCCGGATCGGTGGAACGGAGGCGGCGGTGGGGAGGAGGATGGTAGGGTTGAGAAGGAGCCGAAGAAAGACTTGCAGGAGGCCGCGGATGCGGAGAAGAAGGCGAAGCCGAAGGCTTCCAGTTCGGATTCGAAGGGGAAACATAGGGGCTCAAGTGAGAGGAACAAGGAGAAGAGGATGTCGGAGGAGTCGAGCCGGAGGGGGAGTAGTGGTGGTCAGTATAAGGACGGAAAGGAACGGGAAAGGGAAAGGGAGGGCGCACTGGAGAAGGATAAGAAGGTCCAGGAATCGAGAAATGAGAGGTCTGATGATGTTGGGAGTAGAAAAGAAGAACAGGTCGTTAAGAAGGATGTAGCAAGTTCTGGTGAGTTAGCCTATAACCCTAGTTGTTTCCATCAATTTGTGATTGCAGAGCTTTAATATTTATCACGGTGACACAATATTGACCTGATGTATTTTGGGGTTTCCGAGTCGTTTCCAATGCGTGTTCGACTAGACGCCACATTGAGAAAGCATGGGGTTTTGGAGGGTCCATGCTTCCTAGTTTGGGACGAACTCATGCATCATAGAAATAGATAATACAAGATGATGCTGGATATAGTTCATTACATATTGTCGAAACAAAGTTTGGGTTGTGAGATTTAACAATACAACAATCGTAACTCGTAAGACTGATATATACTGAATAAGTTTTTCTGTGTGCTGCATGGTTTGGGAGACCTTGCACAGGGGAAGGAATTTATCAAATAAAGGCCTGAGGTTTAATCAGGACACCTTTATTTCATTTAGTATAGGTTTTATGTGCTTGAGATGGTTTGCTTGCACGTTTTAGTTCTACTGGGCTTCTGAGGGTTGAGACGATAAATGTGGTTGGACCCATTTAATCACGAGTATTGTGGGATATACCATGTGGAGTTACATATGAACACTATCTTTTGCAAGTCGTATTATGATGATGTACTCACTCGTACAGAATAAACAATCACGAGAACCATTGGATTCTTGGGGGCTCTTTGAGAAGCTATATGGGTCTTGTAGTTGGGGATTTTGTTTGCTGATCTGCTCTATATGTTGAAAGTTGAGGAAGGCCAATGCTGTAAATGTCAAGTATAGCATGCTGATTTTGGTGGTTTAAACAAGTTTTTTCACTGTCCTTTGCTTTCTCGTCTATTTTTTTTTGTTATAGAGAGTTACTTGGTATATGTATGATATGATTTCTTAACATAAGATGACACGCACCACCTTTTTTTCGACTTGTGTAGGATTCTTGGTATAATAATTATGAGCTATGCCTATTATAATGTTATTGTTCCTTCTGTTGGCATGTGGCATATAAGTTTGCAACATGGTTTTGTTTGTGGAGAGGATGGCATATTAAAACACTTGGTTGGTCGAGTTGACATAAAACGACAAAATTAACATGTATGTATATACAGGTGATCGTTTTACCTTAGTTATTTGAAAATATTTAAACTTGAGAAACCAAAATAGATAATGTGAAAATGCTGAGTGCTTTGTGGATTTAAGCAGCGTCCTAAAAATCGGCCTAGGCAGCCAGTGCCCGCCTAGGCGCCCGTCTAGTGCCCTCCGACGTCCGATTATGCATGTTTTTTGGTTTCATGGACAGTTGCCGCAATTATCAGCATAGTTTTTGGTTCTTTTGGAACCTCCTAGAACTAAGCGGGCTAGGTGCTATGCGTCAGGTGTTCGTCCAACCAGTGCCTAACGACTTTTACAACCTTGATTTTAAGATAGATCTTGGTTCCATAACAAATATAATTGGGATATTGAAGGCGTCTATGAGACCTCATGAAGAATGAGTGTTGTTAATGGCACATCGAGACGCCTCACCGTGGAGCGAGGTGTTGTGCTTCATCAAGGCACACGCCTCAGCCGTGTGGGGCACCTCATGAAACCTAACCCCCGTGCCTCATGAAACCTAACAGAAAATTCTAGGTTTTACTTTGTTTAGTTTACTCCTGAACCTATAACATATAACATGTACCCTAATCTAACCTAATAGCCAATTGGCACTACATCTTTAACTTCCTACTTTTTGAATTCTCTCTATCCCTTTATCTCAACCCTCTTCAAGTTATTTTTAATTTGCAACTTTTTTTTTCTGCTCTATCTTCTTTTTTATATCTTTAATTTGGCCTTTGTCATGAAATTCTTCTACCAAAGTCGGGATGTTTAGCATCTTAATTCTTTTAATTTTTTTTTTCTCTTTTTTCTTTTTCACTCTTACCACATCAAACAGTTCATTGTTAACACCACCATCGATAATCTTTTATGGGTAACCCGTCATTGCCGAAGTCCAATAACCCTTCGGGTGAGATTGTTAATTTTTTTGCTATTTAAATTATCTACACAATAAATTGTTGATTAGAATATTGTTATCAGTTTTATTGTACTTTGCAGAGTTCTACAACAAATATATAAAATGTACGCCTCACTTCAATGATGCACGCCCCATGCCATGTGCCTCAAGCGTTGTGTGTACCTTGCGCCGTGACAACACTATGAAGAACAATTATGAAGATATCCAGGGGAAGGTTGAGGATTCTTGAAGGAAAAGTTGGAATATTCACCTCGTTCAAATGATTTTATGGTTTCTTGAGTGTGTGTGTATATATATATATATATATATATATATAATCCAAAAAAATCCAAAAAATTAAACTCGAGTGTGACACTATATATAAAAAATGCCACACTCGAGTTAAATTTTTTGGATTTTTAGGTGTCCTTTCCTCAACCCTGGCCTCGACCACGGGAGCCCCCCAGCGCTACCAGCAGGCCACGCCCCCACGGGCATATATATATATATATATATATATATATATATATATATATATATATATATATATTCGGTAACTGTGTGGTGCACGGGTATTTTTGCTAGTATTATACACATTTGACACTTCTAAGTGACATGCTTTACTTTTTTGTTCTAATTTTCACTCTGCTTCACAATTTTGCGAAAGATGTTTATTCTATTCCTCTAATGTGACAATGCCAAGGAATCAATATGTTAATTGAGCATAAAGTGTTTTATAGTTTTAAATAGGTTATGACAGGTTAGCATGCCAAAGAAGTGCCACGGGTATGGTAAACGGAAGGTGACCAGATTTTATCATGGGATAAAAGGCTTCTGACGAAATAAGGTTAGGAAGGTAGCATATTTACGAGTAGCCATTCTTATAATTTGTAAATGACAAGTTTCAATTTCTTGAGCTCTATAATACCCAAACATACATGTAACTCATGTTTTTGAGATAATATATGTAACTTATTATTGGGATTACTCAAGTTGTATCGTCTTATTTATGTTGATCCAGATCTGGACGAGAGAGTAGCTAATCCATCTTAACGGTAGAAAACAAGCCCAAAATGGCCATCCTCAAGCTGATAGGCTTTAATGAAAAGTTCACTGCTGTGAACTTTCGAGTTATGATAATACATGTTCCCCTTCATTGAGGTTAATGGGATTATGGGAGAACCAAGACCATTTAAGACATGAAAGATTTTGAGGGAGGCTCAAAGGAAGATGATTTGGAATACTGGAGAGAATTTTTCGGTTATTGTGAGGAGTGAAAATGTGTTTTTTGTGAAGCTAAGTGAATACAAGAAGGTTCCATGCAAACAGTAAAACGCATGCTTGTTGAATCAATAATCATATATTTGGTGAACACGGGGGACAATTTTAAAACTAATTCCTCACAGGAATATTGGTATAGATCGTTTTTCTTGCAAGTTACTGCTTGCACTTTGTTTATGTGGCATGTACGACTATGTATCATCTTCTTGCAACCACTTAACCCCGCAAAATAATGTAACCAAGTGATAGGTGTTTGCGTTTTGCAATGATTGTAGTGGAACATGATCTCTATAGACTCAAAATAAATTAGTTTACTAAGGAAAAAGTTAGGGAGTCATTTGCAAGTAGCTGAATATTGCAAGTAGTTGCAATGGAGCTGGCCACCACCCGTTTGTGGCACTTGTAGCTCACTATTAAGTCAATGTTGAGGAAGAGAGATTGGTGGGGGCTATCTGTATGATGGAAGGTTGGCATGGTTGTTTCTTATATTATGCAATTAATGTTTCTATAGCATAGTTTATAGTAAATTTTGCAATTAATGCTTCTACAACATTGTTGGTAGTTTATAGTAAAATAAATTTTTTTATGAACTTATGCTGACAATCTATTTCTGTGAAAGGGTGAAAGTGTTGGTTAAGAATGTTTGTTGGGTTCCGTTAATCCTATTAGTCTGTCTTGGAGATGGTATTGTTCAAATTTGTAAATCTAATGTTACAGATGTTTGGCTATGGAGTTAACTGGCACTTATGTTGGTTGTGGCAGAGGGAAAAAAAACTGTTTGCCTTTACGTTTAACATTTATGAAGGACATTAGAAAATAATGAAGTCTCTAAAACATTTTTTTTACCTTCTGTTGAAATATTATGATGATCTAGCCAACCAGATGACTTATGATAAACATTGTTTCAGTTTCTGGTTGGATGAAATATGATGATGATCTGTCACACCAGATGACTTATGTATCCAGTTATAAATGTACTTCTGTTGTACACTCTAGGTGTGGAATGTTGTGATATATGGCGCTACACATCTTTTTGAAATAATGCTGACTGTGTGGAGGAACAATATTTCCAATTGTGGAACCTGCTTATTTGGATACCAGCGAGACGAATGTGTGAGGGTGACTGTTGTATATAAAATATTTGGTATTACCTTTAAACTTTTGGGAGAGGATAGTTGAATTAGTGAAAGAAGTATGAAATGTGATTGGCAAGATAATAAATTGAATGATAGGATGCATAAATTAGTTTGTCTACTTCCTAGGCAATGAAAGACGGATAAAATGCTTGCTTCTTGGAAGATGCTGCCTTCAATGCAAGGGCTGATGACTACATTTTGAGTTTTGACTTGCTCTTTTATTGTTGAAGGTGCTGATAGAAGGTGCAAAATTTATTTTGATTTTCTGAATAATGTCACTTGGTAGAATTCAAGTGGGTAAGGTCTTTCATGAAAGTATGGGGGCGTGTTTGGGGAGAATTAGGAGGCTCGTGGTTGTCATTTGCTAGAGTTGTCTTCATAGTAAGTTGAATGATAAGATGCCTAAATTAGTTTGTCTACTTCCTAGGTGGTGAAAGACGGATAAAATGCTTGCTCTTGGAAGATACTGCCCAATGCAAGGGCTCATGGCTACAATTTGACTTGCTCTTTTATTGTTGAAGGTGCTGATAGAAGGTGCAAAATTTCTTTTGATTTCCTGAATAATGTCACTTGGTAGAATTCAAGTGGGTAAGGTCTTTCATGAAAGTATGGGGACGTGTTTGGGGAGAATTAGGCGACTCATGGTTGTCATTTGCTAGAGTTGTCTTCATAGTAAGTTGATAGGATGCCTAAATTACTTTATCTACTTCCTAGGCGGTGAAAGACGGATAAAATGCTTGCTTTTTGGAAGATGCTGCCCAATGCAAGGGCTCATCGCTACAATTTGAATTGGCACTTTTATTGTTGAAGGTGATGATAGAAGGTGCACAATTTGTTTTGATTTTCTGACTAATGTCACTTGGTAGAATTCAAGTGGGTAAGGTCTTTCTTGAAAGTATGGGGGCATGTTTGGGGAAACTAGGACACTCGTGGTTGTCATTTGCTAGATTTGTCTTCATAGTTCATACTTTTTGTATAACATCTACAAGTAAGTTGGACAGTGCCAATTACCAGGATGTATATTATGAACTTGGCCTCGTTTTCATTTTCTTGTTCAACAGCAAAAGGTTTCTGTATAGTTTGATTATTGTTATAGATTTATCTTGTGGGACACCTTCATGGACCTCTTATCAGCGGTAAATACTTTGTACATTTTTGTTCTTTCATTTAACTCATTGTTTCTCGTTTTCATTTTTCCTAGGCAACATGGATTTGCTCTCTTGTTCTCTATACCACATAGTTTGAACTTCATTTTTTTGTTTTATACATTGTCCAGATGGATGGAACTCTAGATTAATTTGGTAGATTAGTTTCTGGATTGTTTTCAATATGCAGCAACATGTACTGATTTGTTGCTCTGTTGGCTTTTTTTTCCTGATACATGGTAGTCTTCTAAAATCTATTGCATATTGCCTAATATGTTTTCGTATTCTCCTGCTGTAGTTATTAGTTCATCTTTCAGAGTGGTGAAATCAGCAAAACTCTTTTTCTGTTTTTTTATTAGGTTTTATTTGTCTCTTGTTTGTGTGGCTAATAGAATTACAAGAGGAGATGCTCAATCCTGAGTTAGAAAAAGAACTTGAAAAACGTATGAAAAGGAGAAGAGATGGATCAGGTGATAATGATAACTTCCACAGTGATTGTAAAGAAAGTGAAGCTAAGCATGTATTATCTTCTAAAGATGAGCACTCAAAAAATGGAAGCTATAAAGACGAGAGGTATAAAGATGGAAGGTATAGGGAAAAGTACAGGGATGATCTCGAAAGGGTTAAAAGGCTGCGTGATGACAAGCGCAGAGATGAGTACACCTCAAGAATTCACGCAACTGACCAGTCTGATAATAAGCATTCCAGAGACGAGAACAGGCTTTCTGAGGGTCGTTATAAGACAAAGATTCAGAACAGTGATCATGATGACAGTCATGTTGATGATCGTGGAACCAAGCTCAAAGATAATAGGGGAAGGAAGAGGTCTTCTGATGAAATTGAGGATTCTAGTGATGTGAAACCTCAAACTATGAAGGAATCATGGGAAGATACTGAGAGAAATGGATCAAGGTCTAATAAACTAGATTTCCATAGTGACAGACGTAGGGAGCATCCTCATCTGGACAAGGTTGATTCTGGCCTTAACAGTAGCTGCCCAAAGAGCTCTCCTGGCCCCAGTGCATATTCTGTCAAGGATCAAACTAGGTACAATTTCACCTCTTCATTTCATAGACCCAACCAACTTTACCATTTTTAGCATAAGATAAAGGTTCTGTGGGTGACTAGAAAAAGGAATGCATTAATGCATACTGAATTATAAATTGAATCATTTCAGCTTTTCCAGTTAGAAATTATAGTGAAGAAATATACATTTTTATTAACACTTTATTCGCTGCTAGCTGGAAAAGCCAGTTGGCCGCTCCCGTTGAGGTTTCAGTTTCCTTCTTTTTAGTGTTTGTCCTATTATTGCTTTATTTTGTTGATAAATTTAGCAAACCAAATGGTAGCCCAGTGGATAAATTATTGGCTTTATAAGTCCTAGGGTTTTGAGTTCAAAACCCAATAGTTGCTTTACGATTTGGAATACCATTTTTATTTTTATTTATAATTTCTATATAATGCCCCATAAAACTTAAGTTATTTATTTTCACTCTCCCCATAGAAAAGGATTATGAGTTTGTCACTGCTTTTGAAAAGGAAAGTGTGTAGCTTTAATGAGTGTCCTTTAGAGAAGTTTCTTGAAATACTGAGTTGTATGATTGCTGCAAGTGTAATTTGTTCTGAGAAGACCATCTAACAATGTATATATTTAGCACACTTGTGTTCTCAGTCGTACAGTATGAGCTGTTTGATATAGTGTCATGCCTTGCTGATTTTTGTTATTATTGTAAATATTTTCCACTAGACTTCAAGTTCCCCATGTGTAATTCCTGATGTATTATGAGTATGATATTCCGAACAGCTAATAACTACATCTAATTTATCTTTTTGCTGGTATTCATAGGCATAGCTCAAGGCAAACAGAGTCCTCCCAAAGAGAGCCACTTCCTGAAGAGGCATGCCGTCCACGTACAACTTCTAGAGCAGATTATCATGGTACTTCGGGTGGCCGTGACCGAGTACCTGAGTCTCGGTCAATGGAAAAAACTAAATTAAAGGATGACATCCGGTCTGATGTGCTATCATCAGAAGCTGCTGCTTCGCACTATGATAAGATCCTAAGATCAGACATTCGTTGTTCGTCAAATCAATTAACAGAAAAATCTCCAACATCTACAAGAGATCGGCGATCAGAAAGATCTTCTGCTAGACGTAGTCTTGATGTGGAAGAATTGGGGCAAAGAAGTAGTAGCTACAAAGATGGAAGGGATTCATCCTATTCTAAACACATTGACAGGGAGCGGGAATTCCCAAAAGATAAGCTAAATGTGAGTGGTAGTTCTCAAGTGGATTTTCTCAACAACCAGTCTACGTCTCATGGACCTTCCTCCTATAATCGAACTGGTAACATACAGGGTACTCCTCCGGGCCATCTCTCAACTCCACCTGTGAGGCTAGGGGTTGACAGCCCTTCAGTTTTGGGCTCTTATGAAGATGAAAATAGGATCCAGTGTGTGGATCATAAACCTAACAGCCTGTATACAAGGAGCAGTGATGTTGGTGGAACTGCTTGGAAGAATAGCCCTACTTGGTCTCCTGCTGCAAATGGTTTCATGCCCCTCCAACATGGACCTCCTGGTTTTCATCCAGCCGTCCAGCAGTATCCAGCTCCACCTATCTATGGTATCAGACCTTCGATGGACTTGAACCACACGGGGGTTTCTTATCACCCTCATGAAGCCAGCAGGTTTTCCAGTCATGCACGCCCATATGGGTGGCATAATTCCTTGGATGATTGCCCTCCTCAGTTACAGTTGTGGGATGGAAGCAATAATATGATTGGTGATGAATCACATATGTATGGCAGACTGGACTGGGACCAGAACAGACATTTGATGGGTAACAGAGGGTGGGAGATGAATGTTGACATGTGGAACAGGCAAAATGGGAATACGAATACGGAGTTTCCTGTTCCTCGGAAGGAGCAAGAATATTCTACACAAGCTTTGGCTGATGAAACTTGGGCTGGGCATTGTTCTCGTGATGAGCGGGCTGGAACAGAGCTCCCCATGGATGCTAGTGGAATCAACCGGTCCAGCGATACATCCCCAGCTAAGAATACTTTTGGAACTCCTCGAAAAGCATTATGTGAGAAAATATATGAGCCTTCTAAAATGCTGAGTATGCGAGGAATTTCTGAAAAGCGTAGCGACAGTTATGCCCGTTTCTGCTGCAACTACCTTAAAAAGCTAGACATATCGCCTGGTCTTGTGCAGCCAGAGTTGTATGAACAATGTATGTCTTCACTAGGAACAAAAAATGGAATTCTTGCAAGCAATGTTTCTATGCAGGTACACCGATAGGTAGCTGATAGAACTTTGTGTATTTTGAAATAAATCTCTGTATAATAAGGTTCAATCCTTCTTTTTTCAGATTAATAAATCACAGGATGCTAGAGTTGCAGCAAAGAGCAAAACATACTTTCTTAATTCTCGCTCTTCTTCCGGAATAGATGCTGTATTTCAGGTATTTCATGCCGCATTGGATAGAAATTACTTTGAGTATGTGGAGAGTAATTTTAGCATGTATTACGGTGCTTTACCTTCACTACTTATTATGTATTAAAGTATACCTTCTGATAAGACTGATATAAATGACAACGGCATGAATTATGTAAACACAATCAATAGTTCTGACATATGGGTTCACTATTTGTGAAGCGGTAACGTATGAAGAGCTGTTTCTGGTGCTAGTTTAAGATATTTGTTTCTATGTTTGCAGCTTGTAGCTGTTAAATGGATTGTGTTCTTTGTCCTCGTATATGGGTCTTGCTAATATAACTGACGATAAGGGTTCAATCCTTCTTTTTTCAGATTAATAAATCACAGGATGCTAGAGTTGCAGCAAAGAGCAAAACATACTTTCTTAATTCTCGCTCTTCTTCCGGAATAGATGCCGTATTTCAGGTATTTCATGCCGCATTGGATAGAAATTACTTTTGAGTATGTGGAGAGTAATTTTAGCGTGTATTACGGTGCTTACCTTCTCTACTTATTATGTATTAAGGTATACCTTCTGATAAGACTGATCACATAGATAATAGAAATGACAACGGCATGAATTATGTAAACAATCAATAATTCTGACATAAGAGTTCACTATTTGTGAAGTGGTAACATATAAAGAGCTGTTTCTGTTGCTAGTTTAAGGTATTTGTTTCTATGTTTGCAGCTTGTAGCTGTTAAATGGATTGTGTTCTTTGTCCTCGTATATGGGACATGCTAATATAACTGATGAGATGGCCTTTAATAAAGCCAAACATGGTTCTTGCTAATATAACTGATGAGATGGCCTTTGATAAGCCAAATGGACCAAATGGATTTGTGCAGCGGATCCCATTTATTTGGATATTAGCTGTTTCTGTTCTGTTTGTATTTTAGCTTCAAAATGTTCTACAAAGGAATTCATGCATCTGTGTCGTTGGCTCAGTAAGATCTCGTTAACCCTAACTTGATGTGACTTTTGATGGGCTTCTCAAATAGCTACTGAACATGTTCATTTACATATCCAATCTGAGACAGAAATCGGTATAAATCCTTATTCTAACAAGAGAGATTTTTGTTTTATGTTGTGCTATCAGCAACAAATTGTGGTAGTGTTTATATAGTTGACAAATGGTGATATTAAAGTTGAATATGAAGTACTTTTATTAGCTATCATGTTGACAAATGGTTTCTTACATAATACATTGGACCTGCTAACATATTTTCTGAAATTACTTGACACACTTCCATGCACCTGTGCTTAAAAATGATGAATAACTATGATTATTGATCGTTTGACACAAATACAGTGATGAGCAAAGATGTCGAACATTGTGAAGCTTTTTACCGATCCTTTTTCCAGATTCTGCTGTTCTGTTACCGAGTATCTTGTGGATCTCGATTTTTATTGTGCTATGTAGAATCTTGGTTTTTAAAATCAAATCTTAGGAGGCTTACCTCGTTCAACCCTGGTTTGATTTTTAATGGTTTGGATCTGGACTGAGAAAGTTTAGTAGGGTAAATTTATAATGCTTGCCTCATTCAACTATGTTTTCTTTTGTAGACTACAAAAAGTCATCCTCTTAGAAGTCTTCACTAACTTGCTGTTATTATATGCAGAGAGCCATGTCCCTTTACAAGAAGCAGAGAGATGCAACGAAAGAAGCTACGAATACTGGATTACGATTGGAATCTTTTCAAGAAGATAAAGTCCCTTCAGCTTCTGATGGGGCAGAAGTGAATGTGAATTCTCCAAATGACGTGGAAGAAGACCTACCAATGGGAGGTGTGGCTCCTGCTTTTCTGAGGGAAGTGGAAGAGAAAACAAGTACTGATGCTAAAGGCAATCGTCCTGAAGACGAGGAGGAAAGACATGACTGCCCTACTGATACTGAAGAAAAGTGTGATAACATTTCTGAATCAGTTGTTTTGGCTGATGGTCCTGAGGATCATGAGGCTTTAATACCAGAGTGTATGGTAAATGTAAGTCGGATACATCACTCCCTCGAAAGTACACATTGAACAATTTCTATTTTATGCTTTTGAGATGTCATTTCCTTTTGAAGGCCTTAGGTCCTTATATTGTTTGCGTTCTGCATCTGCTGGGGGGATCTAATCTCTTTTGTTTAGTTTCCCTCGATGCTCCGGAAAGTTCTTTCCGGATACTGCTACTGCTGCCAGAATGAAAGCATCTGTAGTTGTCTATAGAGTGATGGGTTTTGAATAAAAATCTTGTATTTCTAGATTATATATGTTTTGGTAGTTTGTTATACTTGCCTTTCCATCAGAAAGCACCTCATGGTATTTACTGTAGAAACTTAGCGACTGCATTGATGTTATGTTGTTGTCGCAGATAAATTAGATCCAACAAGTTGCTGGACTCTCAGTTACGCTGGCGTTTGCATCTTGATTTTTATTTTTTTTCAACATTTCCCCAAAGATTTGGTCCTTTCCTCCCCAGTCTGACTGAGTATTTTTGAAGGTTTTGATTTTTCAGGGTTGAAGAACATGGTTAAATCAGCACAAAGCTGAGATTGTTAGTGCTGTGTTGTTTTGTTGATGTGTTTCTGAATTATTGAGATTTAGTCTAATGGGTTTTATTGTGCTTATACTCTTATTAAGTACCTTGTTTTTATTTGATTTTTGATATCGCTTTCTTGTGGCTTGTCACTTCTTACCTGATATTTTCTGCCAAATGAAGAAGCAAAATTTTTTTTTGAGTTTATATATTTTTTTTATATACATTTTGTAACTATTCGGATTTGAAATTCTCTAATTTTGAAATCAATTTTATAATTTTGTGATTATTGGAAATCGTTACTAAATCTGATTTTTATTTTATTATTACTAATGATAAGTTTATTCTAATTATGATTAGTAAATTATTAGTTATTATTAATTTCAGAAATTATTTATTATTAATTTTGGTTATTTCTAATTATTAGTTAGTATTTAATTGCTGAATTTTTCCATTGGGTATTAATTCTTGTGGCCTACCAAGCTTGGGCTTGGATTGTGGGCTTTTAGACTTGGGCTAGAGGGTATAGTTAGTTAGTTTAATTATTATTCGTTAATCCTAAATAGGAATTAGTTATTAATTTCTGATTAATTACAAAAGAGGATTTGTTCGGGTTAGTTAGAGATTAGTTGGCAGTCATTACCAAATACCCCTAGATCTAATTTATTACAAGTCTGCCATTGAAACTTGGGGAGCAATTTAACTTTTTTCCTATTAAAATAATGGGACTCCTATTACTTTATTACAAAAATTCAGTACTCTCTCTTTCTCTCTTCTCTGTTACTGCTTCCAGCCTACAACCGCCGACCTCCGCCGCACTCAGGCTGTGCTCCGGCAATCTCCACCACCCCCTGGTGGTTTTGTTATCCCAGACTTTTTTTTTTTTGATTTTTTTAACACAAAAAAATATTTACTTAATAATAAGTTAAACAAAACATTCAACACTAGATTTCTTAGAATGCCATATAATCCAAATTTGTGAATCATGTATTATTTTTTAACAAAAAAAATAGACATCACAATAATATAGGAAGAATCTTATAAGTAGGTATGTTGCTGAAAACAATTAGAGAGTCAAAACATCATCTTCATATGTAAAATGAGAAATGAAAAAAAAAAAAATCTTTTGCGAATAAAGAAAAGAGCTTATGAATCTTGCTCTCTTTGCTTCTGCAGCAGTCTCATTTCCTAGTATATAGTATAGTGTTAGTGGTTTGGTGGGCTAAATAGACCAAGTGGACTAGTCTCAAATCCAAGTATATAGTGTTAGCGATTTGGTGGGCTAAATAGGCTAAGTGGACTGGTGGGCTAAATATATAGTACTAATTTTTTTTAACATGGACTACAGTCCACTTTGTTCTACTAATAGCTCCGCCTTTGAATATATGTGCTAATGTTTAAATATGATTTGCTTAATTTTTTTTAAACAGGAGTACCGTTTATAATTTTTTATTAGAGATTTTGAAGACTAGATTCATATGCAAACAGAAAATTTACTGTAGGATAACGTACTTTGGCGAATTTGCGTAGGGGATAACAAGTTTTGAAAATTTTTTAATATGAAAACAATCCGCCAGAGGGTCTGGCGGAAATTAGGCGCGCCCAATTTCCGCCAGACTATCTGTCGGAAAATGAGCACCTAGGCCCTAGTGTTTGCAGTCGCGTAGGGTTGCAGGGGGGGGGGGGGGCAGTGTTTGCAGTCGCGTTGGGGGAGGGGGGGTAGTGTTTCCAGTGGGTGGGGGGTAGCTTCGCAGAGAAGGGGGTGGAGGTTTGCAGTAACTTTTGTTTGTGGGAAGCATGCGTAGCATTGGAGACCCTCCAAATTTGTTTGTATACGTTGAATATGAGTGTTTGAATGAGTGAGTGAAAGAATGCAGCTTTATAACACATTGAAAAATGGGATGAAAGATGGGATAGAGAAGTGTCTTATAAATGATGCTCGTTTCTTCTCCAGGAACAAATACAGAAGAAGGAAAAGAAGCAGAGAAGAGAAGAGAGGAGAAGAAGCAGAGAAGAGGAGGAGCAGAGAGGCTAACATACATTTAGAGGTAAAAATATTTCAAAAAATGTAAATTTAATTTATTTTGTTTGTGTTTAGTATCTTAGAATTTGGTATTAATAACAGATGGATCGTCGAAATGACGGACTTATTCCGGGAGGACCCACCACAGATGAGATTATCCAGCAACGTTTGAGTCATATCTCAAGATTAGTATTTTCTGGAAAGGTATACTTAATTTTAAATGAAAGTTATTATTTTGTATATTTTTTTTACTTTGTAGTAATAATGATCATTATGTAGTAACTCAATTTTTTGTATAGTTATATGATTATCATGGCGATATTCGAATGCGAGAGCATGGGACATGGCGGTATGAACCGAACGTTGGGTGTTGGAATTTAACTAGCGAACAATATGCTATGTTGGTCATATTCGGTTTCAAATACATTGACGAGATACAGTTTTTACGTCATGATAGAGATTTAATTTTAAGCCTAGTGGAACGTTGGTGGCCTGGCCGAAATACATTTCAATTACCAGTTGGTGAAATGACAATTACTTTAGCTGATGTAGCAAATATTATAGGATTACCTATTACGGGTGAACCTATAATATTTAACGAGTCATTTTCAGCTGATAATGCAATTATGGAGTATCTAGGTGTGGAGCCACCAAAATTAAAAGGAAAAAGCTTAGTCTCATTTTTCTGGCTCCGTCACAATTTCATGCATCTAGATCATATCGAAGATGACGAAGAGGTATCTGTTGATGAAAATCGGGTATGTATCACCGATATTATTAATATTTCTCTCGTAACGCTGCAGCTATTTTAGCACGTATTAATTTTTGCCATTTTCTTCGCTATATGTTTAGGTGATTTGTTGAAGACTATCAAATCTTATATTTTAAGTTTTTTTTGTCTGCACGTTTATAGTACTTACTTATGGACTATCAAATCTTATATTTCAGGCTCCAAGTATTAAGCAAGCAATCGATAATCCAAATCCTGAAACATGGAGAACAAAACTTATTGAAATTTGGAATTATATACAAGCGGATCCGACTCCCTGAACCCTTCCATACTTATCCCTGACGACTATCCTGTAGGCATTGTTAGACAGCGACATGCACGTCCCCGACGGGATAGACACAATGTCACGCAACCTGAAGACCTCCCTGATAGTCCACCTCGACATGCTTACGAGGTCCCGCATCAACAGGCCGAGGAGAGCTCGGCTCAATGGGGTGGCCAAGGTACATCTCAATGGGGTGGCCAAGGGACATCTCAATGGGCCGACGTAGGGTCTTCTCAATGGGGTGGACAAGGGACTTCTCAATGGGGTGGACAAGGGACTTCTCAATGGGGTGGCGTGGAGACTTCTCAGTTATTTGCTCAAGGGACTTCTCGATGGGGACCAGAACCTACCTCTCAATGGGGACCAGAACCCACCTCTGAATGGGATAACATATTTGCCCCCGGAGTTCTTAGTTACACACAGATCATGACCACTCCATCAGCACCAATGCCTTCTCAACCTGATGATACACGGGAAGAAGGACGTGATGTACCCCCGGAGAATACGGTTGAGAGGAGAGGTCGCCTCAATCTTAGAGAAGTTGAGCGTAGAAATTATCGACGGGATGCCATGGGAGGTAGATGAAATTGTAACAAGATAAAATTATGATAAATTGTAACAAGATGATTAGTACATTTTCTTCCATTATGTCGTAACAAGATGAAATTATTCTCTTGGCTGATTAGTACATTTTCTTCTATTATGTCCTAATCCATTACAATTGCTACATCAAAGATTTCTTGTCTCTGAATCGTTGGCAATGATGCGGTTCTTCTTGGGTCTTCTAGCTTTGCGCCGTAATTCTGGTACTCCAATTTCTCCTCTAACCAGGACACTTTGAAGATTGTAGGGAACTGGAATTGGCTCCAAGTGTGACTCGTATATGCTTCTCAATGCTTCTTTAGAAAAAACAGCAGGATAATAATTTTCAATATTAATTTTTGAAAAATTACAAGCAAAACATGCATGTACACATGGAATGAAAGTATGATACCACCGTAAACATGAACAATATTTTTCTTCTAAACGAACAACATATGTTCTATGTGTTTCATGATCTGCTATTTCAAATATATAACTATCAAAACTCAGGACTTGCAAGTAGTGATGTTCTCTGTTTATACGAGCCATTGTTTTTAACATCTTCGGACAATAATCTGTTTCAAGCGATTCAGCATGTTTCCGATTTTTGTCCTGAAGTGTTATAATCTTGGCACGGATACCATCAAGTAATGTTGTTATTGATTTATCACGCAAATTTTTGATCCAGTTATTGAAGCATTCAGCAAGGTTAGATGTGTTAATATCTAATCTAGGACAAGGTGCATAAGCCGTTATCCAGTGTGCTAGAACACGTGTTTCATCACCTTCTACTCCAATGATCCATTTATACACATCAAAATTTTCAGCTTTAATTCTTTCAAAACAATAATTTGCATCAACTTCATTATAACATCTTGCAAGAGAATCTAATCTACATCGAAAATGTTTTAATCTATCTACTGATTTCAAGTTTTGTTTAAAATGTTGAATGCAGAAAAAATGAGACGATTCTGGAAAAGTGGCACGCATAGCATTTATCAAACCTTTCTGCTTATCAGAAATAAAAGAAATTCTATTCCATGCATCAAAATACTGATCAAAAGATGTTCTAAAACAGCCTAAAAACCAGCTCCAAGAATCAGTGCTTTCACTTTCAGCCACGGCATAAGCAATTGGATATAATTGATAGTTAGGATCATGAGCACAAGCAATAAATAAGATGCCCCGATATCTAGATGAGAGAAAAGTAGCATCAGTACTAATCACAGGTAAACATCCCTTTAAAAATCCATCAATGCATGCCTTAAAACATATAAAAATTCTTTCGAAACTATTGCGTTCATTAGTCTTTATAAAACATCTGCTACCTGGATTTGTCTCGATAATTGTGGAAGCATATCGTTCAAGACCACCGTAAGCATCAATATAACTACCATTTATTTCAGATAAAGCAATTTCTCTAGCTTTCCAAGCTTTCGAATATTTGATACGTATTCGATGTTCTCTGTATATATCCTTCACAACATGCGATGGACTATACGACTGGTCATCTCTAATTTTATTAAATATCTTATTCTTAATCCATACAGTAGTAGCTAATGGATGACTACCTGTTGTAAGTCCACATAAGCAAGTATGTCGATTTTCTAACGTAGTAATAACAAATGTCTCGCTATTACCAATAGATTTAGCGTATACCCTCCAATTACAACTTAATTCGTTACATTTATATATAATCTTGTGAGCATTATTCAAAGTAGTCGAACAAACAAAATTATGCTTAATTGCTATGTCACTAATAAAACTTCTAAATTGAATACGATTTTCAAATTGTCTTCCAACAAATAATTCAGGAGTATCAACATTATCATCAATATTATCAAATAAATCATCTACATTTTCAACTAAATCATCGCTACTGGAATCATTGTCATTACCTTCATCTACTGTATTTTCTTCTTCAGTGGCAAAAATAACTTGATGAGAAGAACTAGGACCCGGACCCAAATTAGCAGTTTCATTATTAGGAGCACGTCTACTACTTATATGAGGGGGTGCTGGAGTAACAAAAATACTAATATACGGTGATGATACGTTAATTTGAAGAATAAATGCCCATGCATGATCACTATTTAAATTTATACAATTAGAAGCAAAAATATGCACTAATATAAATTCATCAAAATCAATAGAAAATTGTTCAGTCAATAAATTAAGTAAACTACTAAACGCAATATTTCTATCCACTATAACAACTTCAGTTAAACCCCCTTCATAAGCTAACCCATTTAGGACGCCTCCAAGCGAGCATAGAAGAGTTATACTACTCATGTTGGTAGGAAAAGAGCTTTCTACTTTCTCCGAAGGAAATGGGAAACAGAAGAGGAAGATAGGAGCCTTCTGCTTCTAAAAGAAATGGAAAGATGGCAGCTCTACTTCTGAAAGAAATGGGAGATGAGGAGGAGGATAAAAAAATTGATAGAAAGATATCAATTTATAAGAGCAAGAGAGAGCCGTTGTAGATATAACCGTTGAAGATATAGCCGTTATCCTAGCCGTTGGGTGAGAAAAAAAAATAAAAAAAACAATGATGTAGCCGTTATCCTATAGCCGTTGGGTGAGCGGGAAAAAAAAAACACGAAAGCCGTTATAGGATCCTAGCCGCTGCGTCTGTTGCCACGTGTAATGGGCGCTCATTTTCCGCCAGATAGTCTGGCGGAAATTGGGCGCGCCCAATTTCCGCCAGACCCTCTGTCGGATTGTTTTCATATTAAAAATTTTTCAAAACATGTTACCCCCTACGCAAATTTGCCAAAGTACGTTATCCTACAGTAAATTTTCTGATATGCAAATTGTTTAATTTCAATTTGGTACTCTCAATTATTCTAGTTTTTCAAATCGATATTCTAAACTTTTTTATCCGACAATTTGATATCATCTCAACTATTGAATATTTTCAACTGATACCCAAAAATTAAAAAAATGACAAAATTATCTCTCCTCTCCCACCCCTTCCGGCTGCCCCCTCCCCCCTTCCAATCCTCCCTCCGGCTGCACCACCTCTCTCTCTCTCTCTATATATATATATATATATATATATATATATATATATATATATATATATATATATATATATATATACATATATATACAAAAACAGCAACGACAACGTGCACACAGAGAGAGAGAGAGAGAGAGAGAGAGAGAGAAGGGGGTGGGATTGTAGTGCCCCGCTCCCGTTGGGGCGAAGCACTATGTAATAGGCTCGTGCCAAGTCAGACATGGTCGGGAACATAGATGGCTAGTCTGACTCGGCGACGAGTTTGTATACAAAAACCATGGCATCAATAAAATCGATTTGGATGAGTGATATGAGTACCGTTCCAACTAATGGATCGACTACTGTTGGAATAAGTCCTAGATGCGGTAGGCGGCGTCTTGGCGAAGGAACTCTAAAGGGAGTGACGCAACCCGTCTGCCGTTGGTTTTATTGGTTTTCTTGGCTTTCTGAACGAATTGTTGCGTGGATTTGATAGTGTGCTTTCGGGTCGATTTCTGAATGCGTCCTTGAGAATTTCGAAGGACGGATTGAAGGAAGGGTTCTAATTCGATGCTCGTGCCATTGCAGGAGTTCGTGTAACTGACGCTTAACCGTCGCGAAGCGTTCTCCTACTCTCGGCGCAATCTTCTTAGGTGGGTGGTTCTTCGGCCCCTTCTTTTCTACTCCTTCACGCCAACTAAATTCTTAAAGTTCAACGTTCAAATCGATGATGCTAACGGGATGTATGCTTGCCACTAAGATCAAGAGCTCGGGATAATATATTAACCTAGAAAAGTAAACTCTGAATCGATAGGTTCACACTAAGAAAGAGATAGACTATATTTTATGCCATACAAAACACAACTATGAAAACCTTGGTGGCGGTACATCATGCCTCGGAGAATTTGGTGCCTACGGGATGCTAAATCAGAACGTACGATTTCGGGGGAAATGACCCTTGCGCGAGTAGGAATGATTATGTGATTTGATAATGGTTACGCTATGCAATTTACTTCATACATATATAACTGTTCATGCATTCGCATGGTCAAGGACGACTTGTGCACAAGGTGAGCTTTCATCGAGACGGTACCCGGGGCCCTGGGACCGAATCGGCCTAGGAGAAAATTATAGAAATCGTGCTTCGGCACGAGGCATTGCGAGACCTCCAGTTAGGCTCGCTACCTGGACTGGAGGGCGCGTCGCAAGGCTACGTAATCGTCCTTCTTGGTGTCGATATCACCAATGACCGCATATAGGATAGACTGCATGCTCATCTATTGTCTTGTACAGGTGGTAAGTATCATGTACATTTTGTACAGGAAAGGAGCACGGCCGTGGTAAGAATGCCTTTAAATGGGTTATGTTGTTATTGTTTAAAATGTGCCTTCGATATGAATTGCAACTCATATAGTTCTAAATAGAAAGATCACTTCGTATGCCTGAATCCTTAATAAGCAGTGTCGGTTTAGACGAGTGGGTTCGTCCCATCCACTAGCAAGTGTGCTAACCCCCAACTCCCCAGGTAACGAGCGTGCTGCGGGAGCTCGAGACTAAGCTGGAGCTGAAGAACGGGAGGCGGCACGAAGCTCTCCTATTTTGAAGTATTTTGATGCCCAATTCAGACCGAAGGCTTTTGTTCAAATGTATAAAGGGGCATGAATGTATGGAACGCCGAGGATTATTTCAAGGCGTAGCTGTCGATAGCTTTTTTTTGTATTTCAAAGATGTAGCCGCAACGGCATATGTAATGTAAATATGACCTTGCACATATTTTGCAAGTTTATGAATGAAAGACTAAGTTTCTTCCTATGCTATATTTTCAACTCTCTACACTGTTTAATTTCAACGCGTCGAGCCAAAAAGAAATTTCCAAGCGCACATCCTTGCCTTGTGCAAGTCTATCAAAGACTTGTACGGCATCACGTCCCGACCCGTGGGGATCGATTTATATCGAGTCAAGACGATGGCGACCGATTCGGCGAGTCGGGGCGTGACAAGTTGGTATCAGAGCACGGTTCACACCTCGGACCTTCCAAATGCTTTCTTTAGATGATGCCGTTGCGATTTTTCAAAAAACTATGCTTTTCGACATATGCGGCCTGAAATAATCGTTCCATACACATAAGCCCGTAGATATTTTGAGAATGCTAACGGGTTTGCTCAATTTTGTAGGAATGACGGAAAGACTGGGTGTCCCCACATTGATTAGCACCGATAGCACCGAAGGTGTGACGCCTAGCGAATCGGCCATGGAGCGACTACTACGCCTCATGGAACTCCAACAACGTCAGTCAGAGATGCAGCAACGACAGCTGCAGGAACAGATCCAGGCCCAAGTCAGCGCCCAACAAAAGCAAATGGACGCCCTGACCAGGATCGTGAGCACCATAGCGACGCAACAGAACTCGACGACCGTCATATCCGAGGAAGAAGTGCAAGCCGAAAAGACAAAACATGTGTCTTCCTCCTCCCTGCTCAAGATGACCAAGTTTAAGAAAATGAACCCGCCGGACTTCAACGGTCGAGCAGAACCTGACGAAGTCATGGGGTGGCTAGTGAAGATTGAGAATCTATTCACTCTCCTCAACATCAAGGGGTCCAAGAAAGTCGGGTGCGCAGCATTGCAGCTCAATTTGAGGGCCTACGACTGGTGGGAGGCGAAGAAACAGGAACTCCAAGGGTCCAACCCCAGTGCCAAGATCTCGTGGGAGACATTCAAACGGGCCTTCCTCGAACAATACATCCCTCGTGCCCTTCGTCGACAGAAGGAAGAGGAGTTCATGTCCTTGAAGCAAGGAAACTTGTCCGTTGAAGACTACGACGCGAAGTTCGCAAAGCTAGCGAAGTTTGTCGGGGCTTTTCTGCCGAACGCAGAGGCGTGGTGTGAGCGCTTCCAGCAAGGCCTGAATGAAGATTTGCGTCGGGACGTCATGAACCAGAGATGCCAGACGTACAGGGAATCATATAACGCCGCTCTTGATATGGAGCGGGTCTTCGGTCAAACATCGCAGAAGGGCGGATCAAGCATCCGCAACAACTTCAACAAGCGTCCTAACGACGCGGGAGGATCTGGTGCACCAAAGTGCCAGAACACGACCGAGTATCGGGGGCCTCACCTAGGCGTACGATGCCATCGCTGCGGTAAGATGGGACATCTGGCGGTCGACTGCCGAGGGGGATGCTTCAAGTGTGGCCAGCTAGGTCACAAGGCGGTAGATTGTCGAATGGGGAGGGCGAACCAACATCCACCAAGGGACGTCCAGAGCCAGAACAGGGCACCTCCCGCCCATGGTGCAAACGCGGTGCCCGTGAATCCACAAAATCGCCAAGGGGCACAAGGCCGAGTCTACGCACTAACGCGGGACGAAGCCTATGCGTCCGATACTGTCGTGACAGGTATACTACTCTATAAAAATATGCCTGCTAGAGTATTGTTCGATTCGGGTGCAACGCATAGTTTCATATCGGCTGACTTTGTAAAAGAAAATGAATTACCTATGCAACTTTTAGATATGAATCTTAGCGTTAGCACTCCATCGGGAGTAGATATGCCTGCCACTCATATTTGTAGGGACGGTTACATATGCATCGGGGGGAGGAATCTATCCTTGGAAGTTATCGTCCTCGACGTCAAGGAGTACGATATAATCCTCGGCATGGATTGGTTGGGTGCATGCCACGCAACGATCGAGTGCGCGGAGAAGAGAGTTGTGTTCCGCCTTCCGGGCGAAACCGAGTTCTCCTATTCGTGCAGAGCAGCATCAAAGTCGGTAATGGTAATATCGGCGATTTCGGCAAGGCGTATGTTGCATTCCGGGTGCAGCGGATACCTAGCATCAGTTCGAGACACAAGAACGGAGATTGCAAGCACGGCCCAGACTGAAGTCGTGGCAGAATTTCCTGATGTGTTTCCAGACGAGTTGCTAGGGACGCCGCCGGACCGAGAGATAGAATTCAGCATCGACACCTTCCCGGACACCCGACCGATATCCAAAGCACCCTATCGAATGGCGCCGGCAGAGCTGAAGGAACTGAAGGCACAACTACAAGAGTTACTGGATCGCGGATACATTCGCCCTAGTGTCTCCCCGTGGGGTGCCCCAGTGTTGTTTGTGAGGAAGAAAGATGGATCGATGCGGCTGTGCATCGATTATCGGGAACTCAACAAAGCTACGGTACGAAACAAGTACCCGTTACCGAGAATAGATGATCTGTTTGACCAGCTACAAGGGGCGACGGTGTTTTCCAAGATTGATCTTCGCTCAGGCTACCATCAATTGAAGATCAAGTCCGAAGACGTGCCGAAGTCCGCCTTCCGAACCCGATATGGTCACTACGAATTTCTAGTCATGCCTTTCGGCTTGACCAACGCTCCTGCCGCGTTCATGGATCTAATGAACCGGGTGTTCCGATCGTTCATAGACAAATTTGTCGTTGTTTTCATCGACGACATTCTCATATATTCAAAGAGCAAGGACGAGCACGTGGAACACTTGAAGACGGTGCTACAGACTCTGCGTAAAAATCAACTCTACGCCAAGCTAAGCAAGTGCGAGTTCTGGATGAACAGCGTGATGTTCCTTGGGCACGTTGTCTCCGCTGAAGGCGTCACGGTGGACCCAAAGAAGATCGAAGCAATAGTCGAATGGAAGCGGCCTACCTCAGCAGGCGACATCCGAAGTTTCTTCGGCTTGGCGGGCTACTATCGTAGATTCGTGAAGGATTTTGCTAAAATTGCGTCGCCTCTGACTCGCCTCACCCAGAAAGGAGTCGCATTCGAGTGGAACGACGCCTGCGAATCGAGCTTCCAAGAATTGAAGAAATGGCTCGTCTCAGCGCCGATCCTTGCACTTCCGGACGGGCCAGAAGGGTTTCAGATATTTAGCGATGCATCGCGGACGGGTTTGGGATGCGTGCTTATGCAAAGGGATAAGGTGATTTCGTTTGCTTCGAGACAATTGAAGCAACACGAGAAAAATTATCCTACGCATGATCTCGAGTTAGCGGCTATTGTGTTCGCGTTGAAGCTATGGCGGTACTATCTTTATGGTGTAGCTTGTCGCATCTATACGGACCACAAAAGCCTCAAATACATCTTCACTCAACGGGACCTGAACTTACGACAGCGGCGTTGGCTCGAACTCATCAAAGACTACGATCTGACTATCGAGTACACGCCAGGTAAGGGGAACGTTGTGGCAGACGCGCTGAGTAGAATGTTTGCAGGGTGCTTGTCTATCAACCGTAACATACAGCGAGACTTGGCGGAGATGGGCATCGAACTCCGGATCCGTTACCGCGGAGCACGATTGGCCCAATTGCACCTTGAGTCGAGCCTGCACAACAAAATAAAGACCGCACAGGAGGACGACCCATTCCTGAAGAAGATACACGAGCTAATTTCGACGGGAAGGGCGACCGACTTTGTGGTGGACGAGGGCGGAATGACGCGGATGAAGGGGAGGATATGCGTGCCGGACCATGCTGAACTTAGAAAGGAGATTCTGACAGAGGCCCATTATGCGAAGTACTCGTTGCACCCCGGGAGTACCAAAATGTATAAGGACCTGCGCACGACCTTTTGGTGGCACGGCATGAAGAAAGACGTGGCGACGTTTGTGTCACAGTGTATGGCCTGTCAACGGGTGAAGGCCGAGCATCAAAGACCAGGCGGGGAGCTACAGAACCTCGACATTCCAGTATGGAAATGGAATGACATCTCTATGGATTTCATCATGGGTCTTCCGAAGACGTCGCGGGGGAATGATGCGATTTGGGTCATTGTCGATCGTTTGACCAAATCCGCTCATTTCCTCGCTATTAAAGCATCATGGAGCGTCGATCGGTTAGCTCAAATTTATCTCGACGAGATCGTCAGACTGCACGGGGTACCGGCCACAATCATTTCGGACAGAGACGGGCGATTCCTATCACGTTTCTGGACGAGTCTACAGGCGGCGCTGGGCACTAAGTTGAACCTTAGCTCTGCGTACCACCCGCAAACCGATGGCCAGATAGAAAGGGTGAATCAGATCCTGGAGGATATGCTACGTCTGTGCGCGATAGATTTGAAGACTAGCTGGGACACACACTTGCCGCTCGCGGAGTTCGCATACAATAACAGTTACCAATCGAGCATCCAGATGGCTCCCTACGAGACACTTTACGGGAGGAAGTGCCGATCTCCGATTTGCTGGGACGAAGTCGGGGAGCGACAGGTACTCGGGCCAGAATTAATCGAACAAGCCGTCGAGAAAGTCCGCATGATTCGAGATAGACTCCGCATTGCTCAGAGTCGACAAAAGAGTTATGCAGATACTCGTCGACGACCGTTAGAGTTCTTGGTTGGGGACCATGTGTTTCTGAAGGTGACGCCGATGCGGGGCGTCATGCGATTCGGGGTAAAGGGCAAGCTGAGTCCAAGATTCGTAGGGCCCTTCGAGATCCTCGAAAGAGTGGCGACCGTTGCTTACCGGATCGCGCTACCTCCTGCCCTGGCCGAAGTGCACGACGTCTTCCATGTCTCCCAACTTCGGAAGTACGTGCACGACCCAAGTCATGTGGTTAGTTTCGATCAGTTGGAGCTACGCGCCGATCTATCATACTCGGAGGAGCCCGTACAAATTTTGGACCGTAAAGAAAAGATCCTGCGGAGCCGATCGATGTCCTTGGTTCGCGTACTCTGGCGCAACCATTCTGTCGAGGAGTCGACATGGGAGCTAGAGGCGGAGATGAAGGAGAAGTACCCTTCACTTTTTGCCGACGAAGGTCAGACCCATGTTCTTAAGTTTCGGGACGAAACTTTTTCTTAGTGGTATATTATGTAGTGCCCCGCTTCCGTTGGGGCGAAGCACTATGTAATAGGCTCATGCCAAGTCAGACATGGTCGGGAACATAGATGGCTAGTCTGACTCGGCGACGAGTTTGTATACAGAAACCATGGCATCAATAAAATCGATTTGGACGAGTGATATGAGTACCGTTCCAACTAATGGATCGACTACTGTTGGAATAAGTCCTAGATGCGGTAGGCGGCGTCTTGGCGAAGGAACTCTAAAGGGAGTGACGCAACCCGTCTGCCGTTGGTTTTATTGATTTTCTTGGCTTTCTGAACGAATTGTTGCGTGGATTTGATAGTGTGCTTTCGCGTCGATTTCTGAATGCGTCCTTGAGAATTTCGAAGGAAGGATTGAAGGATGGGTTCTAATTCGATGCTCGTGCCATTGCAGGAGTTCGTGTAACTGACGCTTGACCGTCGCGAAGCGTTCTCCTACTCTCGACGCAATCTCCTTAGGTGGGTGGTTCTTCGGCCCCTTCTTTTCTACTCCTTCCCGCCAACTAAATTCTTAAAGTTCAACGTTCAAATCGATGATGCTAACGGGATGTATGCTTGCCACTAAGATCAAGAGCTCGGGATAATATATCAACCTAGAAAAGTAAACTCTGAATCGATAGGTTCACACTAAGAAAGAGATAGACTATATTTCATGCCATGCAAAACACAACTATGAAAACCTTGGTGGCGGTACATCATGCCTCGGAGAATTTGGTGCCTACAGGATGCTAAATCAGAACGTACGGTTTCGGGGGAAATGACCCTTGCGCGAGTAGGAATGATTATGTGATTTGATAATGGTTACGCTATGCAATTTACTTCATACATATATAACTGTTCATGCATTCGCATGGTCAAGGACGACTTGTGCACAAGGTGAGCTTTCCTCGAGACGGTACCCGGAGCCCTGGGACCGAATCGGCCTAGGAGGAAATTATGGAAATCGTGCTTCGGCGCGAGGCATTGTGAGACCTCCAGTTAGGCTCGCTACCTGGACTGGAGGGCGCGTCGCAAGGCTACGTAATCGTCCTTCTTGGTGTCGATATCACCAATGACCGCATATAGGATAGACTGCATGCTCATCTATTGTCTTGTGCAGGTGGTAAGTATCATGTACATTTTGTGCAGGAAAGGAGCACGGCCGTGGTAAGAATGCCTTTAAATGGGTTATGTTGTTATCGTTTAAAATGTGCCTTCGATATGAACTGCAACTCATATAGTTCTAAATAGAAAGATCACTTCGTATGCCTGAATCCTTAATAAGCAGTGTCGGTTTAGACGAGTGGGTTCGTCCCATCCACTAGCAAGTGTGCTAACCCCCAACTCTCTAGGTAACGAGCGTGCTGCGGGAGCTCGAGACTAAGCTGGAGCTGAAGAATGGGAGGCGGCACGAAGCTCTCCTATTTTGAAGTATTTTGATGCCCAATTTAGACCGAAGGCTTTTGTTCAAATGTATAAAGGGGCATGAATGTATGGAACGCCGAGGATTATTTCAAGGCGTAGCTGTCGATAGCTTTCTTTTGTATTTCAAAGATGTAGCCGCAACGGCATATGTAATGTAAATATGACCTTGCACATATTTTGCAAGTTTATGAATGAAAGGCTAAGTTTCTTCCTATGCTATGTTTTCAACTCTCTGCACTGTTTAATTTCAACGCGTCGAGCCAAAAAGAAATTTCCAAGCGCACATCCTTGCCTTGTGCAAGTCTATCAAAGACTTGTACGGCATCACGTCCTGACCCGTGGGGATCGATTTATATCGAGTCAAGACGATGGCGACCGATTCGGCGAGTCGGGGCGTGACAGGGATGGTGCACTCGGGTGGAGGCGATGGTGGGGCTGCATGGGGGAGAGGTGGAGAGAGAGAGAGAGGGGCAGTAACTTGAAATTAAACCATATTTAAACTGAAAATTGCTGAGAAATCCAATTTCGGGGTTGGTTTGTATGAAAAATTCACCCGCATGATGAATTTTATGAAATGCTCAGAATTATATATTTCTACGTTAAATATTCCAAAATTCTCTTTAGATGTTCTGTATATACAAAATTATCATCTTTATAATACCATAACTACTCTTCGCATAAACTCAGATTTGGATTGCGATTTTCGTCTTCTTCTTCTTCTTCACGAGAGATCTGAATTCCATTGCTCACATCTTCACAGAGATCGCAAAGATCGTTCGTAGTTCATCGTGCTTTTCTTCAGTCGAACTCCGATCATCGCTCATCATCATCATCATCATCATCGTGGAGAGATTTGAAGTTTTTCGACGATTAGGTCAATTGTGGAGAGAAGATCTTCTTCTTCTTTTCCATAAGAGTTAGCATCGTTTTGAAAGAAGAACGAAAACTCTTGAATTTTTGTTCCTAACAAATTTTTTTCACAAAAAAATAGGTTTTAGGCTTCTGTTGACTGTTCTCCATCATTCTCCGTGTTAAAATTACGGAGAATGACCATTCTCCGTACTAAAACCACGGAGAGTGGCCTTATCCATGTCAAAATGAGGGAGAATGGTCATTCTTCGTGTCAAAATGACGGAGAATGATCATTCTCCGTGTCAAAATGACGGAGAATGGCTTCGTGATAAAATGACTGAGAATAGTCATTCTTCTTGTTAAATTGACGGAGAATGGCCATTCTCCGTCATTTTAACACGGAGAATGGCTATTCTTGGTCAATTTAACAAGAAGAATGACCATTCTCCGTGGTTTTAGCACGGAGAATGGCCATTCTTCTTGTTAAATTGACGGAGAGTGGCCATTCTCCGTCATTCTAACACGGAGAATGGCTATTCTTTGTCAATTTAACAAGGAGAATGGCCATTCTCCGTGGTTTTAGCACGGAGAATGACCATTCTTCGTGGTTTTAGCACGGAGAATGGCCATTCTCTGTGACATTACCACGGAGAATGATCATGCTCCTGTATTTTATGGCCAGTTGAAACTTTGAAGGACCATAACTTTTGACTGGGAGGTCGAAACGAGGCCCGGTTTGTCGCAAAAGGAGCATTTTTCTTGAGGAGCCGGAGATTAACAATATTTTGTTAGTCGGCCTTCCGAAATTTTAGAATCGCGAAAAAATGATATTTGGACCTCCGTTTTAACAGTTTTACCGTTTGTCGACCTTTTCAAAATTTTTCGACGAGTTTTTGAAGTGAGGTTTGAAGATTTTTGATGAGAAAACCTAGATTCGAAAGTGATGAGCAGCGTATGGAAGAAGAGGAAGTATCGAAACGTTTTTTTAAGAGTAGTTTCGTGGGTGTTTTTAATAAATTAGAAGGAAGGACAAAAATGTCATTCGGAACCCCCTTTATATATTTTTTGCTAATTCTGGACACGCGATGAAATGCTATTGTGCGATGGGGTTTTTATAAAACTTTTGCGTTCTTTGGACATTTCATAAATTCTCATATTTAAATGTAACATGCTTTTTTTAATAATAATTTATAAGCATTTAATTTTTTTTTTCCAAAAACTATATATAAATATGATCTGCTTATCCATATTTAAAGGTTAGGTCAACGTAGCCATGACTAATGTTTTGTATGCACAAGTCACTAAGAGCATCTCCAACCCTATCGTGAGTTTAGAAAAAAATGGTTGACACATAGGAATGACAAACTTTCATTCCAAAATTTTTTCTCCAATGCAAATGTAGAATAAAACATGAAGTTGACATGACAATGACATGGCAAGGAGAATATGAAGTTGGTTGTCTAGATCTAGACAATGCACTTCACAATGACTTTGTCTCCACATCATCAATTATGAATAGAAATATTTATAAAAAAGCTGAAGAAGTTGAGGAGTTGCCTTGGAAGTTGAAAAAAATACTTTTTATTGTCTCCTCAATACTTTTGCATTGGAGAGAGTTTTTCTATCTCATTGTCTTTTGAGATATAATTTTGCCACATAAATAAGACATTGTCTTGTGACTCATGCCACATAGGAGCCACCTAAGACTCAACACTTAACAAGACAATAGGGTTGGAGATGCTCTAAACTCTCTTTGTACTCGGTGCATGGACTACACTCTAGAAACAGCCACGTGTTACATTGACATGAACACTTTAAAATATCAAAAAATTTTGTACATGGTAAAAAAAATTTGTCGAAATTATAAAAAAGAGAGAAGTTTGAAATAATTGTGGAAACAGGGAGGACAAGCCAAGTCAGTTGGCATTGGACGGACACACCAAGTGACTTGACACAGGAGGGGTGGGGGGGAACGCGCCATCTGACTTGGCGTGCGTTGGGTATGCGTCAAGTCAATTGACGTGTGGTAGGGGATCCGAAAAAAAATATTAATGGAGCGTGTAAAAGTATCAAATAGTTTGTTTAAATATAATTTATAATTTTAAATGTAGTTTGTCCAAATTATCCATAATAATTTTCAAATATGTTTTTAAAAAAAATATATTTTGAAATTGTGGCATTATCTATTTGTTAATTGTTTTTCAAAAAAATATATGATACATTAATTATATTTGTCAAATTTAAATTAACAACGAGTTTCTACTAAAATTATCTATTTGGTCTATTAAAATTATCTATATGAATGAGATATTTATCTTAACAAATTAGCTTTTAGTTATATTATAAAAAAAATATAATATTGATAATAACTATTAACTGATAATTTTTTTAATGATATAAAAGACAATTTGTTATTATAAATATTCCATTCATATGGATAATTTTAATTATTTGTTATCTAATACATATAATAACTATTATCTGATAAATTTTGGATGATAAGAAAATAATTATTTGTTATCTAATATATTTAAAATTTATATACAAATATATAATTATTTATTAAAAAAATAAATTAAATTAATTTTATGTATAAATAAATAAAATTATTTTCTAGTGATAAAAATAATAAAATATAATATTGATAATAACTAGCAAGTAAAAGATTTTGTTATCATCCATATTAGCATAAATAATAACAAAATACCTAATAGATTAAATCAAACTAATGAAAGAAATCAAATTAAAAGATTAAATCAAACCAAATTAAAACTAAAACAAATCAAATCAAACCGACCTAAACAAAAAACTCACGTCGAGTCGAGTCGAGTTGAGTCGATATGTTATAAAATTTCTGCACTTAATTTTTTTTTAAACTTCTCATCTTGTATCCTATTTCATTAAAAATTTTATCGTTGTAACAATTTTCGAAATATTTTTATTGAGGTGGATTGGGTAATAAATTTTAACAAATAGATAATACCACAATATTATCATTCAAAATATAATTTTTTAACTACATATTTGAAATTTATTATGGATAATTTGGACAAACTACATTCAAAATTATAAATTATATTTAAACGACCTACTTGATTTTTCTCCATGCTCCATTAGTATTTCTCTCGCATCCCCTACCACATGCCAAGTCAGAAGGCACGTTCCCCTCTTCTACACGAGCCAAGTCATGTGACAGATGTCCGTCCCCTCTCCACAATTATTCCAAACTATATAGGACACTACTACACCGACCGCACGCGGGCCAGCCCGCCGCCACGTGCCCCCCCCCCCCCCCCCCCCCCCCCCCCCCCCCCTCCTCCCACAATTATTCCAAACTATATATATTGCAAAATGACCTCTAGTCTAGTGGTTAAGAGAGATGCATGTGGCCCAAGTGATCGGAGTTCGAGTCTCAGTGGAGGTGAGTTCGCCACAATTATCCATTGCTTCATATATATATATATATAGTCCGGATCGAGAGCCTTCCAGCGGGAGCCTCTCAAAAGTCCCCCTCTTACTGCACCGTTGAATCGAAGGGATGCACCCGCGGACCCCACGCAGTCCGATCCGAGTTAATTACTCCTCGTACGTATGGTACCGACTCGGGACATTGTTCATCTTTATCTGCAACTTGTGCAGATATACATAGCACCACCACCGCCACCGCCACCACGTGTATCACTCACTCGTTCCCATCCATCGACGTGGTGGAAGCTTACACTCTCTTCTTTTGTTTTTGTTTTTTTTTATTATAAAACCCATGAACGCACATATATAAGTGGCAACCAAGTCCCGGTGAACACCACAACAAAGAAATATAGGAAAAGCTAGCTAGCCTTGCTTGCGTGCAGCAGAGGGAGGAGCGAAAGAAAGGATGTCGGGAGCACAAGGGGCACATCCGCCCGGCGAGGTGACGCCGACGACGTACGAGTCGGTCGAGGGAGGACAGAACCGGACGAGGACGGACCTGCGGTCGAGGGAAGACGAAGGGCCAATCCAGATCGAGAAGGTCCAGGACAAGGTAGACGATCCCGTCGGGAAGGTCGATCCCGTCTTCACTGCAGGTACTGGTGACAAGGAGGAGGAGGGGGACAAAAAGGACGATCTCGGAGTCACCGGAACCGCCTGAGGTTTATGTTTACATATAATGGCCAAGTTCAGTACCGTCTTGTAGTGAAAGTCTTGTATTTGTAGGTTTTGTTTCAAGTTTGCTACTGTACTGTTATAATCTTGTGTTCATCAACTCGTGTGTTGGCACTTGGCTATGATGTGCTGTTGTTTTGCAGCTGCTATCTAGTATTTTTTAGTCTGTTAGACCATCTCCAATGGTGATTTCTAAAATTGAGTTCTTATCCTACTTAATGACGATTTCTAAAATTGAGTTCTTATCCTACTTGGCATTATACTTTAAGGAGATTTCTATCTTAGTTGGAAGAGTTTCTACATAAAAATTATACACATACAAAAAATGTTCTCCAATGGTTCTCCATTTCTATCCTATGTGTCACATAGTAAAAGGACCAATTTAATGGTGTGGGGCTCAATAATAATTGTCATGAGAGATGGAAGAATTTCTATGAGAGTTTCTACATGTAGAAATTCTCCTAGAAAGTTTCCATCCTACATCATTGCCACCTAGGATAGAAATGGTGATAGAAACCACCATTGGGAGAAGTTTTTTCTAAAATGAATTTTTTCCATAGAAATAGGGAAGATAGAAACCCCCATGGGAGATGGTCTTAGTTAATTTACATTTTCTTTGAATCTTTATATTTTCAATTTACTAATGTACTCATATTCTAAAGTTTTTCTTTTTGGTTTTTTAGAGTTAATAATTAATGAGAGAATTTATCAAATGTCCAAAAAATGCAAAAAAATTATAAAAATCCACCACAAAACAACATTTTATCGCGTGTCCAGAATTAGCGAAAAATATATAAAAGTGTTCGGAATGACTTTTTTGTCCTTCTAGTTTATTGAAAATATCCGCGAAACCTACTATTCAAAAAAGACGTTTCGATTCTTCCTTTTCTTCCATACGCTGCTCACTTTCGAATTTAGGTTTTCTCCTCTAAAATCTTTAAACCTTACTTTCGCAATCTTCACACCATGTCGTCATCATCAGTTTCTACTTCATCATCATCATCAGTTTTCACTTTATCATCATCATCATCAGCAGCAGCAGTATCAACTGGAATCCCAGTTAGAGAAGAGAGCTGATGTGAAGAGAATGAAGACAGTTACACATAAGCCAAAGGTGAACGACGGAGAATCAGAAAGAATTAAGAGAGTTGCACATAAGTTAAAGGCTGGTAAGCAAAAATAAGGGCAACAAGAAGGGAAAAAAGGTATAACTTTAAGTTATGTTCATGATTCTGTTAAAATGCAGGAGAATGACCATTCTCCGTATTAAAATGCAGGAGAATTGCATTCTCTGTATTAAAATGACGAAGAATTGCCATTCTTCTTGTTAAATTGACGAAGAATTGTCATTCTCCGTGTTAAAATGCAGGAGAATCGCTATTCTCCGTGTTAAATGACGGAGAATGGTCATTCTCCGTGTTAAAATCACGGAGAATGACCATTCTCTATGTTAAAATCACGGAGAATTGTCATTCTTCTTGTTAAATTGACGAAAAATTGCCATTTTTGTGTTAAAATCACGGACAATGGTCATTTTCAGTGTTAAAATGCATGAGAATGGTCATCCTCTGTATTAAAATCACGAAGAACGACTATTCTCTATTGTTAAAATAACGGAGAATGACCATTTTCCGTGTTAAATGCAGGAGAACGGTCATTCTCCGTGTTAAAATTATAGAGAATGACCATTCTCCGTGTTAAATGATGGAGAACAGTTGACAAAAACCTAATTTTTTATTTTTATTTTTTTGTGGAAAAAATTGTCTGGAATAAGAATTCAAGAGTTTTTCGTTCTTCTTTCAAAACAATGCTAACTCTTATGGAGGATGTCAAAAAGGTGACGGTCGTTTACCCGAGCCAGTTATTGAGTTTTTAAAGAATACCGATTTATATAATTTCGTTGAGGTATTTTACAAAAACAAAGTTGGCAATCAAGAATTGGCTAAGGTTTCAGAAGGTCTTGAGAAATTGATAGAAACTTATTTGGAAGACAAAGATCGCATCAGATACTTTGAATTGAGCACTACTGTTAAAATAGTGCCAAGTGTGGGCGATATGGCAGCCATTTTTGGTCTACCGCTGAAGGATGAAAGTAAGGATGATGCTTATTACAGAAGATTGATCATGAAAAAACAACAGTAGACCACACCACCGGCATCGTTGAGCCTGTGTAGAGACCACTTCAAGAGATTGCTGACTAATTCCAAGGACAAACACTCAAAAGTCACGAATAAGGAAGTAAGACAGAAGTTCTTTAAATTGTTACAACGGCTTCGTGACGGAGATGAAGATGTTAAACCAGATGATTTGGCCAAGCTAATAATCTTCCACTTGTGCTAAACAACATTCTTCACAAAGTATGGCGGTTCAAATTTACCGTACAAGTTCTTGGCCTTGGTAGACAGTATAGAAGTTATCAAAATATCTGCTGGCCAAGGTTAATCTTGTTGTATGTCATGGAGAGTATCAAGAGGACTACGAGTAAAACTGTTAGGGGATTATTTCGATACATACTCCAAAATGGAAGGTTGTAAATATATTTCCTTTATTGGTTTGCGGAACATAAGTACCCATGTGGAAAGGAAGTCCGAACCAATTCGTGAATACCTGAGATTTTACACATGTGATGGGTACACAATCTCGGTCTTCCTCAAAAATGAATATCACAGTAAATTGAGATTAAAAAAAATGTTCAAAGATTTGGTTATAGCTATTGGAAAAGAGGAAGAACACCTAGAAGAGGAGGTACATATACAAGAAGAAGGTGCATACAAGGGAGAGGGACACCACCAAACAGGTGGGGATGAGGATGCTGAGAAAGAGAGACCCCAACAACTTGAAATGGACACCGCGATGGAGGGGTCGGTGCGGGAATTGGAGGAGTTGCGAAAAGAGAAATCTTAGATTATTACTGAGAATGAGAAACTCCATGAAAAGGTTATAGAGCTAGAGGCACAAGGAGCCCAACAACATGCAATTAACGTTGTGATGGAGGGGTCGGTACGGGTGTTACAGGAGTTGCGAAAAGAGAAATCTCAGATTATTGCTGAGAATGAGAAACTCCATAAAAAGTTTAAAGAGCTAGAGGCACAAGGAGCCCAACAAATTAAAATGAACACCACGATGGAGGTGTCGGTGCGGGAATTGGATTCCTTGCGAAAAGAAAAATTTGAGATTATTGCTGAGAATGAGAAGCTTAGCGAAAAGGTTAAAGAGCTAGAGGCACAAGGTAAATTTTTTTCTTTTTTTAAAGTTCTGATTTATAATTTTCCATGTTAAAATCACGGAGAATAGCCATTCTTCGTTGTTAAAATCACGGAGAATGGCCATTCCCCGTGTTAGAATACAGAAGAATGATCATTCCCCGTGGTAAAACCACAAAAAATGGACATTCTTCGTGTTAGAATGTAGGAGAATGGTCATTCTCCGTGTTAAAATAACGAAGAATGGACATTCTCCATGTTAAAATCACGGAGAATGGCCATTTCCCGTGTTAAGATCACGAAGAATGATCTTTTTTCTTTTTTTTTAAAGTATATACTGATTGACATCATACCTTTCATTGTTGTTTGTTTTATATCGGTGCAAACAACCGAGCAGCTTAAAGAGACAAATAAAGGCTCATTAATGAGAAAAGCGAGCTTCATAAGCAAGTTGAATCGTTGCAGAATGAAGCCATTAAAAAGGATGAAAAGATCATTGATCTCAAAGCCATGGCTGTAGCATTGCAGCTTGATACTCAACCAGCTGTTGAACAATAAGCTGCTAAACATGCTGCTCCAAAAGAAGTCAAAACAAGAGCAAGGGGCAAAGAGGTTGAGAAAACCATCACCGGCAGTACCCGATGAAAATTTTACTCCCATGGAGAAGAATACAGTAGCAGAGGCTAATAAAAATCGGAAGACAACTGCCGCTCTGAAACCAAAACCTTAAGCCAAACCCAAGGGACGAGGAAAAAATAAGCAAGCGGAATCGAAAGAATATGCTGAACCCGGACAAGACGCCAAAACGGCCGAACTAGTGAGAAAGGAAATGATAATAAGGGAATGCGATGACCTCAGATTTGGGGGGATGCGGATGAAGAGCTGAAGAAGTTTTACAGGGGCATCATATTTCCAAGAAAGATGAATCCAACGTATGTATTCTGAACTCAACCAATCTCCGTCCAATTCATAACGGAGAATAGTCATTCTCCGTGACAGTTGGCCGACGAATGATCATTCTCCGTGTCAGTTGGACGACGAATGACTCTTTTTTTTCTTTTCTTTTCCTTTCTAGTCTTTTTCACAATTATATTCTAAGAATCTCTATTAAGTTAATCTAAACTAAATTTATGTGTAGTGATATTGTATACATGAATATCCCGAAGGAGGAAGAAAAGGAAGTTACCGTCATGCTGTCAGCAAAAGACATACAAGACATATTCAACTATGAAGACATGGAGGCTGGCATACTCAGCATAATAATAAAGAAGATGAAAGAAATTCAAGACTTGGCAAGAAAGTACGTCCAGCCAAGTTCACAGGATGCGCAATGTAAGTGGTCTGCATTCATGTTGTCCAACACATTGGTAAAAACCAAAACTGAAAAAACTCTATTCATGTGTACACCGATAAAAAATGATGTAAAAACTTACTCATGATATTGTGTTTTATTTTTGGGAAACAGACCACCGTGGAGCTTGCCATTGAACCGGAAGCAAAATTCGGCGCCCTTGAAAATTACAAATCAGATGTAGATGACTTCGTCGTGGGTTTAGAGGACGACATAGAGTGGATATTCATTCCACTATTTAATGCAGCCTCCAAACATTATACGCTACTCACATTCAACTTGAGCTCCTACGAGTGGATACATTACAACTCTTTGGTGCAAAATACGTACGAAAAGGGCAAGGAGTATGCATAATTAATAAAGAAGACCTCATAGCCTGTCGTCAGAAGAAAAATTTGGTGATGAGGGAAAGAAGCCCGTTAATGATGGAGTATGAGAGCATAGAGTTGAAATGTTCTCCACGATGCCCACAACAACTATAACGCCCTAGTCCCAAAATACGTAGGACCAAGTACGTAAACATGCCAGCTGCACATATACAAAGAACACTCCAATATATGGAATTCCTCATATATGCACATAAGCTGTAAATAAATAATCACAGGCCAGAATAACATATCTAATCTCATCACAGCTCAACACAGAAGATAACGAAGTCCAAATAAATAAATAAGAGTATCAAAAGATAGCCGGGTGAACATACTCACTCCAAACAGCTATAAAAAATAGTCTCACAAGATCGGAGTCCGACCTCCGCAAAATAGAAAGAAAAGAGATGTAAAATAATATCTACAACTGTCACAGATAAGTAATAAACTAGAAATCAGTAGTGACTGTCTCGTCATCAATGTAGGATAACTCCAATGCCGCTCCGTACTCCTGTGGAATATCGTCTAAACCTGGAGAGATAACCAGGTCCTCAGGGGACATAGCAAGATACAAGAAAACACCATGCCATATAAAACTGTGATAATATAATAAGAGAGAAAGGTATGCATTCAACCGGGTTCCTGACCATTCTACTGTGAATATGCAGTTGAGTTACAATCCTTCGACGCATGAACCCTGGCTGAAAATAGGATCGGTATAGTTCCCATAGAGGGTACCAGGGGCCTACGTCCATAACGCTCGAGAAACGTCAGAGGGCACCATGTGAAGGGCTACGTCCATAACGCTCTGGAAAACGTCAGAGGGCACCTGGAGCCTGCGTCTCCGGTGGAGCGCACAGGTAATCATGGAAGTGTAAAGAAGCCCATACGTCAGGTATTGTTCTCCCCACCCAATGCCTAGTATTATAATCTCCATGACTGATATGAACCTCTAATAACCGCCAAGTCTTCTGACATACAATACTATTGGCAGTTACTCCTATCCGTCGCACGCTCCATACGCATCGGTGGCCAGCCAACAATGCGGAAACGTGTCCTATATGTGACACACATCACGTGATACAACAAGTGTCAAGGTCATATGAGATATACCAATACCTCAACATCAGTGGGTGGTCAATAAACTAAGTCAATGCAAGAGAATAAATAAAGCAAGAAAGACGACCGATAGAGTCGCTTGCACCCAAGTGTGACTTGGACGCACAGTTTAAATATCATGAAATAAAATGTTAAAAATAACAACTAAAAATAAGAATATAATAATCATAGAGTAAGGTGGCAAGGTATCTTGCCTGCGGTGCGAGAAGGGCAAATCCAAGAGTAGCAAGTGTCAGCACCAAAACTCACAAATCACAGATGACTCCAAACACTGAAACAAACATCAAAAATGATCTCGGTGAAGAAGATATACCTAGAAAATGCCTGTCCAAAAGTCAAATTCTAGAACAGGAGCAAAATCGTAATTTTGGGTCAAAACGATGTCTGCCGTTGGACCCGCTTTGCACCAAAATGCGTGCCAAAGTCTACGGTCTCTAAAGTCATCAAACTATATGTCTACGATTTCAGTTTGAGGAGAGGAACTCAACGGTATGTCCAGTTTTGGATTTCGAGGAGCCGTGTACAAAATCGCCCGTTTGAGTGGGTCGCGGCCCGCCAAAATTGGGTTCCGATTCGACCTTCTCAGAATCGAACCAAACTTGGCATGCAGGACCAGAATTTCGATCCAGACCTGTTGGCGCAAGTTTCGTCTCGATCCGACGACTGTACACGAAGTTATGGACAAGTTTACAAAACATCGATACGGGATATCTCGACGGATACGCGTTGATTTCGTCGCGCACACGCAACGAAATCGAGTTCCGTCAGTTCCCATACGTCGGTAACATCCATACGCGCCTTTCGATGTGTATAGTGCGCGACCACGTTGCCCGGTTTGTCGGGGCGTACGTCGTATCGGAGAAAATTTCAGAAATTTTATATAAGTTAACACAGGTTTTTCTCCAACTTCAACATCAGTTTATTTCCTACACATTAATCGAAACAACGATCCAGAAGATGCGTTGTGATCTCGGTTATGTTGTCTTCACATGTGTTCAATTAGTTTTACAAAACAGTCGAAGAATCGCCAAGATTTTGGCTTCCAAATATGGGTTTGGGACTGTCCTGAAACTGTTCTGTTTCGACAGTTTTTCGGGAAGTTTGGTTTCGAATACCGAGCGATATATGGGGTTTCTCTCGATTCTACCAAAAAGAATTTTGAGAGGGTTATGTCTACTACGCACAGCATTCGATAGATCGAACTTTCGTCGAACAGATTTAGAGAAATCGGAATTGGAAGATGGGTACCTGAGTTTCTCGAAAACAGAGTATCCTCTGTTAGCTGTCGTCTCCGAGCGATCCCGACGTCGTCGACGGCGAGTAGGCGGCCGACGGTGAGCGCGGGGTGTGGAGGAAGGTTGGCGACTTTGGGGTCGAGAAGTATTTTCGTACGAGAGGGGTTAGGGTTTGGTTTCGAGCGGGTTATATACTGCCGCTGCTATTATTCATCATAGGAATAGTATTCCTATTGGTAGTAGGAAATATGGGCTCGGGTTTGTGGGGTTCTATAGCAACTGAAGTTGCTGAGTCGGGGGTGTATTAGGAATGGGGGTCGGGGTCCCACTGCAGCTGCTGCTGCGTCCAATTTCATTAAGGGGGTCGGGGTCCCACTCCCCCCTCTCACCGCAGCTCACTGCTGCTCTGGGGGGTTCGGCCCCCCCTCCACTAACTTTTTTTTTTTTTTTTACAAAACATTAAATATATATATATAAATATATATATATATATATATATATATATATATATATATATATATATATATATATATATATATATATATATACATATTTATATGTATGTATTCATAAGAAAATTTACTAAAATTCTTAATAAGTAACAAAAATATTTGGTAACAAGGTAAGCTATATTTAGGAGTATCTAAATTATCACGCACACAACATACATACATTATACACATCTAAAATTACGTATATATACCAAATAAATTCAAATAAATATAGAAAAATAATTTTTAAAGCATTAAAATAATAAAGAAATATTGGGGTTTTACAACAACTAGCACCCATTTCACGACCTGCATCCGCTTTTCGGATACAAAGCGTGTCCAAGCCCAGCCTACGCTGTAGGTCCTAAAAAATCAAGTTGCACCTATTAACAAAGTCAGAAAATCAAGAAATACAACTTTCAAATAAACTGCGCAGACATCAGATTACGCATCATTCAGATTGCGCACACCAGACTGCGCACACTTTCAACTGCGCAGGCTGACGTGGCAATGTCATTATTATCTGACAAAATCAAATCTTTCTGACAGCTGACAGCACAAAGAACGAGGAGAGTGTTTGTTTATTGTGCCGCACAGCGCTCGAGGACAGCTGTACATGCGCAATCCAGTGTCTGCGTAATCCATCCTAGCACAATCCGAAGTCAGCGTAATTCATGTGGCGCACTTCATCATGACAACTGACAAAAGTACACGTGGCATTCATGCCATCAATTGCTCGTTACGTGGCCACCGTCTTCACACGATCATGCGCATTTCAATCAAATGATGCCATGTGTCCAAGACAGTTGGCCCACGACCAGACAACTGCCTGCGCAGTTTGATGTTGCGCAATCCAGTTCCTGCGCAATCTAACTTGCGCCATTCAGAATAACTAAAAATTAGTTATTTCCAGAACTATATAAATAGAGTTTCAAGTCTTCATTTAAGGGGATCATATAGAGAGATCAGACATAAAGTTCAGAAATACCAGAGAGTTCAGGAGTTCTTGCCCATGTGCTGCTGCATTCTTCCGAGGCTTTTGCCTTCAACTTCAGAGGCTACCGTCTTCAACGTTCACATCGTCCAAGGGATAAGCAATCGTCTTCTAGATTGAATTCCTACAGTTGTACTTTTCCAGAATTCTTGTAATCTCTTTACATAGTTTGTATCAATAAAGTTTCATACTTTTGTTTTTGCAAACAAAATGGCGACTCTGCTGGGGACGACTTTCTCCTCCGACGAGGAAGTGACAACTCAATGTGACGTAGCGTCTATCGGGAAGACGCAGAAGACTGGTTGTAAAGGTCAACCAGACAGCTTATGAAGCCATGATCAACTCGAAGACTACTCCTCGCACTACAACCACTTCTGCCACGAGCAAAGTACGCCCAGTGTGGGTCTCCAAGACTGCTACGCAGTCCATTAACTCTGCCAGCAAGACTGCTGCGCAGTCTGCCAAGAAGCCTGCTGCACAATCTGCTGCACAGTCTACAGTTGCTGCCACTAAGACTGTTGCACAATCTGTCTCAACTACTCATGCGTAATCTGCTGTTGCCAGTGCACAAGAGACTTCATATGCTGCCCTATCAAGGGGCAAGACTCCTCTGCCTCTGGCGCAGTTGGCTGCCAATCTTTCTGCGTAAACCAACACTCCAGCAACTAGTGTGCACCCCAAACACTCAGTGGCCAGAACTCCTGATGCGCAAACCACAGTGTCTGTGGCTAGAACCAGAAAGTCATCTGCCAAAGACTCTCCTGTATAGTCACCCAGTGCGCCATCAATTCATGCGCAATCTGTGCCTGCACAATCTAAGAAAGACAGCCCTTTGGCTAATCTTTTTTCTTCTCACAACAAGAGAAAGAGTGCTGCTCATCTCCAACACCCTGCTGCTCCTGCGCAATCCACTGGAGGTAGTCTTTTGGCTATTCCTCTTCCTCTCTAGAACAAAGGAAAAGGCCCATTGGTCTTTTCTCAAACTTTCTCGGCTCTTGACTTGGAAGACAACAGAGGGAAACGCTCTTTAGCTAACCCTTCTTTACAAAACAAAGGAAAAGGCCCTTTGGTCTTTTCTCAGTCTTCTTCGGTCTTTACCGTAGAAGATCACACTGAACGTGCCTCGACATCAGTCAGTACAAAAATTCTTTCAAACAAGGATTCTTCTCTCCATGTTAAAAGAACTTGTACTGATCAAAGAGGTATTCTGTCTACTCCGGTAGCAGAGTTCCAAGATCTCCCAACCCTCAAGATCTCCCGTTCAAGACAGAGAAAATTACTGGTATCTCAAACAGAAACCCCTGGGGGTGAGTTTGCTGATTTAAGAACTTATCTCAACAGGCCAACTTCGGTGAAACGTAAACAGCCGATACCGAAGACCAAACATCATCAGAAGCAAACTTCCAGGATCAAGAATCCGGACACCTATGCCAATGAAATAAGCACTTCCCTGTACACTCAAGGGACAAAACATTTGAAGAACCGGAACCATGTTTCGAATGTTATTAAAGAACATATCTCTCGAACTTCTTCTCGTCCCATTGCTGTTCCCGATCTCCGAGAACACCTCAAGCAAAGGCGGGACAACACTTCAACACTTCCAATTCAACCAAGTGATCATCATCATTGTAATTACAAGGTTGTTATCAAGTGTTGTTGTCAAACAACTAGACGATCTGTCTTCGATCGTTTGAAATTTTCTAACTCTGAACCTATGTCGGAAGATGAAGATGAGGTTATGTACGCTTCCGTCAACATGACTTCCAGAGACACTGGGGGTAGGAAGTGCTCTAAGCACGGGAAGCCTCGCAAGCCAAGCCAACGGTATTTGGATTTACTCCAAGAATCCTCTGAAGGAGTATTCCAACATACCAGATCCCGAAGCCGAGACACAATCGGTCAAAGGAATCTTCAAAATCCTTCTGAACGTCTCCTTCCTTCTCACTCAGGAGATGATTCTTTCTCCGATTATGATGCATACAGCGAAAGCTCAGAACAGACAGTGTCTTCCACTGTACCCAGAGAAGTGACAGCTTACGTTGTCAATGAAGATCCTGATGCTTCCAGTTCAGCTAGTCAAGAACAAAGAATAGCTGCACTAGAAGATAAGCTGAAGACAATGGCGGAAATGGTCGCAAGTATGTATTCCCTCATTGTAGCCCAGCACACAGTGCCACAGACAGTACCGCCCACAAATCCTGAAATCATAGCATCGTCGGTGCCTGCTAATGCACGACTGGGGGTAGCATCTCTTCCAGTAGCTCCTGTACAAGTCCAACCTACACCCAGTCAGTCAGGTACCGGGGGTAGTGCTTATCATGCAGTTCCTGCTCCTAACACTGTGGTTCAGCCTGCTCCTTCTACATCAGTGGAAGATGCCAATGAAGCTGTGAAGCGCCTGCGAACTCAGTTCGAAGCTTTCAAGGAGAAGGACAACTTACAGAGGTTGGGGATCAAGCAACCTTACCCAGTTGAATGGAAGGAAGTCCCGTTTCCTCCAAAGTACAAGATCCTAACTATCTCGCTGTTTGATGGCAGCACATCTCCCAGTCAGTTCATCAACCATTTTGAGGTTATGACTGTTCAACTTCAACCAAATGACGCTCTTCTTACCAGAGTATTCGTCGGCTGTTTAGCTGGCGTAGCATACGATTGGTATAGAAGCTTGCCCGATGGTTGTATCACCTCCTTCTCTGGCTTAAAGCAAATCTTCTTGGAACGATTTTACGAGGGGATCAATGACATGACTATGTCAGCCCTCAATAAAATCAAACAAAGGCACAATGAAACTACTGAGAGTTTCATTGAAAGATTCCGTCGGAAAGCTTTGAAAATGCCTCCGGGAACTCCGGCTGCTGTCACCATAGACACCTGCAAGGCAAATCTATTGCCCATCATCAGCATGTGGACGGGGTCTACTCAGTTCCAAGATTGGCCATCCTTTATTGTCAACGCTAAAGCAGCTGAAGTTAGCGCCGACAAATTCAAGCAGTTAGGGGTACAAATGTCTAACCCCGACCGGAATGAACATCAAACATCAGGCGGTGGCAATCGCCAGAACAACCGCAAACCAAAAAAAAACTTTGAACATCAATTTGAACAAGAACAAAGAATCTCTGGCGGTTAACGTAGCTCCTCCTACGTCCACTTCTACTCCTTCAGCACCCCCACCGAGAGAACCTCGTCCTAAAGTAGAGTATTCCTTTGACGAGAATGACACAGCTAGCATCTTTGATTGCTTAATCAAAAGCAATAAAATCCAACTTCCAGATCCAAAGAAGCCCGATAAAGTCGGTAAGACTGATCATCCCAAGTACTGTGTCTATCACAGGTTCATCGGACATCCCACTCGAGCATGTTATGTGCTCAAAGGCAAAATCCAAGAGCTGATCAACGCTGGCGTCGTCACTCTGTAACAAGACGAGAAGACTGTTACTGCAAACATGGTATCAGTTCAGTTCGGTGACTTCCCGCCCCAGATGGTGCAGCATGGCGTCATTCCTATCCCCAAAGCTACTCTTGAGATTAAGAATCTTCCTCCTCCACGAAGTGAAGGTCTCGTCCCCTTGTCTTTTGATAATGGCGAGATTATGTGGATTCATCCGGATCTTGCTTCAGAGTTCGAACTTCCCTCTTCCTCCAAGAAGAAAGATCGCTCCAAGGGCAAGACAAAGACTTGCAATATGGTGTCTTTTGACCCCATAGTTGACAAGGAAATCCTGTTGGGCACCAGGTCAGGGAAAGCTTATCTAAAGGATTATCCTGAAGCCCAAGAGAATCCTGCTTCTTCCTCTGAACCTGCTCTGGTGCAGCCTGCTTCTACTGAGGATATTCCTATTGCTTCCTCACCGGTGGTGATACCCATTCCTCCCAAGCCGACGATCGCTGACAAAGGCAAACAGCAAGTCCTCTTTGACAAACCTTTGAAGAAGATATCTCCTTCTGGACTTGAAAAACCTTACAACTTTGATATTTTGACTCAGTTGGCCAATACACCAGCCCGGTTGTCAATTTTCGAGCTCTTGCGCCTCTCTAAAGAAACTCGGGAAACTCTGAGTGAAGCTCTCATGCAAGCTGAAACCTATTTAGCCCTTCTAAAGAAGCCGAAAGCAGAGTCAGTCTCTTGCCTCCATTGTCATAGCGTGTTGGAGTTAATTTCAAACATAACTTTCACTCAAGATGACTTGTTAATGGAAGACAACAGGCATGACCGTCCTCTCTACTATACAGGATATGTCGACTCGATGAAAGTCGATCGTATTCTGATAGACCCAGAGTCTGCCCTTAGCATCATGCCGAAGACAATGTTAGATGCGTTGAAGATCCCTGTACATAGTCTCTCCAGTACAATCACCACCATCCTTGGATTCAATCAAGGAAGAAGTGAACCTTTGGGCAAGATTCGCCTAAAACTCCAAATAGGCAATCTGCGCACAAAAGTGACCTTCTATATCATCGACAATCATGGTTGTTCTTATAATGCTTTATTAGGGAGACCATTCCTACATGAACACAACATTGTTCCATCAACTCTTCATCAATGTTTCAAATATGTTGATGACAATGGAGAAGTCCAGAAGGAGGTTGCTGATCTCTATCCTTTCAAAGGCGTTGAAGCGTACTGCAACAACGCTCGCATGTACAAGGATGAATTCATGAAGGTTGTCTTGTCTCTGGATACTGAAGAAGAATCAGAGGCAGTGCCCAAAGATACCCTTATCATACCTGTTAAAGGGCGGGTCTCTCGTCCTCAATCTTCCAAGCCACTGGCTGTTCACTTGCCAGTTCAGAAGAAACCAACAAATGATGATCAAGATCAAAGGGAGCTCACCTCTTCTGAGCCACATGTTATCGACTTACGTCGTAACAAAGATAAAAAGCAGCCTGCTTCTTCTGAACCCTTTGTTATTGATTTAACTCATAAAAAGGACAAATGGGAGCTCACCTCCTCTGAGCCACTTGTTATCGATCCTCCGTCGTAATAAGCCATCTCTTCACGTTCTTCTTCTCCCTCGCTTGTAATCAATCTGACCAAGCCTGCTAAGGCTAAAGGTCCTGTTGTAAATACGAATGTACAAATCAATAAAAAGCGTCTACTTTCCAGTATACTGATGTCATTTATCATGCTAAATGCTATTTGGACATGTTAGATAGCTTCCAATCATTTACAATGGGAGTTGTACAATCTCTTCAAACGAAAGTCTCTTTTGAACACCCAGATGATTCATATCGAATTGTTCCTGCTCGAAAGAAAGGCAAAAGTCCAATACTTTTTAGTAAAGGACCGGAACAACAATTCAGCTATACGGATGATAGCAAAGTTAACGACACGGGGCATCTTCAACTCCGTTGTTACAGTCAACAATAAAAACACATCATCCGAAAGATGGGTTATGACTTTAAGAGTGGCCTCAACTACGGTAAAGGTAGAAGAACTCCTCTCCGTACGGTTGTTCCGAAAGGAAAGTCAGAGATGTACTACAGCAGGACTAAAAGAGGTCTCGGATATGCTTCACCTCCAGTGTTATCCCCAGCAGGCTCTGAATCCGATAGTGAAGAACGTTCCAACTCTTCTGATTCCAGATCGTGGGATTCTGACACCAGCATCGGACAAGTTCATCAATTGACTGTATCTTCTAATATGGTCTCCATCGAACTTCCAGAAGGCTATGACGAGGATATTGAAGAAAGTTCTGAAATAGATCCTTGGGCCCAACGAATGGATACCCAATGGGAACTCCGATTCGAACAAAGGGAACCTCCTACCGAAGATCAATTGGTTCAAATTGATGTAGGAGAGAATGGATCACCTCGTCCAATATTCATCAGCAAGAACCTTCCAGAGGCAGATAAACAAGAATTAATTCTTCTGATTAAAGAATACATTGATGTCTTTGCCTGGAGCTATGAAGACATGCCAGGACTGGATCCTAAAGTTGCTACTCACAAATTGAACATCTTGCCGAATGCAAAACCGGTCAAACAACAACAACGGTGTTTCAAGCCAGAAATGATGGACGCAATTGACGATGAAGTCAAGAAGCTCATAGCTTGTGGCTTTATTCGAGAAGAACAGCATCCTAATTGGGTTGCCAATGTCGTCCCAGTTCTAAAGAAAACCGATAAAGTTCGAGTTTGCATTGATTTCCAGGATCTTAATGAAGCATGTCCAAAAGATGAATTTCCTCTCCCTATCACAGACGTCATGATTGACAACACCTGTGGGTTCGAAAGAATATCTTTCATGGACGGATTCTCCGGATACAATCAAATTCGGATGAATCCTGAAGATGAAAAGCATACTTCTTTCCGCACTCCTCATAGAGTCTATTGTTATACTGTGATGCCGTTTGGTCTCAAGAATGCTGGTGCAACATATCAACGAGCCATGAGTACCATCTTTCGAGATCATCTACGCAAGACTGTCGAATGCTACGTCGATGATATTGCTGTCAAAAGTCGTCTAAAGGAAGATCACATCCAAGACTTGAGAACTATCTTCAATCTCATGCGTCAACACCAGCTCAAAATGAATCCCACCAAGTCATTCTTGGGTGTCTCTAGTGGCAAATTTCTTAGCTTCGTCATTACCTCTAAAGGTATACACGTGGATCCCGAGAAGATCAAAGCCATTCAAGAGATGCGTCCTCCACGCAACCTAAAAGAGCTACGAGGATTCCAAGGTCGACTTGCGTACATCAGGAGATTTATTTCGAATCTGTCTGGACGCTGCAGACCATTCACTTAACTCATGAAGAAGGGTGTATCTTTCGTTTGGACCGAAGAATGTCAACGAGCATTTGACGACATCAAGCGGTATCTCATGAATCCACCGGTCTTGGTGCCACCAATATCTGGCATACCATTCTTAATGTATGTCCGTGCTATGGATCATTCATTGGGTGCTTTACTTGCCCAAAAGAACAAAGAAGGCCACGAACAAGCTATCTATCATCTCAGTCGTACTATGATTGGTGCTGAACACCGTTATAGTCCGGTCGAAAAAGAATGCCTAGCTCTCATGTTTGCTGTTCAAAAGACTCGGCATTATATCATTGGTCAAACTATTCATGTCATATCCCGAGTTAATCCTCTTCGGGTACTGATGAAGAAGCCCAGCACACTCAACTCTCGGCTGGCTACATGGGCCATTCTGTTAGCCCAATATGACATGGTATATGTTCCTCAAAAATCTGTCAAAGGTCAAGCACTGGCGGATTTCTTAGCAGCCCATCCTGTTCCAGAGACATCCAAACTTTACGATGAAATTCCAGATGAGACTTTGGAATCTAATACACTCTCTGAAGAATTTTCTACTTGGCGTCTATTCTTTGACGGAGCATCCAGGATTGGACCCAATGGTGCCATTGTAGCAGGAGTCGGAATTGTTCTCGTCTCTCCATATGGGCCAGCTATTCAAAGAGCCTACTCCTTAGATGAGCCTTGCTCCAACAACATGGCAGAATACAATGCTCTACTCATCGGCCTTCAATTAGCCAAACAATTGGACGTCGAGTATCTTGAAGTCTATGGCGACTCTAAGCTGGTTGTTAATCAGGTTAGAGGAACCTATGAAGTTCGTCATCAAGATCTAGTACCTTATCATGAAGCAGCAATCAACATGGCTACGTCATTCAAAGCCTTCTTCATAGACTATGTTCGGCGAGCTTGCAATACTGAAGCAGATGCCTTGGCCAATCTTGCGGCAGTCTTAGCTGTCCCTATCAAAAGACAGCAAGTAGTGGTTATTTCCAACCATGAGTTGTTTTGCATTAAAAACAATCGTAATATTGAGTTCAGTAATCTTGCTGAAACCAATGTTATCAATAAAGACTGGAGAGTTCCTTTCATTGACTTTGTTGTTCATGACATACTTCCTGAAGATCCAAAGGAGGCCACGAGTATTCGTCGACGATCTCTACGATTCTACTACAACCAAACCACCAAGACTCTCTATCGACGGACTTAAGACGGTCTTCTTCTACGCTGTTTAGCTGGTGATGAAGCAAAGCAAGTACTGCGTGAAGCTCACGATGGTGTCTACGGAGCACATCAACCCGGTCCTAAGCTACAGGATCGTATCCGACGCATGGGTTACTACTGGCCCTCTATGGTATCAGATGCCATTGAATATGCAAAAAAATGTCGAGCTTGTCAAATCCATACAGATTTCATTCATCAACCTTCAGAATTTCTGCATCCGACGGCTGCTTCATGGCCTTTTGAAGCTTGGGACATGGACATCATAGGTCCCATCAATCCTCCTTCTTCTAAAGGACATCGGTTCATACTGGCAATAACCGACTACTTCTCCAAATGGGCTGAAGCTATACCTCTGGCTGAAGTCAAGACTAGCAATGTCATCAACTTCGTCAAACACCATATCATCTATCGATTTGGTGTACCTCGACGAATCATCCATAACAATGGACCACAATTTATCAGCCAGAAGTTTACAAGATTTTATGATGATCATAGGATTGACAACGTTGCTTCGACATCCTACAATCCTGCTGCAAATGGCTTAGCTGAAGCTTTTAACAAAACCATTATCAAGCTCCTCAAGAAGTTTGTATCTACTAACAAACAAAACTGGAGTGAAAAACTTGGTGAATGTCTTTGGGCTTATCGAACTACAGTCCGCAATCCTACAGGCTTTACACCCTTCTCTTTGGTGTACGGTTGTGAAGCAGTTCTTTTCCTAGAACTTTAAATCCCGTCCTTAAGGATTGCCATTGCTAATGAACTCACTACAGAGAACAACGATCTTCTACGACTTCAAGAGTTAGAAGCACTCGATGAAAAGCGGTTATTGGTTCAACAGCATATTGAGTTATATCAAGCCCGTATCTCGAAGACTTTCAACCGCAAAGTTAAAGTCAGAGCCTTTCAGCAAGGAGAACTTGTTCTAACAGTAAGACGTCCTATGACTATGACTCACTCGAGCAAAGACAAGTTCGATGCAAAGTGGGAAGGACCTTATGTTGTCAGCAAAGTCTTTTCAAATGGAGCATATCAACTTGCATAATTAGATGGTCGAGTTACAATGATGCCTATCAATGGCAAATTCCTCAAGAAATACTATGTATAAATGTAATAGAAATTTATGTAAATATGATCAGATAATTCATAAATAAGGTTTGATTTTTATTTCATCATAAGTGATGTTACATGATATCAAGGAAGATCATTGTCATCCTTCTCAACATTAGGACGCGGACCACTGCCGTCCTTATCAAAGACATAATCAGCAAAAGAACTGAGGACTTCTTTGCTCGAACCTACCAGGAACTTGCAAGCAGCCATCCTCATGGCCTCTTCCTCTTCAGTCTTTTCTGGTTCAAGCAAGAAATCCAGGATATCCTGCGGTGGTTTGGGTGCGGACGAACCTTCGCCTGCTTCCGTCTGCTTTGGCTGAACTGGTTCGGCAAGACGTTCTTCAATGCCCGCTTCAACCTTTGGGGTGATTTCGACCTTTTTGGATGCATCTCCGGACGACATCTTTATGTTGAAAAGTGGAAATGATCATTCCTTCCAGATTTCTATTCTATTTATAGGCAGAGATTCTCAAGATAACGAAACGACACATTCATTTGACGGTTCATCCGTTCATTAATATCAGACGGTTCATCCGTTCATTCACATTCATTCGACGGTTCATCCGTTCATCAGACGGTTCATCCGTTCATCAGACGGTTCATCTGTTCATTCATATTCATCCGACGGTTCATCCATTCATTCAATTCATTTGACGGTCCATCCGTTCATCCTAACGATTCATTTCATTCATTTATTTCATTCACACCTTTTTTTCATTCATTGTCCATATCAGCAACTTGTCGTCTTCGATTAAGTTGTCTATTTTGAAGTAATAATATTCGACAAATTATATTCTGCCACGTCCATATTACCTCTGAGCAGATATAATGAATATAATTATTTTCTACAAAGAAATATATTATGTCCTGCACCTCTGAATATATTTTCTATCGCTATTATTTATATCTGAATAAGATATGCAAAAAATAATAGAGCCACAACAAAATGTCTTTTATTGATCAAAATTTAAGACATTACATGCATAGCCTAAAGAAAGACAAGAACATACAAGATGTTCTTTCTACTGAGACGGAGGCATCATCAGATTAGCAATCTGTTGTTTCAAAATCTGCAACCGTTCTTCGCGAGATGCCATCACTCTCCTCCTGGCCTCTTCCATCCCAGATTCTTCATTAAAAATGGGTATGGTTACCATTCGGCGAGTGATTTCAGCATCATGAGTTGCTACATACTCGTTTCTTTCCTGAGTTAGAGCATCAATTTGTTGGACTGCAGTCTGATGCTCCGTAACTTCATTTTCCAGTTTCTCTTGGAGACGAGCAATCTCCACTCTTAGCGCGGCAATCCTTCTCTCTTTTCTCTCAGCAGTTGAGATCATCGATTCTAACTTGGAATTATATTCAGCAGATTTAGTAGTATATGCATCCAAGAGGTTCTGGAGGTTCACTCTTTCAACTGCAGCTGTCTGAGCCATCTGTTCAAACTCTGCTTGTACTAAGGGTTCTACTTCCTCCTTATTGAGCTCTTTATAATTCTTTATCGAAACTTCCAGCTTATTTAATATGTGGTCAAGGAAAGTGGCCTGGGGCTCATCACCTTGCTCTCGGATGGCCTTTACTAAAAAGAGGTCGGACCTCTAACCATGTAAAAATCAGCATCTTCTTTGTCCATCATTCTATTGATCAAAGGCCCTAAGGACTCGAAGAAGCATTTAGTGAATGATTGGATGACAAGCTGATTAATCGCCAGAGCACCAGGAGTCGCAGCAACTCCTGTTGATGACGAGGCAGCAAGATGTTCAGTTGCTCGAACAATAGGCTCTTTGAATAAGGGAACTAGAGTGGAGCTAGCTGCTCCTCCTGGTTGTTCTTTTGCAAAATTAAATATTGTCATTCTGCCTGTCATTTCTTATTGTCAAAAAGAATCGAAAGTAAAAACAGTCTTACTTTGGTTCGATCCAGCAACAGGCCTATCATCTGCATGAACAGACTCTAGCTGAGCAGAAGTAGCCTCAGATACTATGGCCTGACGACTTACTGCTTCAGAGCCACAAGATAAATGGCGACTGCTACTAGCAATTGTCGTCGCCAGTACTATGTCCATGCATGTTGGAGGAGCAGAAGAAGATCCGGGTTCTGTATGGATAAGAGTAAAGATGTTAGCTATCAAGCTACTTATTAAAAGAAGATCGCTAATTTTATTACAATACCTTCGGGAGCAGCAACTGGAGTTTCATCCAAATCTACTTCTTCATCAGCAATCTTCTCTGGAGATATCGGCACCTCAGCCTCCTTTTCAGGAGTCAGAGCGTCATCAATAGCTCGAGGAGATGTCTGGATCTCAACATTCTCTTCCGGATTTTGTGTCTCATCAGCAGCTTCTGATGAGGTGCTCTCCTCGTTCTCACTGTCCTCGGGAGCCTCTTCACTAGCAGCATCAGCGGCATGATCAGTTTCTTCTTGATAACCGAAGTCACAGTCATATAGAGCTTCGATCATCAAACGATCTTCCTCCTCACGGTTTGCTCCCGGTGTGGCAGGAAGATGAGTTTCTACTGCTGTTGGCAATGGAGATTGCAAAGGTTTATGCTCTGTTTCTGCAATATTGTCTCTAGGCTCTATGGCCTCATCTCTCCGGTCGATCTCTTCTCTCTCCTCAATATCCTTCCTCTGTTCTGGACTAGGAGTTTTATGTCCAGCCTCAGAAATAGGGGTAGGAGATGGTAGGGTGGTTCCAGCCGTGGCATTCATCACTATTGAAGATAAAATTTGCCTCGAAGGAGAAACTGTTATCTTCTGTCTTCTATGGGCTAGCTTCTTCCTTCTATGTAGAGGCCTTTCAGGGCTCTCCATGTTTACTACATCGGCTTGTTTCTGAACGGAAGTCGGTGTAGCGGCTTCATCTCGAGTGGACTCAGCCAATTGTCTGGATTGCGATCTCGTCGTAACCTTATCTGAAGAATGTTCCAGAATTAGTTTCTTCTTCACAATGGGACAGGAGGCTCTTCCCTTCTTCTTTTCTTCTCCTTGGCCGAAGATTTAGCAACCTTCAGAGAGACTCTTATAGGTTGATTAACTTTCTCAGGGAAATTTACTTCCCTGGAAGCCTCCAGTGGATCATCCACTAGTTCGTGTTCCTCATCATTGTTAGGAGCCAGTACATCAGTTGCTCCCTTCCTCAGACGGTTTGCCGTCGCAAAACTATCCACAAGGCTAAAGTTTTCGGCAAAAGTGTTGGCAGCTATATAAAACTGTGAATATGTGTATAGCATCCTTGGACCAGCATTATTCCTGTGTGGCATCGAGAACACTGCCCGTGTGTCTCGAGCATTGTAGTAAGCCCACGCTCTGGCTCCGTCGATCAAGTATCCTGTTCCTCGTAAGCAGGTTATTGTATTCTTCACGTGGAACTGGTCATATCCAAATTGTCGAGCGAAGCGACTCGACAAATATGGCTCCAGAAAGCATTCTTCCTCAAATCTATATACAAGATGTGACGGTCTGATTGCCTTCAACCATTCAAAAGTTATTCGACCTATAGGCTGCCTCCCAAGGTCAACCATGTTTGGTGCCATGAATTCATAACCTGTTGGAGGGGGAGTACAAAGAAAATTCCATCCTCTGCCTAGATTTAAAGTGCGTCTGCAATCTTCCAGGCTAGTGTGTAGCCATCGGCTCTGTGAGAACCGGCGCAGAAAACTGCCATCCACTGCCCCCATGGCAGGATTCATCAGAGATGGATGGTGCAGGAGTAGCCATCCGAATAAGTAAGTGTAAGGTAATTCCAGTCTGGGGAAATTACCTTTATCACACTTACCCTTAAGCATGGAATCTACATACAGACGAAGACCCGCATTTATTCTGCAAGTCATCGCTGATCGTAGATCCATCCGGTAGCCGAAGACTAACCGGACAGCAGCAAAAAGGACACCGCGGTGGAAGCGGTCTACAGCACTTGCCCCCGGCATGACGAAGCGGCGGAGCCAGTACGTCAGAAATCCTACTACTTGGGCTTCTTTGGACATGGATCTGTAGCCCATTCTTACATGGCTCTCAACAAAATCTCCAACTTTGAGAGGCGGATATTGATGTTCATCCTCTACTAAAATATCCAGTCTCTTATTCTCCTCCATCAGCTTTATCACTTCACTAGGGGTGAGAGGTTGGAAGAAGTCTGGATTACAGGAATCATGTTCTTTTGTCTTTTTCTCAATAATATGGTAGAGAAAAAGATAAGTCAGCCATTTCGAAGAATAGCATGTACCAGACGAGCCACTCTTATAGTGGAAAGAGCATACGTTGTAATGGCATAACAACTCGTCAAAGACTTCTACCATCTTCGAATTCTCTCGACGCAGTCTCTCTAACTCGTCGTTGGTAGGGACATACTCCTCGTAAGGAAAGTCTGCTATTGGTAAGTACGAGATATACTTCATCTCGTGGAGAGCCAACCCCATCTCTCCGCAGGGCGTCATGAACGTCCCTGTTCTGTAGTTGTACCTCTCTGCTAGTGCCAAAAACAGATAAGGGTTTGGGTAGAAGCCATATACGGTAGCATGTACCGCTTCATACAGTTCAATCTCTCTAAGTTTATCTCCAAACTGAATTAGTATCCAATTTGCTATACTGCTCCACCTTTTGATGTCTGGGTTTACCAGACCTGTCAACCGGATGTCTTGATCCGGGTAACTGCCTTCAACCTTTGCGTACTCATTCGCAAAGATTGGGATCCTCACAGGCATTAACAGAGAAGAATTCTCCGGAGGGATGCACCCTGGTTTCAATCCTCTAAGTAAAGTACTGTGTCGTTCTGAGGAACTATAGAACATATCTCTGTTATTTCGGTCCTTCTTGACGCAGATTTTTCCAGTCCGAGCCTGCTGAAGAGGAGTGATGTCCCAGTCCATTCTCCTGGGGTAGCTAGCATGAGCATATCGTGCCAAAGGAAGGCACCTGGCAATATCTGGTAGCAAAATCAGTTTTTTCTTCCACTGAAAAGTTCTCTGCTCAACATGTGGTCTTGGTTGAGAACTTTTGTCAATTGCTTCACCAAACAAGAACATAGGTTTTTTGTGGGTGACAGCATCAACAGTCTGTAAAGGCTGTCCATTCATCAGGCATAGCAATGTATCATTATCTTGTGCTATCTGAATAGTCTGACGAGAGGATGGAAGTGCATATTGTGGAAAAAGTACGTGGGACAAGTCCTCTTTGAACTCAGATTCTGCAAGAGTTCCTACAAAAGTTTTATATTCGGGATCTTCTCTGGTGTTCACTGTATCAAAACAGAGAAAACAGAAATTCAGTACAAGTATAATAAAAAATGCTACCATCAGATTGCGCAACCATCAGATTGTGCAACCATCAGATTGCGCATCTATCAGTTTGCGCCAGCATCAGATTGTGCTGACAATCTTGCACAAATCAGCAGATTGCACTAACTTTTGCCAGCGCAGTTCAACCGATTGCGCAAGAAAGTATTCTTCATAAAAATGAAGAATAACTAGTTCGTGCAACCGAAACCCTAAAGAGGGTGGCGCAGTATGATCACATCTCTAAAAAGAGATGGATTTTGAAGATCAGTGAAGTCGAAGAACCCTAAAGAGAGTTTTTTCGATTGAGTCATCTACCTAGCAAAGCGGGATGCGCAGTCTCATGTCGAAAAGGACGGGGCGCAACCCTAGCCGAAGATTCGGCGGGGGCCTTGCCCTTGGCAGTGGTGGAGGATCGCTTGGGGGCCATGGAGATCGACGAGGAGAATCGGGAATACTCAAGAAACTTCTCTTTTGAAAAAATTCGAAAGCAAGTAAAGAATGACAGTGATAGAATGAGGAACTATTTATAGTTTTTTAAAGGGGAACGACCGCCTCAGATTGTGCCGAAAAAGCGGGGCTGAATCATCCAATTGTGCAGACAGCTCACGTATGCGCAACTTGATTTTAAAATTTGAAATTCAAAGTATTTCGAAACTTTGAATAAATTCAACTTTTGAAAACTTTGAAGGGGGTCTTGAAGGTCCTAAAAAATCAAGTTGCACCTATTAACAAAGTCAGAAAATCAAGAAATACAACTTTCAAATAAACTGCACAGACATCAGATTGCGCATCATTCAGATTGCGCACACCAGACTGCTCACACTTTCAACTGCGCAGGCTGACGTGGCAATGTCATCATTATCTGACAAAATCAAATCTTTCTGACAGCTGACAGCACAAAGAACGAGGAGACTGTTCGTTTATTGTGCCGCACAGCGCTCGAGGACAGCTGTACATGCAGCGCAATCCAGTGCCTGTGCAATCCAGTGTCTGTGCAATCCATGTCACGACCCGTTACCCAAATTGTTGGGCCGGACCGAGCCATGTCCAGCCTACGCTTAAGATAAAGCGCAGTAAGCTGTTCTAGAGATAACAAGGTAAGACTAAATGTGCTAACAGTTCTATAAGTGAAGAAGAATCATAAATGCTCCAAACACAAAAGTCGTCGTATATAGTAAAATATCCAAGTACAAGTAAACTGAAATGTAAAACTGGATACATGTCCAGTTACAAAATGGTATAGTCTAATACATGACTACACTAAGTAATCCCAAGCAGCTAAGCAAACTAGACGAGTCTCCCCGCAGGAACATCCTCGTATGGCAAAACCGGGTCCTCGGCTGTGACTCCATAATACGAATCACAGAGCAACTCCTCCTCAGTAAGTATACCTACAACGTTATCCTGTCAGGATGGGAGCAAGTACAACCTCTACAACTAAAGTACTGAACATATAATGAAAGAGATGTACAACAAGGATCATGGTGTGATAAGTCTATAAAACAGGAATACTGAAAACATGTCATCATGGTACAACTGGGATCACAGTATCATAGTAACATAGGGAACATGGCATCTATCTCATGTCGTATCACAATCATGTCATCATAATCTATCATGGCAAGGATACATATGTCATAGAGACAGATGTATATGTAATGTTTAAAACTGTAGCAGGTACATGATCGGTCAATAGGTATACAATGTGCTGTGGCACATAATAAAATGTACTTCCGTACAAGTGATAGGGCGAGAGATGTACATACGCACAAATCTGCCTTGGTAAGTAAGGCCTACGGCGCTGTAACATATAAAATGAAACATTGCTCGGTACTATATAGGGGGGGCATGATCACGTACTCTACTATCAGTTTTTCCATACCCATATTCTAATCATGTGAGAGATACATCAAGATGGTTCTAAGCATGGTAGTAATGGAAAGTACAACATGTGACGTTTTATCTTGCTACCCCAAGGATCAGCATTTAACATGGTTAATACATGTTCTAGCATTAAAAGACAGTAAATGAGTATGTAGATGTACTTGCCTCTAGCAAAGTAAAGCAAGCTGCGATAAAATTGCTATGGATGTCTGGTAACTCGTCACTGTAGCAATAAATACAATAAACTTAGCTTTACACTAAGCTAAAACACTAAGACACTAACTGGTGAAAACACGACTTGTGACTGGGCACCTAGCCAAAATGATGACTTGGCATAGGAGACCAATGTAGGGTGACACACTATGTTAACTATCTTTCTAAGGTCTTTACACTAGTGAGGGATGGGGTTTAACACGACTAAAACTCCAAATAACACAAAAAGCTACAAGTCGTAATTAACCAATAAATAAATCAAAAGATCATTGTGCTCCAACAATTTTTAGAGATAGACAAAAAGTCTAGTTTTGCATAAAACAAAGTACCAACACGATCCTTGCTAACTATAGAAATTTATTATAATTTTTCTGGAATTTATTAACCAGTACAAATATTTTATAAAAATCAGTTTTCCTAAGTATACAGAAAGTGAGTTTTGGTTTCATATGCCAAACTAGTGGCAAAACAGTAATTTAAATACTACAAAAATTATACTAAATTAGCTAACTTAACAAAGTATCTAAAAACTATTTTTCCATAATTTTGGCAACACTCTAAGTATTTTTAGAAAATCAAAAACAGTAATGCACAATAATGATTAATTATCTGCGTATTTTGTCCATGTATATAATTTGAACCAAGGTTCAAATACAGGACCCAAGGCCATGAATCAAGTCCAATATGACTTGTACAGGTCTTGAATGTGTGAAAACACATTTGAGCCCAAATACCCATGCTAGGCTTGGACATCAAAATGGTTGCAGTAATTTAAATACAATAAAAATACTAGTTGGTAATAGTGCAAAATATTTATTATTATTTTAATAAGGTAAATTTTATATAAAAGAATATTTACATACCTATGCCAAAAGTACATATATATACACAAGAAAATACCTAATTTATAAAGTATATATATATATAATAATATATATACATAAACAAGAAAATATATATACATATACATATGTGTATATATATATATATATATATATATATATATATATATATATATAAATACTAACATATATACATAGAATTTACTAACCATAAAATATATATACATATATACATATACTGTTAAAACAGTATATATATACATATATACTAGTATATACATATATATATATATATATATACATATATATATATATATAAAACAATAAAAGAAAAGAAAAAAAAGAAAAAGAAAAAGAAAAAAGAAAACAGAAGGAAAGAAAGGGGGGGGGCTCGAACTCAGCCCAGCAGTGGGGGGGGGGGGGGGGGGGTTTTAAGAAATGCACGCTGGCCAGTGGGCCAGCTCGTGCTTTGTGTTAGAGAATGAGTTTAGGTTAGTTTTATTTCTGTTTAGGTTAGATTAATAAAAAAAAAAGAAATAAAATCGGCCCTGTGTCCTGACAGTTAGGGACACAGGATCAGCGTGTCCGTGCTTTACACGACACGCACGACACGACTTACGCGTGTCCGAGCTTTGCATTGGGTTCGTCGGAACCAGGCGAGTCCGTGTTTGTGTACACGAGACACGAATCGAAGGGAGGGGGGAGTGACACGTACGTGTCCGATGGGGTGGGCTGCTGTCGAGGAGGCGATCAGGCGGAGGAGGCGTCGTGGAGGCGGCGCTTGGGTGGCGCTGGGTTCGCCTCGTCGAGACGAAGGTGATGGTGGTGGTGGTTGGGGGTGTTAGTCGCTGTGGGGGTGGCGGAGGAGATCGCCGGAGATAGGGTTGCGGCTAGGGTTTCGGGGAGGAAAGGTGGTCGTGGAGGGTGGCGGAGGAGATCTAGGGTTAGGGTTCAGTCGGGGGGGAGAGAGGGGAGTTTTATAGAGGGTTAGGGTCGGTCGGGGGCAGCCGGTTTCGGCGGGGGCAGCGTAGGTCGGTCGTGGGGCAGCGTCGAGTCAGGGGAGAGAGAGGGGGACACGTCGGGGGGGGGGGGGGGGGGTTTGGGAAAATTGCAGTAGGGCCCCTAGGAAATAGGTATTTGCAAACAGGTCCAAATAAATGCAAATATAATTTGCATTCCATAATTAAAAACAATTTACTAATTACAATCTAATTTACTAACAATTTTGATAATTGCAAAACTCTATTTAAAATAATTCTAATATTACAAAACTACATTAAAACATTTCTAAAAGTTACAAAATGATATTTAAATAATTTAATTAATTTAAAAAAATCAATTAAAACATTTTAGAAAATTACAAATCAATATTTTTGTATTTTGAAACTTATTTAAAACTCATTTAAAATTCATTTAAAAATTCTGGAAAATTCCTAAAATCATATTAAATTATTTTAAAATTAATAATGACATTTAATAACTAATTAACACTAGTTTAAAAATTTTTGAAAAAAACAGGGGCTTACAAGTCTTTCCTCCTTGAAAAATTTCGTCCTCGAAATTCACAGGAATTGAAGACCCGACAATATTCTAACATAGCAAGCAATGCAACAAATGACTAAGGCTACGATCAAAACTAACCTCCCGAAACCTGTTCCGGCTCCGGCTCAAGGACTAGGCTATAAGTCTTCCCCTGGGGTCCCTTGGCTACTGGGCAGTCCCGAATCTGATGGATGGCAGACCCACAAGCTAAACACTGTCCTAACCTCTTCCTGCAGACGACAAATTCATGCCCTGGTCTTCCGCAGAAAGAACATATAGCTCCCTTCTGCTGCTGCTGCTGTCGGGGTCCCGGGGCTCTAACTGGCTGGGTTGGGTGATGTGATGTAGGAGGATGGTAAGTCTGCTGGGGTGACGTCGGTGCTCTCTGCTGGAAAGCCTGACGCTTGGACGGTCCCTCATGATGTACAGAAGCTGGCCTCTTGCTAGACAGAAGACGCTCCTCAATGCTCCGGGCTAACTCTAGGCTCTGGTAGTAGTCAGTCGTACCGTTCGCCACTATAAGAATGCCAATGTCTGGAACTAGACCATGGCAAAACCTACGGGTCATCTCCTCTGGATCAGCAACCAGACTAGGAGCAAAACGGCTCAGGCGACTGAACTCTCCCGCATAGTCGTCAACAGAACGGTTCCCCTGCTGGATGTTCTGGAATCGTAGCCCCATGGCTACTCTAGCAGTGGTCGAGAAGAATTTCTTCTTGAACTGGGTCTTAAACTGGTCCCAGGTGGCTCTACCTCTCGCGAACAACGGCTCATTCCTGAACCAGACTCCGGCTAAGTCTATCAGCAGAAATCCTGCTGCCTCGACCTGAAGGTCATCCGGCATCCTAACTCCCAGAAGCTTCCTCTCTACAGAATCTAGCCAGTCATCAGCTACTACTATGCCCTCAGTCCCTGAGAACTCCTTGGGATTCAGACCCATGAAGTCCTTGACCGTCCCCGCTTTCTGCCGTGGCTCTACATATGGTGGGGCCACGGGACGTCCCTCAGAACGCTCCATGCTCTGGCGGAGTAGGGTAGTCTGCTCCTGATGGGTTGTTAGGAACCCCTGGATCAGTGTGAGCAGCTGGTTCCCGTCGAGTGTGACGGAAGCCTGGGTAGGTATTGTGATAGGGGGTGGTGGAAGTATCGGGTCCTGCCGGGCCTGGGATGTGGAAGGTGGTATCTGGGCCTGTGGATCTGTGGAGTGGGGGAATGTGGTAGGTGGAGGTGCATCAGTCAACTGGTCGGCTGACTGGATACGGAGGGCCCCATTCTCGGGGGTAACATGCTGGGACGAACGAGTAAGCACCATCTAAATTACACATAAAAAGACTTATAAGGACTTGTTTAAAGTAAGCAATCATATGCAGGAAAATCTAATTATAATAGCAATCATGTGATGTGTTTCCTATGTTGCAATCCTAGCATTCCTCTAAGTGTTCTAAGCGTCTTTCCTAATGTTGTCTAATTACCTTAAGTTCCTAATTGCAGGCATGTTTGGTACAATAACGTAACCAAACAGTTTAGTCAGGACCTGCATGGGCCGCCAAAAAAACATGTCACGACCCGTTACCCAAATTGTTGGGCCGGGCCGAGCCATGTCCAGCCTACGCTTAAGATAAAGCGCAGTAAGCTGTTCTAGAGATAACAAGGTAAGACTAAATGTGCTAACAGTTCTATAAGTGAAGAAGAATCATAAATGCTCCAAACACAAAAGTCGTCGTATATAGTAAAATATCCAAGTACAAGTAAACTGAAATGTAAAACTGGATACATGTCCAGTTACAAAATGGTATAGTCTAATACATGACTACACTAAGTAATCCCAAGCAGCTAAGCAAACTAGACGAGTCTCCCCGCAGGAACATCCTCGTATGGCAAAACCGGGTCCTCGGCTGTGACTCCATAATACGAATCACAGAGCAACTCCTCCTCAGTAAGTATACCTACAACGTTATCCTGTCAGGACGGGAGCAAGTACAACCTCTACAACTAAAGTACTGAACATATAATGAAAGAGATGTACAACAAGGATCATGGTGTGATAAGTCTATAAAACAGGAATACTGAAAACATGTCATCATGGTACAACTGGGATCACAGTATCATAGTAACATAGGGAACATGGCATCTATCTCATGTCGTATCACAATCATGTCATCATAATCTATCATGGCAAGGATACATATGTCATAGAGACAGATGTATATGTAATGTTTAAAACTGTAGCAGGTACGTGATCGGTCAATAGGTATACAATGTGCTGTGGCACATAATAAAATGTACTTCCGTACAAGTGATAGGGCGAGAGATGTACATACGCACAAATCTGCCTTGGTAAGTAAGGCCTACGGCGCTGTAACATATAAAATGAAACATTGCTCGGTACTATATAGGGGGGGCATGATCACGTACTCTACTATCAGTTTTCCCATACCCATATTCTAATCATGTGAGAGATACATCAAGATGGTTCTAAGCATGGTAGTAATAGAAAGTACAACATGTGACGTTTTATCTTGCTACCCCAAGGATCAGCATTTAACATGGTTAATACATGTTCTAGCATTAAAAGACAGTAAATGAGTATGTAGATGTACTTGCCTCTAGCAAAGTAAAATAAGCTGCGATAAAATTGCTATGGATGTCTGGTAACTCGTCACTGTAGCAATAAATACAATAAACTTAGCTTTACACTAAGCTAAAACACTAAGACACTAACTGGTGAAAACACGACTTGTGACTGGGCACCTAGCCAAAATGATGACTTGGCATAGGAGACCAATGTGGGGTGACACACTATGTTAACTATCTTTCTAAGGTCTTTACACTAGTGAGGGATGGGGTTTAACACGACTAAAACTCCAAATAACACAAAAAGCTACAAGTCGTAATTAACCAATAAATAAATCAAAAGATCATTGTGCTCCAACAATTTTTAGAGATAGACAAAAAGTCTAGTTTTGCATAAAACAAAGTACCAACACGATCCTTGCTAACTATAAAAATTTATTATAATTTTTCTGGAATTTATTAACCAGTACAAATATTTTATAAAAATCAGTTTTTCTAAGTATACAGAAAGTGAGTTTTGGTTTCATATGCCAAACTAGTGGCAAAACAGTAATTTAAATACTACAAAAATTATACTAAATTAGCTAACTTAACAAAGTATCTAAAAACTATTTTTCCATAATTTTGGCAACACTCTAAGTATTTTTAGAAAATCAAAAACAGTAATGCACAATAATGATTAATTATCTGCGTATTTTGTCCATGTATATAATTTGAACCAAGGTTCAAATACAGGACCCAAGGCCATGAATCAAGTCCAATATGACTTGTACAGGTCTTGAATGTGTGAAAACACATTTGAGCCCAAATACCCATGCTAGGCTTGGACATCAAAATGGTTGCAGTAATTTAAATACAATAAAAATACTAGTTGGTAATAGTGCAAAATATTTATTATTATTTTAATAAGGTAAATTTTATATAAAAGAATATTTACATACCTATGCCAAAAGTACATATATATATACACAAGAAAATACCTAATTTATAAAGTATATATATATATAATAATATATATACATAAACAAGAAAATATATATACATATACATATGTGTATATATATATATATATAAATACTAACATATATACATAGAATTTACTAACCATAAAATATATATACATATATACATATACTGTTAAAACAGTATATATATACATATATACTAGTATATACATATACTAGTATATATATACATATATACTAGTATATACATATATACTAGTATATACATATATATTTACATAGAATTTACTAGTATATACATATATATATATATATATATACATATATATATATATATATAAAACAATAAAAGAAAAGAAAAAAAAAGAAAAAGGAAAAGAAAAAAGAAAACAGAAGGAAAGAAAGGGGGGGGGCTCGAACTCAGCCCAGCAGTGAGGGGGGGGGGGGGGGGTTTAAGAAATGCGCGCTGGCCAGTGGGCCAGCTCGTGCTTTGTGTTAGAGAATGAGTTTAGGTTAGTTTTATTTCTGTTTAGGTTAGATTAATAAAAAAAAAGAAATAAAATCGGCCCTGTGTCCTGACAGTTAGGGACACAGGATCAGCGTGTCCGTGCTTTGCACGACACGCACGACACGACTTACGCGTGTCCGAGCTTTGCATTGGGTTCGTCGGGACCAGGCGAGTCCGTGTTTGTGTACACGAGACACGAATCGAAGGGAGGGGGGAGTGACACGTACGTGTCCGATGGGGTGGGCTGCTGTCGAGGAGGCGATCAGGCGGAGGAGGCGTCGTGGAGGCGGCGCTTGGGTGGCGCTGGGTTCGCCTCGTCGAGACGAAGGTGATGGTGGTGGTGGTTGGGGGTGTTAGTCGCTGTGGGGGTGGCGGAGGAGATCGCCGGAGATAGGGTTGCGGCTAGGGTTTCGGGGAGGAAAGGTGGTCGTGGAGGGTGGCGGAGGAGATCTAGGGTTAGGGTTCAGTCGGGGGGGGGGAGAGAGGGGAGTTTTATAGAGGGTTAGGGTCGGTCGGGGGCAGCCGGGTTCGGCGGGGGCAGCGTAGGTCGGTCGTGGGGCAGCGTCGAGTCAGGGGAGAGAGAGGGGGACACGTCGGGGGGGGGGTTTGGGAAAATTGCAGTAGGGCCCCTAGGAAATAGGTATTTGCAAACAGGTCCAAATAAATGCAAATATAATTTGCATTCCATAATTAAAAACAATTTACTAATTACAATCTAATTTACTAACAATTTTGATAATTGCAAAACTCTATTTAAAACAATTCTAATATTACAAAACTACATTAAAACATTTCTAAAAGTTACAAAATGTTATTTAAATAATTTAATTAATTTAAAAAAATCAATTAAAACATTTTAGAAAATTATAAATCAATATTTTTGTATTTTGAAACTTATTTAAAACTCATTTAAAATTCATTTAAAAATTCTAGAAAATTCCTAAAATCATATTAAATTATTTTAAAATCAATAATGACATTTAATAACTAATTAACACTAGTTTAAAAATTTTTGAAAAAAACAGGGGCTTACAATCCATCCTAGCGCAATCCAAAGTCAGCGCAATTCATGTGGCGTACTTCATCATGACAACTGACAAAAGTACACGTGGCATTCATGCCATCAATTGCTCGTTACGTGGCAACCGTCTTCACACGATCATGCGCATTTCAATCAAATGATGCCATGTGTCCAAGACAGTTGGCCCACGACCAGACAACTGCCTGTGCAGTCTGATGCTGCGCAATCCAGTTCCTGCGCAATCTAACTTGTGCCATTCAGAATAACTAAAAATTAGTTATTTTCAGAACTCTATAAATAGAGTTTCAAGTCTTCATTTAAGGGGATTATATAGAGAGATCAGACATAAAGTTCAAAAATACCAGAGAGTTCAGGAGTTCTTGCCCAAAGTGCTGCTGCATTCTTCCGAGGCTTTTGCCTTCAACTTCAGAGGCAACCGTCTTCAACGTTCACATCGTCCAAGGGATAAGCAATCGTCTTCTAGATTGAATTCCTACAGTTGTACTTTCCTAGAATTCTTGTAATCTCTTTACAAAGTTTGTATCAATAAAGTTTCATACTTTTGTTTTTGCAAACATACGCCGCAATGTCGGCTGTAGTACGCTGTCTATACACAAGTCACGACAATCTAGAATCTCATGGTAAACTATATCTCATCTACAGAATAATCATGTCACAATCAAGATCAATGAAAAAGACATGAACTGAACAATAATGAATATAACTGAATATCAAATATCACGTCCGGTGGACACAAATCCACTACCAATAGACGGAAGAACAGAGAAATACATGAAGTAACTAACTAGATAAAAACTGCTAATCTAGACCACCTCAACTGCAAGTACTGCGATCTGATGCTGGCTCAAACCCTCTTGTCTGCTCCTGACTCAAATACGGCTAACCTGAAGAGATCATCAGGTCCTCAGAGGACTAGCTAGATACATAAAAACGAGCCTTTCTAACAGTTTATTATGCATGGAGAAAAATACAGAATAAACAATAAAACTGAGCAATGAATAAACACGAATCTGTACACTGTCTACACATAAATGAACTGCTGAACGAGGACGAGAGAACTCATGTCAAGATGTCAACGGATAACCAAATCGAATATTCAAACCCTCGTCCCTAGTGTGGACTCGCAGGTTTGATCAAACTACTAGCCTTCGTCCCTAATGTGGACTCGCAGGCTAGCATCACCCTCGTCCCTAGTGTGGACTCGCAGGTGTGAACCATATACTACTAACCCTCGTCCCTAGTGTGGACTCGCAGGTGTCACGCCCCGCTCCTGTAGGAGCGATCGTCCTCGCTAAGGCGTGATGCCGCACGGGCCTAGGTTACGCCCGTACAAGGCTATGTCCAGAAACGGCCGATTCGAACTAGGCCACAGAGTCACACAGAGTGTCCCCATTTGCAGCGAAAAGTAAAATAAACGCAAATTGAAGCGAATTCAACTCTTTATTGATATTCAAGAAGTTTACAAGTGGTGCTAGGCCAATATTACATATCGCTCAAGCTCTCTCTCTCTCTGAAACATAAAAGGCGTGCCAAGTGGCTTACAACATGGAATGATTCATGGTGATGTTCCGATACATTATGTCCTGTATATGGTGCTCCAGCTCCTTACAACGCTCCAAGGCTCCAGAGGTAGCTTCACGCCTTAGCGCATTCGAGGGAAGCTCCGTACCCGACGACGTCTCCTGCATCCTGCAAGCAGACTGTAGGATTATCAGTACATTATTATACACTGGTGGGGAGGCTAGCTCGCCCACAATGCTATCATTACCAAACACGTTCTATTTACTTTCGTGCACCGTCTATCATTCATTGTCTTTCTAATCTTGCCTTAGGATCAGTTTCATGCATATTTCATAACCTATCTCGTGTTGCCAAATTCAATGTGTTGCATGGAAATACATGCACGACTTATCCATACTTACCATCCGGCCTTTCCTGTCCAAAGTAAACCAAGTTAGTCAACAATTCATAGGAAATAACTTAACATGGTTCATGTGAACTTTTTAATGTCAAGGGCGTGTCCCTGCCTCGGGTCCTAACACGTCGTAGGCATATTTTCTAACTCCTTTGCCGAAGTACTCTCGATTATCTGGTGTGTTATATTCAAGCCTGTTCAAAAGGTACTTCATTTAGTTAACTTAGACTACTTTGATTTCAATGCAAGGACTTGCACGTGGATTACCACCAGCAAAGCCCACTTAATCTATATGCATCGGTCGCTGGCATCACATGCCAATTTGGACATGTTTCCCCTGGTAATTTCTAACCTATCATGGCGTGCGGCTTGGTACACCCTGATAGTCTCTTGAAATACCCGGCCTTACGTCCCCTCGTGGCCAAGCCCGCACTCAGGCCTGTACAGTAAGCCATTTTTCTTTGATTTTCGTCCGGACCGGCACGTCCTACACCTTGACCGTGCCGCTGGAAATCCCTTATTTCCCCTCTCACCCGTATACGATGGAGGTGTCCACGACCATTTCGTTTTATTTGTCATTTTAACTTAACGGCTGTCTCTGCGCCGTAGGCTAATCCTTAGCCTTAATGCGTTATCGACCAGGTTGGCGTCCGTGCATCGCGGGTAGCGAACCCCGTTGCATGTGTCCGTCACACCTGTCGCTAACCATTCTTTCCTTTCTTATCTTTTATTCATTCTTTCTTGTCTTTCTTTCACTTGTCCGTTCGTTCATTGATTCATTCACATATTCATTTATTCATTCGTCGATTCATTCATTCACTTATTCGTTCATTCATTCATTCATACATTTTTGCAAATCCCCGTGCTGAAGTCGTCTTGGCGACCCATCGGTCCCATAGTCTTTTAATGTTGCTATACTCTACTCGGAACGACTATGTTGATAGTCTTCCGTTTCATTGTTGTAAACCATTTATTGTTTCATTGTTGAACGCATAAGGGACTTGCACGTAAGCTTGTGCCTTAGCACGAGCGTGGAGCATGGTACGAGAGTTCTCACATTTTCTATGTTCTTTTCCATATTCTATACAAGCATGCAAGATGGGATTATTCCCTTAGCTAGGTGCGTTGAGTCAATTATTAGCATGCGCGGTGTTATCGCCTAGCGATTCTAGCATTAGTGTCCATATTGTTATGTGTCTAGGCTAAGCAAAGACGGGTTCATCGGAGCCACCCACCTTAGCGATGTTTGCATCGGCCGAGCGATACTCCGAGCGCGCCTTTGAAAGTCTAAGTCTGGATTCATCTTGACGGGCCAATGTAAGCCTTGCAACGATTCTTCCTCAGGTCGACGCAACTCTTCGGGTCGACGGCTCATTTGAGTCGTTGCACTTGCCGTTTGAATCGACGTTCCGCTAGGGCGGAGCGGGTCATTACAGCAGGTTAGCATCACCCTCGCCCCTAGTGTGGGCTTGCAGGTGTGGACCAATAACTACTAACCCTCGTCCCTATTGTGGACTCGCAGGTTAGCTTAAGACATAGATAACTACTAACCCTCGTCCCTATTGTGGACTCGCAGATTAGCTTTAAGATTTCAAGACAAGGAGGAATAACAGTTCAGTTCATAACTTTTTGACCCACGGCACGACTCAATCAAGGCTCAAATGAATACATCCAATATGGCACAGCTAACTGTGAACACGGTCTATATAGAAATGTTCAAATATACAAACAGGATATGGAAAGATACACGCCAACAGTATGAGAAAAACTGAATAATAATAGAAAGACAGTGTATGTAAATAAAGCTGTGTAGAAAGGCAAGGTATACTTGCCTTAGGTCCCGAGCTGCTGGCACGGGTCAAAATCTGTATCAAGTACAAGTATCCTGTTTATGAATTTATAAGATCAATACAAAATTTTGAGATTACACAAATAAGTCTATCTATTGGTTTATTTGGGCTTCTAGGTTTATTCCTATTCTAGTTGTCCCTTATGCTCTACATCTAGTTTTCCCTACTATTGCTGTACTACCAAGCTGATACATGGACCCCTTTGTAGCACATACACTTGTACACATGCATCTGTCTTTGATCTAGTTTAAGTTATTTAGGTTCATCTATCAACCTAATGTTGCAAACTAGGTATCTGGTACTTCCAGTGCAACTACTCCTGTTGTGATGCTAAAACCCGATCCTTTGATACCCCTTTTTAGTTGGACACCTGCATTTGTATATACCCATACCCTCAGTCATCTTTACATATGTATAATCCATATATAAGTGCATGTAGGGGCTTACTAGTGCACCCTGGTATGGTGTATTTCTAATATGGGTTTATGTTGCTGCTATGTGTGGGGATGACTCAACTGTAACCTATTTAGGATGCCACTGATGTGGGAGTCTTAATCACAGGTACAACTAAGGCTCTGTAGTCTCCTCATCCTAAGTTTAGGTTTAAAGTATTTTAATGTTCTACCTTTGGTTTGGTTTCCTGTACATCACCTATTCCTATATGCTTCTGTGATAGGCAACGCACTTAGTTATGTAGTGACCTATAGGCCACTGAACTGTGATCTGTTGACCATGGAGTGCTGCTGAAACACTGCAGGCACACTCCTGTTCAGGACAGGTACCCAGGGCTGAGTGTTCCCTCTGAATCTCGAGAGTTCAAGAGTGAACAGTAATTCACTCTGAACTGAGAGAGCAATACCAAAGAATGCATGACAGCACAGGGCAAAGTGACTGAACAGGAAGTTTGTACAAGATACACCACTGCTCCTTAAAACTAATACATTCAATTATCTGGAACACAACCAAGGAATGGTTCAATGATTGAATAGGGAAAATGCCATCTCCTATGGAAGGATCACACTATGCTCATTATCGTTCTTCTTTATATACATACTGCTACAAGAGAACTATGGGAAAAGAGTGCTAAGTGAACAGAAGCGGGCTGGATGCAGATCAACTAAGTGATGTACATGTTGCAGGGAACTTTTCAAGATTTTACTGTTTCATCAACATATGTCCATCTAAATGTTATATAAGATAGACATAAAATACAAGTTACTGATAATTGATGAAGAACATAATATCATATCTATTAGATACCAGGATAATGCAACTAAAGTAAAATTGGGATGAACAAAATGAATAATAGGGACTGAACTGAATGTATTGAACATGTAACTGAGGACTAGACAATTTAGAAGGGACAGGACTTAATGGCTAACTGGATTATGAAGAATTGGATTTGATCCTTAATCCAAAGGCCAAACATAAGTGCTAATATGGTTGTACAGTAAACTAAAACAGGGAAATTAATATATATGGACAATTCGAGTGGCTGCAACCTTAGGATACAATTATGGACAAACATCTATGGGCAGTCAACTGGATGAGAGTCCATATCTGAACTATCAATAGTGAGGTCTGAACTCAATGAATGTGTATGACAGATATCATATGGTTATAGATAAGGGTAGATTCATATCAATTGCAATGAATTAGCAAAGGATGGACATCACCATCTAAGGTGGAATATAAGACTTGAACAGTATATGAAGTAGGCTGATGCAATAGGTCTGAACCTGATGTTAAATGATACATCAGAGGCTCGAGCATGGCTGCCATGTCAATGTCTCTCTCATAAGAACAATGGCAGAACAGAAGTATGGGTGATACATATATGATGGACAAAACCTTATATTAGGAGATCAATATATATCTGATACCTAAGAGCAGTGGACTAATGGTTTGCAGTGAACAATGATTCAAGATGGGCAGAACCAATGGAAAGGCTGAAAGCCAAATACAAGCAGTGGACTAATCATGTCAAATCCCTTGTCCATGTATGGACTTGAGGACTGAACATGACATTATGCTCGAATCTGACATTCAACTAAATGAGGTCAATAAAATGGAATGCAGGACAACCATGGATTGATATGTGAAACCTGACACACACTCAAAATGCTAAAGCTTCATGATACAAGGACTGATACTCTAAGGGTTAGACATTTATATTAGGGACTGAACATATGGTAGGTGCAAGGACTAATTAACAGATGAACTAATGCAACCAATCAATAGAAAATGATCAGTTGTAGGTGGATTGGTTCATTGAACCATACTGCAATTTACCAACTCTCTCATGACCTGATACTTACTAAGGCCTGAAAACGGAAATTAAATGGACCCATATATGAACATACAAAGATAACATAAAATGGAATTGAAACATCAATGTGACTCTAGTTCATCTATCAACCTATAATTTCCCCCTTCCCTTCTATCTCACTTCCTGAGTCAATTGAACCCAACACTCCAAACTACTCAATTGTGGACTGATTCACCAATATCAGTTGGTAAATACCATATCAGTTAATAACTGATACTAAGCGTCTATTGGGATGTAACTGATATTCGAATGTATCAGTGAAATGATACTAAGATATCGATGTCAAAAATGGCCTGAATTTGAGCTATTGGCCATACTCTCAGGCTACCAAAATGGCTACAACAGAGAATAATCATGAAGAGAATTCAAGAGTATGTATCATGATTCAACATCATAAAATAGAAAAGATGAATCCTAGGACCAGAGAGAAGAATAGATAACGTGTGTTCCTGAATTAACCTTCTGCTCCAGTTCAGGAAACCGTGATTCTATATAGACTGGTGGCTACAATCGAGTTATCTAACAGGCGTTTAACTGATTTGGTACTAGCATATACCTATCGATCTTCCCTCAACTTTTTATTTACAGTTTAACATATGGGGATATGCAGGCAGTAGGCACCCCTGATACACAATGCACATGGGAAATAATACAAACACTTAGAGTACTTATTATAACATGACAAAACTTAAGGAAATCTGGAAGTCGAGAAATAATTTTACCTGTCGAAGAATTTGAATATTCTCTTCTCAGACCCTCGAGGTTGATCTGGACTGGGAGAAGAACAGGGAGACGGCTCTGCTTCTAAGGTTTACAACCGATGGCATGGGGAGAAGAAATTGCTTGATCCTTTAATAAGCTACTTGGGATAGGATCGAAATTGCGAGTTGATAGAAGTTCAGATTTGAATTCCAGATGGATAAGGGAAGGAATTCGAATCCAATATCTGGGTCTATCGGCTATTTCAGCCGTTGAGAAGTTTGAATTTGGAAAAATTTGAATAAGCCCCTAAACATTCTGGTTTTACAACCCCTCTCTACTATAATAATCCTTTTGATATTTATTGTAATACAACACATATAACCATGAGACAAATACAAATAGGTATAAATTTAATAAATTCAAAAAAATATGGTCAAGGGGTTGACAACCCAACTGCCTCTTGTATACGACGTTTTATACGATGTGCTTAATGAATGCTCCCTTCAAAATCCTGAAAGTAAAAGACAATGTCGTTCACCAGAGGATTAGAAAGACGAGGTTGGAATGGGCTAAGAAGTTGCTTTCAAGTGAACCAACCTAGCAACGACATTGTAAAACAACAATGTAAATGGGCTAATAACTTCTTTCTATATCTTCTGTTTGTCTTTTATTCTTCTGTCTGCATCTTTTGTAACGTCTGTGCTGTCTAATAAAATCATTTTTGAATTACAGTTACATTATTTTATATATATCATTTTTGAATGGTCATTTCCCGTGTAAATCTCACGAAGAATGGCCATTTCTCGTGTTAAAATGCAGAAGAATGACCATTCTCCGTGTTAAAATCACGAAAAATGGTCATTTTCGTATTAAATACAGGAGAATAGTCATTCTCCATGTTAATATAACGGAGAATTCCTATTCTCCTTGTTAATTGACGAAGAACTGCCATTATCCGTGTTAAAATGACAGAGAATGTTTGAACTGGCTGCGGTTCTGAGAGGAATGACTAACTGCCTGTGGCTCTGAGAAGGTTCTCTATGTGGGGGCCTTTAATGACTGTCTTTGAATAAGTCTTAATTGCCACCGTCTTTCTTGGGGGAAGTTGAAAAGTTTGTGGCATGCCATCCACTTGTAACGAACCTACTAAATAATATTCATTATGCTGACTCGTAGGTTCATCTGCATTTATTGGCCAATAAATGCGTTGTGTACGACGCTGGGCCATTCATAGCCTATAAAAAGGGGCTTCTTCAGGAGCAAAGTTCATCATCTTCATAGCATTCCCATTATGCACGATCCTGACTTAGCTTTAAGAGGCCACTGTCCTGGCATCAGTCGGCTGTTGGATGTGGATCTCTTCATTCAGAAGAGTTATGTCCTTGTAGAAGAACACGTAGTAGTGAGTCTCGAGATGCATTGGAGTTCCTTGTTCGAACTGAACAACATCTTGGGAGTCCTTGTGTTGTCGAAAAGTTGGGGGTCATGCTATGCCTTTCCCGGTAAGGGTCTAGCAGCCCGTTATGCTAAAAGAGCCACATATTGTGCTCTGTCCTACTCATTCGGGCATTCGAGATTGCGCATACAAGAAAGGAGAAATACGCTTCGATGGAGATCAATCTTCTAGTATGTGCACCAAGAAGAATAAGGGCTGCGCTTCTATGAAGATAAACCCCCTCATAGACTTCTTTAGGCCTTGCTGAATCTGTAATAGATCCTTTGTAGAAGAACAATATGTGTCTTTTATGTGTAGCCTTAATAAATCTGTAATAGATCCTTTAAAGACATAATAATAAAAGAACTTCTTTCTATATCTTCTATTTGTGTTTTATTCTTCTGTCTGCATCTTTTGCAACGTTTGTACTGTCTTTTATAATAAAATCATGGAGAATGGCCATTCTCCGTGTTAGAATATAGGAGAATGGCCATTCTCCGTGTAAAACTCACGACGACTAATCATTCACCATTGTTAAAGTGCCAGAGAATGGTCATTCATTCTTCGTGTTAAAAATACGGAGAATGGTCATTCTCCGTGTTAGAATGACGGAGAATGGCCTTTATGCAGTCAAAAAATATGAAATAATAGATATCAGACTTCAAAATATCACCATTGATATCAAAAATGTAAGAAATGTATTAAAAAAATTATATAAAAGAAAGAATATATGTATATGTATTAACGAGGGGGCGCTGCCCCTCGACTCCCGTAGCAGCAAGTGGAGGAAGAGGGCAAGTGGTGCGATTGTGATTACATAATTCAAAGCAATTTTGGTACCACATCTTCCACTTCCCTCCCTTGTTCTCATATTTGCTCTTATAACGGTCCGCTTTGGTCGACCGGGGCCCCGTTTCGGAACAGGAGATAGAACCAAATCAGTGGAATTATTTTCAAACCACTTTTCGCAATTTGGAACTGGACGAATTGTACATGAATATAGCTTTTGTAGAAATCTGATGTCCAATACTGCTCCACAAAATCGTAAACGGATTTCTCCGAACCAAATATGATGCATTGGATTGCATGGCTGCATGGGAATCCATATACCTTCCATCTATGACAACTACAATGCCAATCAAGAAGATTCACCAAGTGGGAGGAAGTATATGTCATCACCTCAAACTCAAAATCACTAGACTGATATACCTTATAAGACATACCATCATCTGTAAGCTGCTTCAGCATATTCTCGCCGTATGGAGTCAATTTGCTATTAAAATCAATTGCATCCTTGTGGCGATCTGAAATCATCTTCATCATCTTCACTCGGATAACAATTACAAGTGCTAAAATAGGCATTTTCTTCTCACCCTTTATCCATGCATTGAATAACCCCACACAACTAGAAGCAACCTCGCTGTATCTACATCCGGGAAAGAATACATTTGACCAATGTTCAGGTTTTTGTTTATCCATCCAAGTCATAACTTGACCACATTTCAGATCATAAATCTTCTTAACTGCTTATTTATATCCACCTTTATACAAAAAAATAAGAAAGAAGGAAGTCAAGGCACAAGCAGATGAAAAAAATAGGGACCATTCACCGTATTAAAATTACGAAGAACAGACATTCTCCGTTCAAAAATAACGATTAATGGTTATTCGCCGTGCTACGTATAACGGAGAACGAACATTCCCCGTGAGAATTACACGAAGAATGACTATTCTTCATGTTAAAATAACGAAGAACGCATAAAAAAACTGCATATATCTGTCTGATTTACAAACCTGGTGTTAGAGCATATACTGCTTGCCTCCAAGCTTCAAGTACAAGCGGATACACTCTTTCATTTCATTTCTCATTCAGCGGTATGTTATTCTTTATGTGATGATAGAAATAGCTTTGGTAAGCAGTAGGGAACACTTTAGGAACTTCAGAAACTAAACCGGTGCCTTGATCCGAAAGAAAGACCATACGCCTACTACATCCAACAACATTCTTGAGATTTTTAAGGAACCATTCCCAATTGTCTCCATCTTCGCCCGAGACTATACCGTAGGCAAGAGGGTAAAATGGTTGGTTACCATTCTTCGTTGTAGCAGACATCAAACAACCTCTAAACCTCCCCGTAAGGAAAGTCGCATCCAAATATAGCATCGGGCAACAGTATTGAAAGCCTTCGATGCAAGCCCCATATGAAAAAAAGCTGCTGAAACCTCATTGTTGTATCATCTTTCTGAAAGTCGATAACGAAACCATGATTGGTTTCCTTTACCTTATCGATATACCAACACAAGTCGCTATAAGCTCTAATATCATCTCCGTACATTTTTTGGTGCACTAGGCTAATGTCGTGGTATGCCTGCCCGTTGGTAATAGATAAACCGTAGTCAACCTTGAATTCGTCGACAACTGATTTTGCCAAATTTTTAGGATCCATCCGAACACTATCACAAACCAAACGTTTTGCAAACTTTGCTGGAACAACTAGATGACCTTTATCCATATAGCTAGCTCCATAATTGTGTTCTCCCACATACATCTTTACCTCAAAATTTTGATTATCTTCCGAAATAGATATAGTGTGGAAGCTCTACAAACAAGCATAGGTCTTGTAATTCTTGTAACAAACAGTGTACCTCTCCGGTTCATATTTTAAAATATAGAATGGATGACGAAATTCAAAACAAACCTTTCTAGCAGTGTGCTTAACTTCTTCAACACCATTTATAAAAAGCTGACCAATGCCAGTAGTTGATGCAGGCCACATATCTGATTTCCTTTTTTTACTGTCTCATGCGAGCCCTCATAAAATTATACTACTCGTTTAACCTTTACAGTAGGAGAACATCTACTCAAAGATCTAGAAGAGGAAGACGAAGGTACCATGAGAATGTTTTGACAAGGAAAAGATGTCGATGAAGAACATGGAGGATATACTTGCTCCACAAATAGATCAAAGCTCACGTGATGGATACCGTAGAAACCGTCAACTAATGACCGAAGCCAAAAATCACTGTCAACGTACAACTCAGTCCCATCAGAGTGCAAAAACTTGAAACGAAAGGAAAATGGATCCAAAGAAGTCTATCGATCACACACTTGATGCTTTAAAAATTCTACAATACTTTTATAAGTGACACGGCAGGAAAGTAGGTCTTGCTTGAAACAAAAATTAACTAAACAGCTTAAATCCATCCCCCTGAAAACATAAAAACAGAAGAGATCACAAATCAGAACAACACATTTTTGATCATTCGCCATTCTAATATAACGGAGAATGAACATTCTCCGTTTACTTCTCACGGAGAATGATCATTCTCCGTCCTACTATAACGGAGAATAATTATTCTCCGTCATGTGTGAAACGGAGAACGGTAGTTCTCCATAAAAGTGAACGGAGAATAATCTTTCTTTGTGACAAGTGAACGGAGTATGACCATTCCCCGTCATATTAGCACGACGAATATCATTCGCCGTCATATTCGCACAAAAGAATAAGATTAAAGATCTCTCTATCATTTCTTAATTAAAAATCTTCATAACAAATTTAAATTCAGCAAAAATTTCGAGATCTACGAAGATGATGAATGAATTTCTACATATCTGAACTCTCACATTGTTTTAAGATCTACAGAAAGAGAAGAAGAATATCTTCTCTCCACAATTGACCTAATCGTCGGAAAAATTTAAATCTCTCCATGAAGATGATGATGATGATGATGAGCGATGATGAGAGTTCGACTGAATAAAAGCACAGTGAACTACGGACGATCTTTGCGATCTCTGCTAAAGATAAGAGGAATGGAATTCAGATCTCTCGGGAAGAATAAGACAAAAATCGCAATCCAAATCTGAGTTTGTGAATTCAAATACATATATATATGACCAAATTTGTGTGAATGGGTAGTTATATGTAACTCCTCTTTCCGAAATTTTGTGATATATATTTTATTTTTTTATTTGATTAGTTTACATTTAATTTTTCTATGATCATAGGAGTTGTGACTAAGTCCACAGGTGATTTATGACCATCTTGTGGTTACATGATCTCTAGATAGGGTTTATAAGCCTGCTATAGCTATATTATATTTTCCTATAATTTTTAGACATTTTTAGATATTTATTTATTAAAGATATATTTATTTTATTGACTTTAATGAATTACTATAAGGTCATTTGGGACTATTTTGAGATAAGTTATTTTTATTTGGGTTTTAGGAGGTTAGAAATATTTTCTAGAATATTTCAGAATTTTTTTGGATTTTTTTAAAATTTTTGGGAATTTTTATATAATTAAAACCTAAAGAAATTATATTTTATAGGCTTTGGAAATTTACTGTGAGGTCACATGATGATATTTTGTGTTAAAATATTTTATTTAGATTCTAGACACTTAGAAATATTTTCTAGAAATTTCTAGAATTTTTCTAGATTTTTCTGCAATTTATTTTAATTTATTTGGACTTAAAATGATTTTTAAATGATTTTCTGAATTAAAATAATTAATTACCCAGAAATTCACCCAGGGGGCCCACCTGTCGGTGCCAGACTGAACTGCCTCTCTCTCTCCTATATATATATATTATTATATTCGAAACCGTAATTAAATTTCAGCCGCCTTTTTGAGAGAGAGTTCTAGTAGAGATCTCGACTTCCTGAGACGATTGTCGTCAACTCTGACAGTGATTTTAGCGTCCATTTTTTTATTAGATTCGTCTCGAGGTAAACTTTCTGAATATATAATTTAATTTCCTATATATTATTCCTAAATTTCTGGAAAATTCGTAGAGTGTCGGTTGTCCAAAACTTGACACGTTTCGATGTTTTCGAGATTCCGGGAGAACCAGAAATCGAAATCACGAACCGTTTAAAGTTTCTGAAAGTTAACACAGATCTCTACGATATATATGTTTTCCAAAAATTAATTCATTCATCTAGTATTTTATTTATTCTGTTGAACTCAGAATTGATCGATTGATCACCGTTTTGGTCACGATTAGCCATAACGGCGATATCTTTTGACCAAAGCGTGATTTTGCGGCACGGTTGATTCTAGCACACTCGTGGCACTGAAATCTACCAAGGTGCACTTTCAAAATCTAGAGTTCACATCGTTTGACTAGATACTCAACGATACATCTCGATTTGCGTGCCATAGTTTCCAAAATAGGAAAACACGACTTTGATGGCCAAACTTGCATGTTTAGATTATATTCAGATTATTATTAGGTTAAATTAGGTTTTTAAGTAAATTATTCTAGAATTAATTATTATTAGATTAGTAACCCAACTAGCTACTATTCTATGAATTTAGAACAAGAACATATTAGAATTGATTTATAGTTTTCGTGCACGGTTCATGTTGTGATATGTGTTATAGGTTGACAGCTCATAGATCGGCATCCTCTTATCCTTGACTTGTGACTACGGTTTGTGCAAGGACCACATGCAAGTATACCTTTTCTTCCTCTACAGTTTTATTTATATGCATTGTATTTCATTTTTTAGTTTTGATTGTTATCGACATGTGCTTTCCGTATTATATTCTGTCGAGCTGTTTTAACTGCATATAGTCATGTTCATGTTTGGTCTTGTGGTTCATGCTTGAAGTTTCTCACCAGTACCTTACTTGAGTCGTGTCATAGAACAAGTACATGTAGTGAACTGCTAAATCCTTGACTATCGTTTTATCCAACCAGAGAGTCCACACTCGGGACGAGGGTTGATCCGTTGCACCAGAGAGTCCACACTCGGGACGAGGGTATTTGTTTCCTTGGCACCTGAGGGTCCACTCGGGACGAGGGTGCTGTCTGGATCTGTTTACATCAGAGAGTCCACTCGGGACGAGGATGTTGACTTATACTTGCATCAGAGAGTCCACTCGGGACGAGGATGTTGACTTATACTTGCTGTTTGCCATTGATTGTAAAAGTACAGAACAATTTATATAGGAGGACTGAACTTAGACTCACAATACAAACTCGTTTGTACAAAGAAAGCCTAGGAACAAAAACCTAGGTACATCAATCTAAGTACAATTGTTTATTTTAGATTCTGGGGGGTGACGATAGAGGCTCGGAAAAGCGACGGCATCTCTGCCTTACTCCTTGGACGATCGGGTGCAGCCTTGGCTCTGGAGAAGAACTGCTTGGCGTTGATGAAGAAATTCTCTCATTGTTCTCTCTGTATATGCTCCTCTGTCCTTTCGATCTCTGTATATTTTCTCTCTGATTCTCTCTGGATCCGGGCGGGGGGTTTTGCAAGGGAATGACACCTTACTATTTATAAGAGTGGGGGGCATCATTAGGGTTGCAATGATTGCCCATTCTCAAAAGTCGGCAGTCTGAGAGTTAATTAATCTGGGCCGTCCATCTTGCATATAATAGATTTAAGCAATTAATGTGATTGCATTAAATCTCCGTGGACAATAAATGTTGATTGCCAAAAATATTTGCGACTTGTAATGGCCTGCCACGTGTCTAATTTGCTCGATTTGATTTGATCTCGGCACTTATTGCAACAAATCTGATTAGGATTTGTTAACACCCATAATTCCAGGAAGATAAGACTGCCACGTGTTTCAATCATCGTGAAAAACGCCATATATCTCCACTGGGTCATCTTGGCAGAGCCGCAGATGAGTGGGCCGCATGAGGCTAAACGGCCGCATGAAGATGGGCAGCCGTATGGGGATGAACAGCCGTATGAAGATAGACAGCCGCATGAGAGTGGACAGTCGCATGCTGATGGACGGCCACATAAGGGATGCAGCCGCATGAAGATGGGCGGCCGCATAAAGTTGGCAGCCGCATGCTAATGGATGGCCGCATAAAGGATGCAGCCGCATGAAGATGGGCGGCCGCATAAATGCAGCAGCCGTATGCCTTGGGATTTGATGGATTCTGCCAGCTGTGAGAAGATCTTCCCCTCTTTCCTAGGAGCGTGCCATTACGTCAGTCATTATTGCGCCTTTTTGTCAGAGCCGTCGTTTGTCAGAGCTGTCAGCCGTCAGGGCATTAAATACAGCAAAAGACGAAGAGAAGAGCTGTTGAAGGCCACGTGGCTCCTCTCTGGGCCGTATGGAATTATTCGAGCCGCATAGACTCTTGAGCCGCATGGATCCCTGAGCCGCATGGGCTCTCTGAGCCGCATGGGGATCCTTGGCCGCATGAACCTTTCTTTATTCTTTTCTATGCTTCTAAACTTGCATCAGAGAGTCCACTCGGGATGAGGATGTTGACTTATACTTGCACCAGAGAGTCCACACTCGGGACGAGGGTGCCTTGCCGTGAACTAACCAGAGAGTCCACACTCGGGATGAGGGTTAGTGATTAGAACTAACCAGAGAGTCCACACTCGGGACGAGGGTTAGTGATTAGTTCAAACCTACCAGTCCACTCGGGACGAGGGTTTGGTTCTTCCATTGATCTCGTGTTCATTGTTCACTCTGCAGTTCATTTATATGTAGTTGTTCTAGCGTTCGTGTTTGTGTTCGTGTTCGTAGTCATTTGTCGTGTTCCTATTTTTCTTGTTTATTTTCTTGCGCATGATAAAACTGCTAGATAGGCATATTTTTATGTATCTTGTTATGTCCTCTGAGGACCTGATGATCTCTTTAGGTTAGTGATTGCGTGGAGTTAGTTAGCAGTTCTGGATGACGGATGATTATGACACTTGTGGATTTCAGACGATTACAATATTGCTTGTGAGATTCAGGTATTTGTCAGTAATATTACGTTGTTATCCTCTCGTGCTTTCCTTTCAGTATCATGCGATATTCTATTTATTGATTCAGTTTATAGACTCTTGTTATATTTCTTGGAGTCTTATCGGACATTTATGCTAGTGGGCTGCAGACCACGACCCATAGTGTTCATTCATGTTTCGCACACTTATTGTGGATTTGAGATATAGATTAAATTGCCATAATTTGGCAGTATACCCTAGCCTTGATAGTGTTTACGTATTCGAGTTGGACTGGAGTCCGCTTGATGCGTAGCTGGCTTGCTCACGAGCTCGCGTCCGAAATGCGGGAGCGGGTCGTGACATTATGTATTATCAAAAGTGTAATGAACGATCGGCCACATGGCAAAGACAGTTGTAGCCGACCAAAAGTGTAATGATGGTGCTGATGTCAGCGGCTCTTCGTTTTCTGCAAAGGACGGCTGATTGGACGGCTCGTTGGAAGATGTGTTGCCGCCTTTATCACTCAGCATTAAATGCTTGATGATGACAAGTTTGAAAAGGGCACATCGGTTAATTCTGATCTGGACGCATGGGTCTATGTCCCACTGGACGCATCAGTAGGTGGCGGATGATGTCGACGGCACATCTGCCATGTGTCGCATCCTCTTTGGCCAATTTGTTGATTTTTTTCTAGGCATTAATGGCTGCCTTGATTTTAGCAGAGTACGAAGAGACAGGTTCATTGCCATAAATGCAAATTCATTGCACAAAAGTCGGAGAGCCTTCTACTTGGCGCATGGTTGTGGGGCTGCTTGGGTCTATAAATAGCCGCGTGAAGGGAAGCTTATTTCTATTATTTATTTATTTTTCCCAAAACGGAGATGAACTCGGCTGGCCCCCTGCTTTGGAGAACCGCCGAACTCCTCATTCAAAGAAGCTTTGATGACGAGCTCCTTCCGAAGGTGAAGATGCGCCGAGTTAGTTCACGGTCCAAGCTTTGCAAGAAGTGTCTGTTACATCCAAATATCGGGGTCGTCGCGTTCCGACACAGGCTAAAAGTGCCCGTTGCATCCAAAGATTGGGGGCATTCGTGCCTCAATTTTTGTTAGGCTGGGAGAGCCACAGATTGGAGGCCATGGTGCCCCAATTTTGTTAGGCTAGAAGCGCTACCCCTCCTACTAGAATGCCCACACGTTGGCAAGAAAGTGGTTGGCTCTGATGTGCACGGGGTGTCCCTGCGATGACATGGTGAGTTGATGCGCCTGAGTGTGACACCATGGTGATGAGCCTGATGTGTCATGCGCCCGGCAGTAGCTTTAAGTGATGTGCCTGACAGTTGTTGTCAGGATGCACATGTAGCTTTTTAGGATCTTTTCTTTCTTTTTTGTAAAAGAATTCTCCATTGTAAAGAGTTTTAGACATGTAATAGACTTTCATATGAAATAAAAGCCTAGTTTCTTGATGTCTTATACTCTTTGTTTGTGTTCTGCTTCACCGAGTACTCTTGTCTGTTCTAGCGCATATCAGTGTGTGGCACATGATAATTTATGGCGCATAGGACTCTGGCCTAAAATTTTATGCTTCTACAAGACCCCCAAAGTTTCCAAAACTTTTTGCCAAGTTTTTGGATACTTTGAACAAGAAGCATGAGTAACTATCTTGGGTGCATATCCTCCTCTGGACGCATAACCTCTGAACGCATGCCCTTTTTTGTGCACAACTGCGAGGGGGCATGTTGTGGGGGAGCATGTTGTGGGGGCGCATGCTGTTCTCGAGAAGAGATAACAACTCGAACTTTGGGAAGATTACTAAATTTTTTTAGAAGATTTGTAGCCGTCAGTTTTACGAGACCCGAAGCGTTTGCTGACATCATGTCTTATCGGTTTACGCGCGTGATCGGGCCTATAAATAGGCGGCTGAGGGAGAGAAGGGGTCTTCTTTCCTTCATCTTCTTTAAACAGCCTTTGTCTTCTTCTTCTTCAGAGCTTTTCCCTACTTCTTCTTCGTTAGAGAGATGGCTTCCAAGACTCCCCGAGGCGGTGCTGGCCGAGGCAAGGGCAAGGGCAAGGAACCTGTGGAGATCGACACGGAGGACTCCCCCGTCGTCATGGTGACGCACGTCGACGTACGGCTGGAAGTGATCGATGGGTACTCTCATGCCTTGGTGTCTTCGCTCTATTGCACTACTGTTAGGGGCGCGTAGACGTGACTGTAAACGAGTCGCATCCCGATGACACGCCTAGGCTGATGTGCATGGACTTTGTCCTGGGGATGCGTTGAGGCTCCTTTTTCTGATGCGCATGGACTTAGGTTCTGATGATGCGTCGAAGCTTCTTCTGCTGACGCGCATGAACTTAGGTCCTGATGATACGCCGAAGCTTCTTCTGTTGACGTGCATGGACTTAGGTCCTGATGATGCGTCGAAGCCTCTCTTCTGTGCGCCTGGATATTGATCCTGTCATTTTTGATGAGGCTCCATCTGTGTGCATGAGTTTTGACCCAGCTGATGCGCCAGATTGTTGATGCGCCTTAGATGCTCGTTTTCAGCTTCTAAGTCTATTGCTAATCTTTTGGAGGGGCTTTCGATCTTGACTGACCACTTTGTTTTGTTTTGTATGACAGTGTCGATGACCATCCCTCTGCTGAATGAAGTCCTGCTAGACCCTGCGCTCTGTCAGATGGGTCTGGACTTTAACGAAGAGGTTGTTAATCCAGCCAAGGCTGCCATTATGCTGGACCAGCCTCCAGAAAGAATGGCCCAGATTCGCGAAGTACTTCACTGTCCTCCAATGTATGATAGAGAGGGGAAAACTCAAGTCTGGTGAATCTGACATATCTTTCTTAAAATCGGAGTTTTTGTTCGGTGACCGTCTGACCTCCACCGAAGCGAAAGTGCTAAAAATCAAGGAAGACTGGTTCTTCAAAGCAAGGGATGCGAATATGTACATCTCGAAGCCGGAATGTTAGTTGCCCTTGATGGCTTTCCATAGTCTAGCTTCCAAGAGGAGGATGAAGTGGGAGCTCACTCCATCTCAAGAGGGGCCATGGCTGGCACCATACGGATTTTTGATACCACCTCTAACCAGAAGGATGTCTTGGCCGTTATACGGGCTGGAACTTCCTATCTTTGGCGAACTCTGCGTCCCGGGAGCATATTCAACGATGTCTCCCTTGGCATTTTTGCCTTCAATGCCTCAACCTTTGTCAATTGCATGGCGGAGGCCAAGATCTCGTACCCGAAAGGAGAGTTTCGGGTTCAGGGTTGGTGCTACTATGTGCAGACGTGGGATGAGCTGACACTCCGAGTTCTGACGAAGTTTAAGACTGAACTTAGAGAGATTGGTCTGCATGTCGCTCTTCATGCTACTCAGGGAGGCATAGAGATAAATCGGTCGATGTTTCTCGCTCTCTTGAAGATGTACAACAGTCACACCGGTACCTTTTTCACTGCCATAGGGGAGTTAGGTTTAGCTTTGCACGAGATGTATGAAGTCTCGAAGCTTCCTTGGGGATCTGAACCGTATGAGGAGTACTTTTCTACAAACGAGGAGCTCTTGGCCTTAGAAGAGAAGAACTCTGGCATAATGGCAGTCTTCAAAGAAGTTGCGAGCCATCATTACATGGCCTAACAAAGGAAAAAGGAGGGGCACAGCCTCATGTAACCGCTTTGAGGGAGTATGTCTTCAAGCAAGACTTGGCGGATCCCTCAAAGATCCGCTTTGTCACTCCCCAGGGGCTTACCCATGCTGAGGTGCTCGCTGAAATGAACAGACTCAACGAGAAGAACCCTCATGAAAATGAAAGCCAGAAGCCATCTGAGCACATCTACAGCTGCTTTTGGCACTGTGCTCATAGGATGTCTCCAAAGGCCGTATTGACGTCCTATCTGATGTTATGGCTCCGCGACCACGTATTTGTCGGTGGTTCCATTTCCGTGGAGTGGATGTCCAAAAATCTTATTCTGTCGGCTGTAAATCTGGTCTTTGGCCATCCTTTGGCTCTACTTTTTGCTATGGTTTGCAACCTGAAGCGGGGCATGAGGGAGTTCACGAATAACGTGATAAATGAGATGGGCAAGAGGGGCAATTTCCCTCATGCAGAGTTGCCCTTTCATTATCTGATGGGGTGGTTGATCTTGTACCATCCGAATACAATGACTCCTGGGTCGGAGGAGGAGCATGTAGCTGGCGATACTTTTATCTGCAGCTTCTACAAACGGAAGTGGCTGCATACGGGCGTGCCTGTCTGTAGGAGAGTTATGTCCTACCTCCAGGGATGGGGTATCATAAAGGTTACCCCAACTTTCTTTTGCTGTGAAGCAGATGAGGAGCTGGAGGACGCCGACGAGGACACAATTACTTTGGCTCCGTGGAGGTTTTACTGGCTGCAGAGCATTCGGCCTTTCCACCTGGTGTATCGGAACAGAAATCGTTGCTACCTGAAGCCGTACTTGCCGAGTCGCTTCGCACGTCAATTTGGCTATACCCAATTAATGCTGAGAAATCCTAGCAATTTTTTTTATTAGGAATTTATTGGATGGAGCCCGGGGATGGCAATATTATAATGTCAAGTGCACGAAAGTGCATTTTACCATGCCAGTTCACAGTCCTCAGCTGCATATCTTGTATTCCGTGACGAAGCTCTATTGTGCGATGAATATTGTTCCTCCTGGGTATGACCGAAAGACCAGTTTTATTATCGGGACACAACTCGAAGCTACAGAGAGCATACTGGCGAAGGCTCGGACGTATCGTCCTCCTGATGTGCTAACTTACAGGGCTGCCCCTACGGTACCGGCGGAAGATTCTCAAAAGGAGCCTTCGACAAGTAAAATAAAGGGGCGTGCCTCGACGGAGGCAGATTCGTCAGCTCCTAAGAAGCCTAAGAAGGCGTTGGCCACCAAGGTCGAAGATACGATACAACCTTCGATAGTACCAACAGAATCAGCCCCTGTAGTAGTATGTGAATTGGCATTATTTTGGTTCGGTTTTTTCCTCTTATGCTCATATGTCTCCTCTTTTGCAGGAAGCGACGAAGAAGAAACCCCGACCTTCGAAACTGGGTTCGAGTAAACCGAAGGAGATGGCGGGCTCGCCTGATGAGCGTGTCCCTCCGATTGTGCCATCTCCGATGGAGGAGACTTTGGATGATGTCTTCGTGGAAGTTCCAGCCCATTTGGACCACGGTGGAGATGACGTTGCAGATGTAGCGGCTCCTGAGGATGTTGATCCCTCTCTGCTAACCCGTTAAAGAGGCGAAGCAGGATCTTCACAAGGAGTGAAGCAAACTACAGTGGGCCCTCCAAAACTGGTACGGAGGTTTTGAAATAAGTAGCCAAACAAGTCCTTCCTGATGAGGAGGACGAATGGGACTCGTCTTCCCCGGATGACGTCCCCGAAGAAAATGTTGGCGATGATCCCGCAACAGGTGGGAAAGAACGTGCTGAAGAGTCGGCAACTGAGCCCTCTCCTGGAAGGGATTTAGAGGACCCAGTTTCGAAGGACGCTCCATTGTCAGGTCCTATTTCTGTCCCGACGGAAGACATGACTCGTTTGCCGAGTCCGACTCCTGCCTAGGGGATTGAGGTTGGTAAAGAGGAAGTAACTCATCTGCCGAGTCCTACTCCGGCTTCCAATGAAGAATAGGTGGGAGGGTCTGCTCTCCGCCCCGGTGCTGAAAACCCTCCGTCGATGGTAGGAGGATCCCCCCTTGTCGCAGATGTTGCTGCAGGATATACCGTGGCGGACCCGATTGTCATGAGGTTGTCTGGGGCTGGCTCAGACAAAGGCAAGGGCCCCTTGATGGACGACACACCCTCCATTCCTTTTCCTTGAGGGAAGGTGACGGGTCCCCCTAGAGGTTCGGCTCCGATGATAGGAGATTTAGAGGTCGTGACTGCCGAGGCTCCGGTCTCCGACCCTGAAGGTATGGTGGTTGAGGCTCCTATGAGTCAAGAAGTGGCTGTGCCGTCAGCCTCAGGTGTGGGGCTTCTGCCGATTAAACTGCCCCCCGGTTCATCTAGTGGCTCTGGTAACTCCCGTGATGACGCCTCAAGTGTTTACCGACGCAGATGAATATGTGAGATTCATGGTCGAGGTCGTATACAAGATGCTTCGAAGGGGAGTGTCGGCTGTGTTGGACGAAGGTGGAAGCTTTGCGAGTGCGAAGTATATGGCGCTCCCATTTATCTAGCAGATCCGTAGTCACTGAGGCCATGACCATGACCGAGATCTTGGAAGCCTCTATCGCTGAGCTCTTCATTTTAGAGAACTCCAGAACATTCGACAGAATGACTTTTCTGCTTTGATAGAGGAGGAGCAGAGCAAGCTGGAGGCGGTAGTTGAGTCAGCTTACTCCGGTACGATGGCTATCTGGGCTAAAGAGATGGCCGACACTGAAGCCAAGGAGCAGAGGTTGTCCTCGTTGATGGAGGAGAAGGGCAAACTGCAGGACTCCCTGAAGGTCAGCATAACGAAAGTTGACGAGAAGATTCGTCTTCTTCAAGAGCTGTGGGCTCAGCTTCTGGCCGATTCTGAATGGGCGCAGGCTAAGCACATCCATCTTACAGAAGAGACGGCGAGGTTTATACGCTATGTGGCCTTCTTGATCCGTCAGAAGAAGGAGCTGGACGACAAGCTTGCTGCTGACCTAGGTCCTCAGGCTAGGCAAGCAATGCGCCATGAAGCCGAGCATCGTATCTTAGCGACCGTAGAGACCAAAGCTCAGGACTTGAAGCGTCGGATTGACGAGTTGTTTGTCGATCCTTAGTTCCTCCATCCTTTTTGTTGTTTTTGGATTAGAGACGCAGCTGTTCTCTATTTTCTTTTCCTTTTTTTTTGCTTCTTTTGTAAATGTAGTCCTTTCACTTCTTATTTCGAAGAAATAAAGGACTTTTACTTTGTTCACTGTCTGTGATATTTTTGGTGGACCTATTATCTTTTGTGCACCTTGGTTTCTAGGTACAGATAATAAGTTACTCATGGAGGACACCGATACATTCACTCAGAGGTAATATGGACGTGGTAAATATGGGATAATTCTACTGTATATTTTATGTAGACTTATTATCCTTGGCGTACCTTGGTGTTAGGTACGGATAATAAGTTGAGGGAGAGGACTGACATATTTACTCAAAGGAAATGTGGACATGGTAAATATGGGGCTAAATAGTGGAGTTTTCCTACTCAGAGGTGATATGGACGTGATAGGAGTGAACTCCGTAGGGATTTATTGAACAACTCAGAGGTGATATGGACGTGGATGTTCTATGGTTGATGTGCAACAACTCGGGGATTGTTATACGGGATATTTAATCAGGGATAATATGGACATGGTAAACATAGTAAGAGCATGATCTTACATAGTATCAAATTCTGCTTAATAGGGTGTAAAGAAGCAACTCAGAGGTGATATGGACATGGTTGTTATTCTACTAGGAATGCAATGGAACAACTGGATTCCAGAAGCACATGATTGTAAAAAAAAGGGGTGTGAACCTGGTTTTGTCAAGTTCACGAAATTCTCTTTTTTTGGGAGAGGGTAGTATATTTTTGACGAGTGTCAAAAATAGTACTTCTTCAGGAACTTGCCGTTGATGGGCATCATAAACAAGTCCCCATTAGATTGAGCGAGACGATAAGCACCGTTTGAGTATACCGTCTCTATGACGAAGGGTCCTTCCCACTTGGGTTTGAACTTTTTCGGTTGTGAGTCATTACCATCGATCTTCTGACTGCCAGAACCAAGTCACCTACTTCAAAAGTCCTCTGTTTGGCCCTTTTGTTGAAAGCCTGTGAGATGCGGGCTTGGTAAAGTTTGATGTGCTGTTGAGCCAAGAGGCATTTTTCATTCAACGCTTCCAACTCTTGCAGACGACAATGTTGATTGTCTTCTTTCGTCAACTAATTCATGATCGCCACTCGGAGTTAGGGTATCTGGATTTCCAACGGCAATACTGCTTCGCTCTCATAGACCAAAGAGAACGGTGTGTTGCCTGTCGGGGTCTGTACCGTTGTGCGATAGGCCCAAAGGCATTCACCAAGCTTCTCATCCCAGTCGCGCTTGATGGATGATACGACTTTTTTGAGTAGCTTGACGATGGTTTTATTAAAAGGTTCCGCCAATCCGTTTGATGCCGGATTGTAGGCAGTTGATGCCACATTCTGAATACAATTTTTGTCACAGAATCTACTGAATACATGGCTGATGAATTGCGGTCCATTGTCATGGATAATCCTCCGGGGCAACCCGAAACGATAGATGACGTGATACTTGATGAAGCTGATCACCTTTAAACTTTTTACTTCCGTCAGTGGCACTGCTTCTGTCCATTTAGAGAAGTAGTCATTGATTGCTAGGATAAAGCGGTGTCCCCTAGATGAGGGAGGGGTGATAGGTCCCACTATATCCATGCCCCAGACTTTGGATGGCCATGAGACGACCGTCGAATGTAGAGGCTCTCACGGTCTGTGAATGAAGTCGACGTGTAGTTGGCAAGCACGATATTTCTTTGCATACTCAACAACATCAGCCATCATGGTGGGCCAGTAATAGCCCATACGTCGGAATCGGTCTTCTAGCTTTGGACCTGGTTGATGAGCTCCGCATGTTCTGTCATGACCTTCTCGAAGGGGTTCATCAGCTTCTTCGTTTGATAGACATTGCAGGAGAAATCCATCGTAGGATCGTCGGTAAAGCATTTTAGTGGCCGTATCATAATAGAACCGGAGGGAACGCCTTCTGACTAAGACTGCCTCCTTTGGATCTTCTGGAAGGATTTCGTAGACGGCAAAGTCGATGAACGGGAATCTCCAGCCTCAGACGTTAATGCTGGTATCTGTAGCCATGGCATGACTTGTCCGCATACACAGATTGTTTCTAGGATAAGCCAAATCCTGACCCACCACTGTAATAAAGTGTTGAGTCCCGACTGGTACAGCCAATGAGGCTGCGAGGCCAGCTAGAGCGTCAGCTTCTAAGTTTTACATCCGAGGCACGTGTTCTATGAAGAACTCAGCGAAGGTTGAGATAATATCCAACGCTGCTTTGTGATAGGGGACGAGGTCTTCATGGCGGACCTCGTATTGCCCTCGGACTTGATTGACGACAAGTTTTAAGTCGCCGTCAGATTCGAGATAATCTACCCCCAGCTGTTTTGCCAACTGGAGTCCCATGATGAGGGCATTATACTCCCTAACATTGTTGGAGCGTAACTCTGAAAGAGAGTAGGCGCTCTAGATGACCAGCTTGTCGGAGAAGATCAGAACCACCCCCACTCCTGCAATGATCTTGCCTTTGGAGCCAGTTCTAAAGGCACCATCGAAGAACATCCGCCAAATGGGGTTCCCTTCGGTGATGTTCGATTCTTGCACTTCATCGGGAATGTCTTTATAGAGTCTGGACGATTCCGAAATTGGGTGCACTGCTAGGAAATCAGCCAGAGGCTGGCCTTTAACTGCCTTTTGTGGGACGAATACCATGTCATATGGTGTCAATAGTATCGCCCAAGTACCCAATCGGGAGTTTAGTTCCCCCGACTCTGTCATGAGGACTTTGAGTGGATTGACTCAGAAGATGACATAAATTGTCTGTCCCGAGACATAATGGCGAGTCTCCTGGATGGCAAACACCAGAGCTAGACATTCTTTTTTGACAAGATTGTACCAGTATTCGGCCCCGACTATTGTCCTGCTTAGGTAGTAAATAGCCTGCTCATGGTCCGCTTCGTTGTTCTAGGCCAACAAAGCGCCAAGAGAATGGTCCATTACACGGACGTAGAGCAGGAATGGTTTGCCTGCAACGGGTGCCACCAGAACTGGGGGACTCGTTAGATAAGCTTTGATGTCGTCGAAAGCTTTCTGACATTCTTCCGCCCAGACATAGGAGACTCTCTTCTTCATGAGCTTGGTGAAGGGTTGGCATTTTCCGAAAAGGTTTGCAATAAACCTTCGGATGTATGGTCCTTATAGGCCTCGAAGTTCTTTAAGGTCGGAGGATCCATGTCAAGGATGGCTTTGCTCTTTTCGGGATTGATGTGAATGCCCATTGTAGTGATAATGAAGCCCAAGAATTTTCTACTAGAAAACTTAAAGAAGGATTTAGCAGGGTCCATCTTATGCTGATGCGCCCGCATGAGATCGAAGATTGTCTTCAGGTCTTGTAGGTGATCACCTCAAAGATGGCTTTTGACGGCGATATCGTCAACGTAGTACTAGACTATTTTACGAAGATTGTAATGCCTGTGGTCCGTATTACGTATTTCTGGGATACGTGTACGTATTTTATTCTGTATTGCATGATTCCTTGTTTAGCTTGCATCTTGGCTTGGTTATTTCTTGGCTTGGTTCGGCTTGGCTCGGTTTTCTTTGGTTCAATATGAACCAATGTGAACCCCTACCTACCACCACCATTGTATTTATTAATCCATTCTCTCTATTCTCTCTCTTCATTAATCATCTTCTTCTTCCCCATTACTTCCTTACCTACCAGAGAGAGAAGAGAGAGGTCTAGGCAAGTGCAACTTGCTTCATGGAGGAACTCTGATTTTATTGCTCCATTCTCTTCTTTACTACATTATAAAATACTTTAGTACTTGGCTTTTCTAATTTCCATGGCTAGATTCTTGTAGATCTAAGTTTATTTTATTTTCAGATTTCTTGGGTTTTGATCTACTTAATCTTATTATTTCTATATTTTGATGGTTCCATGTTGTAGAGAATTTTGTTCTACCCCATTTTGACCTAAGGAAGTTCGGATTTGGGCTCCGGATGAAAGTTTTATGAAGCTTGGAAGGCATGGGTTCCTAGTGTTCTTCTCCTCGGAATTTTGGAGAAGAAGAACAGTTCCCTGGCGCATGGCTGTACTTGACCGCATGAGTATTCATGCGGCAAGTCGCCATCAGCCGCATGAGACCCTTGTACTTCTAAACCGCATGAAACTTAGTCCCAACCGCATGAGGCTGAGTCTCATACTCAGCCACATGGGCTCATTCCCATCAGCCGTATGAGTCTACATGGACTTAGTCGCAGGGCTGGGAACGAACTCTTCTCGAGCCGCATATACAACTGTCCCCCCAGCCGCATAAGCCATCGCATTGACCCAGCCTCATGCGCCCTCACTTCTTCCGGGCCGCATGGGTTTTGCTATGTGAGCCGTATGGACTTGAGTTCGCCATCAGCCGCATGAAGACCCCTTTCTAACTCGAGCCGTATATGCGCTCACCTCCCTGAACCGCATAAACTCAAGCACTTGCCAGCCGCATAGGCTCTGATCCCCGAGCCGCATGAGAACCCTAGACCTTGGCCGCATGGACTTCTGAGTTCGGGCCGCATGATCCCGATTAATTCCAGCCGCATGCGCCTTTGCATTTCCAGTCGCATGCGCCTTTGCATTTCCAGCCGCTGGCGCCCTTGTACTTCCAGCCGCATGCGCCCCCTCCTTTCCTGGCCGCATATGACTGAATCGCATGACTTTCTCATGGTCCTGTGTACTATTATTTATCATTATTTGCCCATGTTTTGTAACTCCTTTATTAGATATTTTACGTCCATTTTATATCCTTACGCCTTTTGTCATGAACTTGATTTTACTTATATGTTTGGAATTGATAATAGAGCACGACCTGACAGTGACCCGTCGTGGTGCACTCATGACAAGAAAACCTGACATGACCTGATAGTGGCCCGTCGTGGCACACTCCGGACTAGTACACTTGATATGATAAACCTGACATGGTTATCTCGAATAACTGTTGCGACGGCTACCTGACATGACATGACCTGTATAATTACCTGGACACCGTGGGCGATTGTGCTTGTACAAATAATCCAGTCCTGTTTTGCATCAAGTCTAGGAGGGGACTCCTGAGTACCACGGTCAGGAGTACCTACTAAAATGGACTAAGGCTAATAACTAGATTAATACAGTAGTCATGAAGAGATCTCCCAGCTACAGGCAATCCCGTTACCTGGGTGCGCTTGGGATCTGTAGCCTGCCGTCGAGTAGGGCACATTTCCAGCACACTGTCATGTGTTGCACCCTTCAAGCTACCTAAGGGTACATGCGTTTCCTGGACGATGTACCCCCCTGAATTCAACCCCTAATTTCGACCTGGGTAACCTGGATGGTCTGCAGGACTTGTGGCTGTGGAATAATCTCACTGTATCTTGTTAGTAACTAGGCCTGTGATAACCCTAGTTAGTTAAAGTATCAAGCCGTAACTCTTGCTTGGCCGTGAAATGATTGGGTGGAGTCTAACCAGTCTAGTCTTGCCCTGATCCTGTTCCAGATTATTGAATGACCAGAATGCTCGTGTTTATTTTACCGATAAATGGTGAGAATTCCAAGTTCTGTTCAGACGAAGGGTTACAACCCCGGTCCTTATTTGGTTTACGGGTTGTAACCTGGTTCTCTGAATAGTCCCATGGTTATCACGTCGTATATCATCCTGATGTATTTCCTTAATTTTCAGTTCTTACTTTTATTTATATCTTGTGCTGATTGCTGGTTTTAGTTCCTAAGTGAAGCTTCCTTTGTGGCACTTGCTCTTTCTGGGATCTGACCCAGCTGGTTTTGTGTGGCCAGATTTCAGAGCAGCTCCAGAGGATCTACCGACCTTCCAGCCAGATGGTGGCCACTAGACGGAACCTTAGCAACGAGTGGGTTTATTTTTGATCTCCCACTTTATTGTAAAAATTATTCTTTTGAGACGTTTAGCCGACGAGCACCTGTTTAGCTCGATTGCACTTTACTTACTGTCTGCCTACGGGCTGTAACATGATTGACAGATCCTAGGATTGATCATGTATGACTAAACTCTTGCTAGTCCTCACATTTTGTAACGACTAGCTTCATGATCAGCTGAATATGTAATATTTGGGACGCCTTATTATTGTATATTTAATGATCATACATCTTGTAACATTTACTTACTTGCTTGTGATTGAGACACTAGGCTTGTTCATGACCATAGGAGACTGTTGGCTTGTAGTAAACCCTCATGTATCTAGACAGCCGTGACCATATAGCGAGATGGAATCCATTTCAATATACGTAGCTGGCTATGTCTGCCCCCGCTCTCCAGTATTCTGGTTCTGGGGCGTGACATGGTTTAAGTGGTGGCCCACGCAGGTCTTGTAAATCAAGATATGTGAGGGTTTACCGAATAGATGTCTCAATCAGTATTCGTCCTTGATCTCTGCTCGTATCTTCTGAATCCCTGGATTCTTGTCCTGATCATGTGCTTGTATCGTTGATCTGTCCTGGTCCTTCCTTATTGTTCCCTATGTCGTCTTCTTCAGCGGTATTGTTCGTGGTCCTACCGACCAGCAAGGAGGAGCACCTCCCGCGGACCAGCAGCAACCTGGAGATCAAGTCCAGCACTCCGGAGTAGCCTCCAGAGTCGAGCCTATTGGAGAAGAGCCCCCAGTTCAGCCAGTTCAGCCTGTCGAACTTGATGATGGCACTTTGGTAGGTCTCGTCAGGACCTTGATAGCTTCCCAAGATCGTTGTGGAGATGTCTTGCAACAAGCAGTGGCGGATGCTCTGGCCAGAGGCGGTCATCCAGGGAACAGCGCGGCCAACAGCTTCAAGCGCTTGAACCCTCCCTTCTTCGATGGTAGTGAAGATGCTATCGCAGCAGATGCATGGTTTCAGGATACTGAAGTGATTCTCGACGCAGCCAAGATTCCAGAGAACGAGAAGGTAGCCGTAGTGCGCCTGCAGTTGTTAGATCTTGCCCGTAGCTGGTGGGCAGCACAGGCCGTTGGATTAGCAGCACCCATTGCTTGGGCAGTATTCAGAGAGAGATTCCAGACCAAGTATTTTGATGCTGTAGCCCGATATGATCTACAGACCCGGTTCACTAATCTGAAGCAAGGAGGCAGGACGGTCGACGGACATGCGGCCGAGTTTTCCAGACTCAGTCGGTTTGCTTCCACCTTGGTGGCAACCGAGTATGATAGAGCCCAGCGGTTCCAGCAGGGGCTTCACCTGGAGATCTTGTTGGCAGTCGAGCAGTTTGAGCATCAGACTTTTGATGCAGTCTTGAGAGCAGTCCGGAGGCATGAGTATACCTCCCAGAGGATTGTGGATAGGACCGGAGGTCGGAAGAGATCTCACGGCCAGATGAATCAGTCTTCAGCACCAGCCCCGGCAGCCAGGGCTTTGACTATTAGAGCTCCGAGGCGGGCGGCCTCAGTAACGTCGGTTCAGCATTCAACTCCGATGCACCCTCAGCAGCAGCAGAAGCAGAAGCAGTCTTCCGCAGTGGGATGTTCTCATTGTGGGAAGCCAGGCCATGTAGTGGCAGAATGTCACAGGGCACAGCGATTGTGTCTGGCTTGTGGAGCACCAGACCATAGGGTTGGATCCTGCCCGAATAGGGGTGGTTCATCATCGTCCAACCTTTCTAGCTCTTCGGTGAGAGGACCAACACCGGTCCAGCAGCAGCAGCAGCAGCAGCAGTACCCATTGTCGAGGCCCTTGCCGCCTCAGTCCCAGATATTCCAGCAGCAGAACCCCCAGCAGCATGCACAAGCCCAAGCCTTGAGTCAGAGCAGGCAGCGAGGATTCCAGCAGATGCTCAACTTTGCCGGTAGAAGGTCTTAATAATGCTCAACTTTGCCGAAGATGATAGGCCTCTCATCCTGGTTCTGAGGCGAGACTATGTAACATACTTTACAGTCGTTATTTGTGTTTACATGATTTACAGTCGTTATTTGTGTTTACAACGGCTGCAGGGCATTATCTAAAGTATACATTGCATTCTAGTGTGGAAGACTAAAATAATTGAAAGATACCCTTTTATTGATAAAATATAAAATTTTGTCCTGAGGGATTATATCATCAAGGAATGAAGCATCAACATTGGCTGATATGTACTCCTCCAGCTCTTTGTCAGTGAGCACCGGAGTAGCTTTTGGCAGTCCAGGACAGTCCATCGGGAGCTTAACCCGTGCTGGCTCTTGGGTCTGTACTGAGAAAGATGCTGGGGCCTTCTCTTGTGGCCTGGCGGTGAGAGGTGCCGACGAATGAGAAGGTCTGCCTTTAAGACGTACCTTGAGGGGTGCCTCAGTTGTTGTCCCAGCGGCTGGTGCCTTTTTCGTAGTTTGGCTACGAGGGAAGCCACCACTTGAGAAGGTTTCCCCTTAAGTCGTATCTTCAAGGGGGCTTCAGTGGATGCTCTGCCCAGAGAAGCTGGTGCCTTCCCGCAAAGTTTTGCCACCATAGGAGCCGGTATTTAAGGTAACTTCCCCTTGAGTCGCACTTTCAAAGGAGTGTTGATTATCATATCCGCCTCCAAGTCGGTTTCGTCTTCAACTTTAACATCGACGTCATTGGCTTCATCTTCGAGATGAATTGACTTGTATAGGTCCGAGTCAGTGAAGAAGGCTTCAATCCCTCTGAAGGGATTGACATCAGCGAACTCCGTTTGGACGACGCCATTGGTGGATACGTACTTCATACATTGATGGAGAGTGGATGGTACCACCATATACTCGTGTAGCAACGGGCGTCCTAACAGAATGTTTTAGTTGACGTTCGCATCCACAACATAACAAGTAACCTCGGTCTGGAGATCACCGATATGACATTTCAGCCGAATCTTTCCCAGCGACTCACTTTTGCTGGCATTGAAGCCACTGATTATATTGTGGGACGCCATCATACGATGCATCGAGATCCCCAATGTCTGGAGCAAAGTTTGGAGGATGATGCTGAGAGAAGACCCATGTTCGATCTGCATTCAATCCACCTTGATGGCACCGACATGCCATGTGTAATACAGCGGTCTGTTGTGCCTGTTGTTCTTGAGCAGCATGTCATGTTGAGTGAATGTGATTGTCACGACCCGCACCCTAGGTAGAGTGCGTAACAGCGCCCAGCCTATCCCATAAAAATGACATAGAACACTGTAGGTTTGTTAGCTAACAAACAGTATATAATAACCTGTCATCTCCGTACGAAGGATATAATATGAAATACTGATAAACTCAATCACAATCTAGAAGGAAGAATCATAGCACCAAAACTAGATAGATATAAATTACAAAGTGCAATATCCATCTTAACAGAGAGAAAGAGAGTCACAAAGTAATATGGTTATACAATCCCAAAATATAATATCATAAGTGGCAAGCTGGAGACAAAGTCCAGTCCAAAATAACCCTAACTAAGCAAAAGGTAAAGTCTCGTCAGGTGGAGCTAAGCCTGCTGAACCAAGGTCTCCAAGTCCATGTCCACTACGTCATCCAGACCGTAGTAGGTACAGTAATCCTCCTCATCAGCATCTGTAATATTTTGTCAACATATCCAGTCAGGATGGAACGAGCACACTCAACTAACAACAGTTCACAAGATATGACAAAAGCTATAAGACTGTAAATAGAGAGTATATACAAAAAATAATAAAATATACATGTAAGTATTATGGCATGGAAAGCTGTAAATCTAGAGCTAGAACAAGACAAGTAAAACTGATCGTGACATGTACAAGAATCAAGAATCATCTATCTAGGTGTGAGAGTACTAGCTATAATATGTGGCCGGCTTGGAAACTTGCATAATAGTAAAAGGCCTGGCTAATCATACGTGGAGTGTATGATCAACACTCATAATCAATCGATGCACAATGGGTGCACAATAGGAATTGACCACATATCTATACTAATACTCTCCACCTCCGAGTGGTAGAGTGGATCCAAGCAAGACACGTTACGACACAGAATTCTACGAGAAGGAAGCAAGTCTCCTCGAGAATCGGTGTCCATATACTGCACAAGAACTACAAGGGGGCTTGCACAAGATATACCAAGATAACAAGAAATAACATCTCATGTCGGGATCCATGAATACCAATCCGTGTGACCAATGTGTCAAGAACAAGCATATCTACACTAATTACATGAATTATAACAATTATCGTAAATTAGAAAAGTTATCAGAGAATGTACTCGTCTGTGACATGATGGATAAGTCGATTGAGTCCAAAAACAGTGCCTCGAGGACCTATAGATAGAATACTGTATCAATATAATGGTTTGGAAGTAAAATCAAGTCATACTGAGTCAAACTAGGTCAAGACATATCAAACTAAGGCAAACTAGGTCAAACAAAGTCAAACTAGATTATACGGAGTCAATCTAAGTCATATTAGGCATAACAAAGTCAAACTAGGTCAATACAAGTCAAACAATGTCAAACAAGGTTGATTTAAGTCAAAGGTTGACTTATAGTTGACTTTTGGTCAACTGGTCAATTCTGGTCAACCCTAGGTCAACTCTAGGTCAATTCTAGGTCAAACTTGACTAACATTGACTAACAGTTGACTTTGAATCAACTGGTCAAGTTCGGTCAAGTTCTAGTCAATTTTAGGCTACGGTTGACTTTTGGTCAAAAATTGTCAATCGTGGTCAACCAAGGTCAAAACTAGTCTAAGTCCACTATGCCTAACAATTTACCAACCATAAAATCCTAATCATAATTATATCTTAAAGTAATAATCCTATATGTTAAGAAATAGGCATCATCTTGAATTATCCCGTTTACCCTTTCTAAGGTAAACCCTTACCTTAGCCTCTAACTCCGACTCTAGACCTCTCCACCTTCATTCTAAGTATTCTCCCACTCTCCAACATGGTATTTTAACCCTCTCCTAGTAGCTCAATACCGTCTCACGATATCTTGACACTTAAAAGTCAAAAAGGATAAAATCTCATTACCTTAAGGTAATGTAATGAGATACCAACTTGGTACCTTAGAATACCATATTCTAGACTCTAACTAGAGACACTAACTCACTCTATCTAACCAAAACCAACTTGGTATCTAACCTTCTAACCTATCCAGTATTCATAGCTAACTCTCTAGTACTAACATACCACTTATCTCCATATCTTATATTTCTAACATCATGCTAACTCTAACTAACAATTCTAACTCACCCAAATCTCACTCAAACATACCCACATATTGGGCCATTTAGGGGGTTATATAGAGGGCTATATAGGGTATATATAGAGGTATATATGTGTATATATATAGGGGTATATATGTAGCTACATAGGGGGGGGGTCAAAGGGGGGCTGTTTTGCAGCTGCTACTGCTGCATATGGCTGCTGCTGCTGTTGCATAAGGCTGCTGCAGCTGCTGTTTTTGTGGGGGGGGGGGGGCAGCAGCTCCTAATCCCCCCTAGCTGCTGTGGTTACTCTCCTTCTCTCCCTCTCCATCTCAGTCTCTACTCACTCACTATCTATATATATGTATCTTTATATATATACCACACACACACACACACACACACAGATATATATATATATATAATATATATATATATATATATATATATATATATATATATAAATATATATATATATATATATATATATATATATATATATATATATATTATATATAATATATATATAACAAAAAAGAGAACCGGATGCAGAGCCCCGCTCCCTAGGGAGACCCTCGGGCGGCTCCGGCCGGGGGTGGTTCTCCCCTTGGTGGCCGGACCCTTGGTGGGCGCCGCCTTGGTGGGCCGCCCCCTGGCAGCTCGAGGTTTCCTCCGCCTCCGCAGGCCTTCTCCCCCTGCCGCCCCCCGCCTCGCGTCATCTCCCCCCGGGCGGCGCGTCCCCCTCTCTTTGCTGCCCGAGGTGCTGCCATCCTCTCCCTACTCTTCGCCGTCGGCCGCGCACCCGACGTCGACGTCGACGTCGCCGGAGCCGCCGCGGGTCGCCTGCGCCTGCAGTCAACGATCATTCGCCCCCTCCCACTGCCCCCCCCGGTCTCATCCCTCCCCGGCCCCTCGTCGGGGCCGCGCCTGGCTCCGCCGGGCCTGTCTTCCACGGCACCACACCCTCCTCACCTCGCTGTTCTGGAAGCTCCCGCATCGAGCTCCCCGGCTCCCGGCGGTTCTGGCGCAGCCCCCACCCACCCTGCCTCATCCCTGGGAGCTTCTCCTGCTCCGGCCCTCTCGCCGGCGCCCCCATCGTCGTCGGTGGACCCCCCCTCTTCCTCGCCTTGTGCAGAGGCCCTCTCCGATCCCCGTGCTGTGGCCAGCCACCTTCCCTCAGACCTCCTCCCCGGCGCCGCCTCCCTCCTGGCCACCTCCCTCCCGTCGATGGTGGTCGTCTTCCCTCCGGCGTGCCGCACCATCAATCCCCCCTCCAGCGTCGTCCTCCGACGTTTCCTTCGCCGTTGGCTGCGGGATAACCCCCCCAGCCGGCGGTAGATGCTCCCTTCGGCGGCCGTTTCCCCCCTCCTCCTCTCCCCCTCCCCCTCTCCGCCTCCCTCTCTCCCCGTTCGTCGCCCATCCCCGACGGACGCCGCTGGTCCTCCCCGTCCCCGCCCTCCCCCGGCCGCTCGAACCTCCGCCGGCGCCCCTCCCTATGGCGCACCCCCGTTCGGCCTGCCGGAGTCCCCTTAGGCCTCCACCGCCCCTCTATTTGCCTTCGTCGCCGGAGCCTCTTGGCCTCTCCGTCGGCACTCCCGCCTGACGCGCTCCGCCCTACCCATCCCTTCTCTAGGTCGGGGCGCCCGCTCCCCCACGGAGCCCCTTTCGCCGGTCCCGCCTGGCTTCCGGCTGAGAGTCCCCCCTCTCCCCCCTTTCTCGATCCGCGCGCCCCTTCTTGGACAGCGCACCCTTGGGCTGTGCGCCCGCTCCCTTTGGGCCGCGTGTCCATGGGTTACGCGCTTACCCCTTCGGGGTTCGAGCCTGAACCGCCTCTGTGTTTTTCAAATTTTGAAATGTTTTAGCTTTCTGTTTGGCTGATTCATAAAAAAAAAAAGAAAAAAAGAAAGAAAGATGAATTTTGGTTATAGACGCGTAGCGTCAGAATGTATGTTAAGGGTCCCACCCGCACCTTGTAGGAACTCGGGCTATCTCCCGGTTCCAACCTTTCGTCTTCTTCAATGAAGGCTTCAGCCAGTGTTAAATATATATATATATATATATATATATATATATATATATATATATATATATATGTAAAAAATATATATATATATGTAGACACACACACACACACACATACACACACACACACACACACACACACACACACATATATATATATATATATATATATATATATATATATATATATATATATATATATATATATATATATATGGAAAATTCTACAATACATCCGCTGGAAATGGATGTATCGATACATCCGAAATCTGGACCGTTGGATGTTAATCCATCGGTTCAGGTTTAATTCAGATAAAATAATACAGAAGACATCATTTAATGCTGATTTAGACTTTTGACCTGTTGGTAACTTGCTTTAGCAGGTCATTCTTCACTTTAATTTTTTCAATGAACACCCTAAATTAACTCATATTTACTCTCTCAAAAGTCCATCCAATTTAATCTGAACTTTTTTTTTTGTTACAGGCCATGGTAGGCGTGGTGGTGCTGGTGGTGGTGGAAAGAGAAACGGAGATGAAGAAGGAAATAAGAAACGGTTCGGATCGCGTCGAACGTCGTCGAGCACCCCTAGAACAACGAGGAGTACCAGCTGCGCCGAGAAGAATCGGTCCGCTTCGCGTCGGACGTCGTCGAGGCCTCCTCGAACAAGGAGAAGTACCAGCGGCGCCGCTCTAATTTTACTGCCCATGCCATTGTCTGAAATTTTATTTTTCATTTAACAATTTAATATTTTGTTAATAAAGCTACATGTCATGGTGGTGGTGGTGAACTGAGGAAACCTGCTTCTGAGGTCGGGCGGATTATTTTTTAACTTTTCTAAAGATAATATTTTCGAGGAGAATATTTTTTTGGACAGAGAATGGCCATTCTCTTTGCTTTTAACATGGAGAATGGTACATTTAGGACGGAGAATGGTACATTTAGGACGGAGAATACGGCGAATGGCCATTCTCTTTGCTTTTAATATGGCGAATGGACGGTGAATACGGCGAATGGACGGAGAATGGCTATTCTCTTTGCTTTTATTATGGCGAATGGACGGTGAATACGGCGAGTGGACGGAGAATGGCCATTATCTTTGCTTTTAGTACGGCGAATATAAGGAGAATGGTACATTTAGGACGGAGAATGGACGGAGAATATGGCGAATGGCCATTCTCTTTGCTTTTATTATGGCGAATGGACGGTGAATACGGTGAATGGACGGAGAATGGCCATTCTCTTTGCTTTTAATACGGCGAATGGAAAGAGAATGGTACATTTAGGACGGAGAATGGACGGAGAATACGGCGAATGGCCATTCTCTTTGCTTTTAATACGGCAAATGGACGGAGAATGGATGGAGAATGGCCATTCTCTTTGCTTTTAACACGGAGAATGGCCATTCTCTTTGCTTTTAATATGGCGAATGGCCGTTTGAATGGTACATTTAGGACGGAGAATGGTACATTTAGGAAGCCGACAAAAGCTCGTTCTCTCAAATCTCTTCTTTGTGTAAATTAAATCCAAGGAGGACACATTCCCTAATTTTAGTTATTGCTTAGCAGAGTCTGCTTAGTTGTTGTAAAATTGTGGTGTTGCTTCTGTGACACTTTCATCATTAGTCTCATGTTTTCTATGAATATGTGTTCTGTTTGATTTTGATTTAGTAATCTTTCCGTAATTAGTTTTTTTGTTTCATCTAACAATTTAATATTTTTGTTATAAAGCTACAGGGCATGGTGGTGGTGGTAGAAGGAGAAAAGAAGATGAAGAAAAAAAGAAGAAGAAGTTCCGGTTCGCGGCGGACTTCGTCGAGTTCCTCAATCAAGCGGAATTAAACCTCTTATAGATTTCCTTAATTGAAGTTGATCACGATAACCTTTTGTAATTTTCAAACGGATAGTAGAATCTTCCTCGAGCCCTCCTCAATCAAACGGCTAGTAGAATCTTCCTCGAGCCCTCCTTAATCAAACGGCTAGTAGATTGTTTGCTAGTCTCGAAATTTATTTGTCTTTCCATCTTCCTCACTTTTTGTACTTCTCTCTTGCTATATATACAATAGTTTTCTTGTTTCATAGTACTATTATTCATTCTGAAATACATAGAATAGTTTTCTGAAATACAATAGTTTTCTTGTTCTCAAGATGTCTACTCGTGTGGGGGAAAATATAGAAGACATAGAAGATTGGATGCCAAATCCAAATGAAACCTTCATTCCACGTTTGTTGCGCAAGATTGAAGAACATCTGTCGACGATTTCAGCTGATGTTGCAAAGATAAAAATTGAACAATTGAAGATATCTCGGCGTTTGGATAAGATTGAAGAATCTTCAGATTTGAAGGAGGCATCTTCATCTCGAGCATTTAATAATGTGAAGGTGGTTTCCGTTGTATCTTCTTCCGAAGAGGAGGACGTGGAGCTACGGTCTCGTAGTAAAGCATTAGACCGACTTCTCGTATTGGACGCTATAGAAGAAGAAGAATCTGACTTTAGCAGTCCTTCTAAAAGAATGCGTAGAAATTTACATCCGGTCACACCATCGAAAAATTTAATAAGGGGTTCATCCTCGAAGCCTAGCAATTGTACTAGTGTTTCTTCGAGATATTACGACTATATTTTTGCAGATGATAGACCTGACGAGTAAGTAATATGAGTTTTTATTTAATTCCAACAGTTTTTTTCTCCTAATTTATTCGTTTCTTTTCTTAGTGAAATAATATCATCTTGCAACAAAAACTATGTGTCTCGGTGGGAGTTGAAGACCTTAGCTCCTTTAACGAAAATTACCAATAGGGTATGTATAAATAGTATATTTCTTCTTAGATGCCATCTATGTTTACTTCGATTCCATCGCTGACATTTTTAATGATTTATTCAGATTGTAGGTATTGTCTCTGCTCTTCTCACCGCGGAGGAACGGAGAAGAACCTCCAATAAAGCTAATGTATGGTTTTTACCAATAAGGATGTCGGTGAGTGAGCATTTTATTCTTCAATGCATATGCATTAACAATTTTCTCGTTTGTTTGTCCTTCGTAATGTATTAATTGATGTGTATGTAGAAAGCCACGTTACCTCCATCCGTCAAAAAGCCTTATGAATTATGGAAGAAGTTTAAATATTTTCAGGACTACATGGGATCTTTAAGCACTTGTAAAGAGGTATTAATGTATTTATTTTTAAATATTAATCCTAATTTTCTGAAAATTTACTAATTTGTTTTACCTAATTATCCTGATTCAGATATACATAGCCATTCATTTGGGCGAACACTATACTCTTGCAAGAGTTCTAGTTAAAAAAAGGACTGTTGAAATTTGGGACTCACTTGCATCTAAAGATGATCCGATTCAAAGCAGAACAGTCATAGAAGAAATAGTAAGCTCATATTCATCAATTTTTATGAATTAGGTACAAGATACGCGGTATACTAATACATATTGTATTCTGGTAATTGTAGCTTTCAAATTTGGATCTCTTTCTCGAAGAAGAGATTTTGAAGTTGAGAGATGCTAAGTTCAGCTTTTCTACTTTTGCAATAAAACGTCCTTCTTATGTTCCCCGCCAAGGCAATTTAGTTGATTGTAGGATTTTTGTAATATCATTCATGAAAGATCGATGTAGTCTAGACTACCATTTTCTTGATGTAAGTCTGAAAATATGTCGTCAAAAACTGCTACTTTTTAGAGCAATATTTTTGATGTTACGTTTGTTATATGCAGTTTGATGCGGGAAAGGAAAGACGCAGAGCTGCTGGATGGATTACAACTTCAGAGCACAATGAAGAGCTAAAAAAGAAGTCCAATCTGAAAATGTTTGAATATGGAAGACGATGATTTTTTTTTCCTCTTCTTTTATATCTAATGTATGGAAACCCCTAATGTATTATGTTCATTTGTTTTGTTGAGTTGTAATGACATTTTTGTCAAATGGCTTCGATTCTTTTTGGATTAAGCAGAATCATTTTTGTCCTTCAAATTAATATAATTAAGCAGAAAGGAGTCTTTTGTCCTTCCATCGAATGACATTTTTGCCCTTCTAATTAATTCAAAACACCCCCGAACCCTTTTATTTAAAAAAGAAAAGAAAAAAAGAAAACCGTTTCGGAGCCTCCTCTTCTTCCATACTCCACTCTGTACTCAAACCTAGGTCATTCTCCTCCAAAATCTTCAAACCTTCCTCCCCATTCGCAATATTCACACCATGTCGGCATCAGCGGCAGAATCATCACCGACAGCATTACCAAATAGAGAAGATGCACCAGTTACAGAAAATCTAAAAGCGACAGACGGAGAACAACGGAAACCCTATTCTAAGAAAGTTGCAAAAAAGAAAAAGGAAAAAGTTGCTAAACAAAAAGAAGTGCAAGAAGAAGTGCAAACAGAAGGTATAACTTTGATTTTATGTTCGCAAATTCTGTATATATTTCAAGGAAAATGACATTCTCCGTCATAAAACGCATTTGAATGTTAAATTCTATTCGCCGTTTAATTTGGAACGGATAATGTCATTCTCCGTCTAACTTGAAACGGAGAATACCGTTCCCAGTGTTAAAACCCATAAGAATGGCCATTCTCCGACCTAATTTTTGGTTTTTTTTTTGTTTTGCAGAAAGAAAATCTGTCAGGAAAAAGGATTCAAGACTTTTCCGTTCTACCTTCAAGCCAATGCTAAATCTTATGGAGGAGGTCAATCGAGATGCTGGCCGTTTACCTGAGCCAGTTATTGGTTCCTTGAAGAATACCGGTTTCTGGAATTTTGTCGAGATTTTCTACCAAAACAGAGTCCACGTCTCCGAAATGGCCAAGGTAACGGAAGGGCTTGAGAATTTAATTGCAAGTTACACAGACGAAGAAGATGGCGTCGGGTGCTTTGAATTGAGCACCACTGTTAAAATCGCGCCAAGCGTCAAGGATATGGCAGTCATATTCGGTCTATCGCTGAATGAAGAAAGCGTTGATGATGTTTCTTACAGAAGATTGATAAAGGAAAAACAACAGCAGCCCACACCACCAACATCATTGAGCCTGTGCAGAGATCATTTCACAAGATTGCTGGCTAATACTAAGGGCAAACACTCAGAAGTCACGAATAAGGATGTGAGAGACAAGTTCTTTGAATTGTTACGACGGCTTCGTGGCGGAGATAACGCTATTAATCCAGATGATTTGGCCAAGCTAATAATCTTCACTTGTGCCAAACAGTATTCTTCACAAAGTCTGGCAGTTCAAATTTACCGTACAGATTCTTGGCCTTGGTAGACAGTGTGGACGTCATCAACAGTATATGCTGGCCAAGGTTAATCCTGGCATATGTAATGGATAGCATAAAGAGGAGTAGAAACAAAACTGAACAGGAGGATTACTCAATGGCTTTCCACAAATTGGAAGGTTGCATAATATACTTCCTCTATTGGTTTGCAGAACATAGTAAATTTGTGGAAAGGAAGTTCGCTCCAATTCCTGATTACCCAAGATTTTTTACATGGAATGGGTACGATATCTCAAACTTCCTCAAGGCCGAATATCACAACAAAATGAGATCGAAGATGATATTGGAAGATCTGGTTATACCTGTTGGGGAAGAAGAAGGGCATAAAGAAGATGAGCCACCTATAGAAGAAGTTGAAAAAGAGGGAGAGGAAGAACACCAAGAAGCAGGTGGGGATAATTTTGATGAACAACGGATACCACCACATCATGAAATGGGCGCTGTGATGGACGACTCAGCAAAAAAATTGGAGGATTTGAGAAGACATCATTCTGATATTCTTGCGCAGAATAAAGAACTGAAAGAAAAGTTGAAAGAGATGAAGGCACAAGGAGCGCAGTTACGTGCAGCCAACTTTGAGAATGCCATACTCAAAGAAAAGCTGAAAGAGCTCCAGGCAGAAGAAGAGCAACAACGTGCAGTCAACGTTGTGATGGAGGGCTCTGTGCATGAACTGGAGGATTTGAGAAGACATCATTCTGATATTCTTGCGCAGAATGAAGAACTCAAAGAAAAGTTAAAAGAGATGGAGGCACAAGGAGCGCAGTTACGTGCAGCCAACCTTGAGAACGAGAATCTCAAAGAAAAGATGAAAGAGCTCGAGGCACAAGAATTACAACAACGTGCAGTCAACGTTGTGATGGAGGGCTCTGTGCATGAACTGGAGGATTTGAGAAAGCAGAATTCTGTTCTTAAATCAGATCTACATGCACAAGGTAAAATCTTTTCTATTTCAAATTTCTGATTTGTAATCTTCCAGGAGAATGACTATTCTCCGTGTACTATAACACGGAGAATAGTCATTCTCCGTGTTATTTGGAACGGATAATTGCTATTCCCTATCATTTCGATACTGGAAAGGTTATTCTCTGTGTAATTCCAAACGGAGAATTCTAGTCTCCGTATTATATTACACGGAGAATGTCATTCTCCGTGTTAGGTTCACATCATACATTTCATTGTTGTTTGTTTTATTTCAGTGTGAACAACCAAACAACTCAGAAAAACAAATGAAAGGTTCATTGAGGAGAAAAGGGAGCTTCAAAATAAAGTTGAATCGTTTAATATTGAAGCCAATAAAAAGGATTAGAAAATTAAAGATCTCCAAGCCATGGTTGAAGTACTTCAGGATGAGGAGTTTCAAGCAGCTGCTGAACCTACTGCTCCAAGAGAAGTCAGAAGAAGAGGAGGATCGGGGGAAAAGAGGTTAATAAAAAGCAATACAGTTGGAGAGGCTAATAAAAAGCGGAAGGTTAATGCCGCTCCGAAATCCTGGGAAGATGCCAAAATTGCTGAATTAAAGAAGAACCACGTCATACTAAGGGAATGCGATGAACTCTTACTTTGGAAATATGCGGATGAAGAGCTGAAGAAACAATACATCGACATCGTAATTCCCAGAAAGAATTCTCCAAAGTATGTATTCTGAACCCTTTTTTTCGTTCGTTTTTTCTAGACTTTTTTCACAATTGTGTAATGAGAATCTATATTTATTAATTTAATGTAAACTAAATTTATGTGCAGTGATATGGTATACGAATTTTTTCCGGAAAAGGGTGAAAATGAAGTTTCAGTCCAGCTGTCGGCAGTAGACATGCAAGACATACTCAACTATGACGACATGGAGGCTGGCATACTGGACATAATAATAAGGAAGATGAGAGAAATTCAAGGCAGTAAAAGATGTGCCCCGTCTAGTTCGAAGGAGGTGCCATTGATCCCGAAAAAAAGTCGGCGCCCCAATCACATAAGTGGTCTGCATTCATGACGGCCTACACATTGGTAAGTATTCAAACAGAAAATTCCATATTCATGTGTACACCGATGAAAAATGACAGAAAAAAATTACTCATGATATTGTGTATTGTTTTTGGGAAACAGACCGTCGTTCAACGTGTCAATGAAAAAACCGCAAAACCCGGCGCCTGTGAAGACATCCAAACAGTAGTAGACTTCGTCATGGGTTTGGAGGACGACATAGAGTTGTTATTCATCCCACTTTTTAATGCAACCATCAAACACTATACTCTGCTCACATTTAACTTTATCTCCTACGACTGGACACACTACAACTCCTTGAGGCAAACCACGTACGATACGTGCAAGGTGGATGCAGAATTAACGAAGAAAATCTTAGAGCCTATCGTCAGGAGAAAAGTTGATATGATGAGGGAGAGATGCCAGGCGAAGAAGGAGTATGAGAGCAAAGTGCTGAATTGTTCTCTAAATTGCCCACAACAACGGACACCCAACTGCCTCTTGTACACGACGTATTATATGAATATGTTGACGACTCCTCCCTTCGAAATACCGGGAGGAAATGACAATGAAACTCACCAGAAGATTACAAAGATGAGGTTGTCATGGGCTAAGGAGTTGCTTTCAAGCAAATATGTAAAACGAACCTAGCAATGACATTGTAAAACAACAATATAATTATGATGTAATTGGGCAAGGAACTTCTGTCTTTGATAAGCTCTGCTTTTATAATATAATCATTTTTGAATTACATTTACATTGTCAAAACTACGAAAAGTTTGACTTTTATTTACATATGAAACAACTCGAACTCATGCGCCAAAAGGGCAGTCATTTTTATAATAAGATCCCCCAAATTCTGCCATTTATTGGCAAAATTTAACAACTCGAAATCATGCGCCAAGCTGCAGTCACTTTTATTGTCATTAATACCAATGAATCTGCCATTTATATGCCATTAATACCAATAAATTCTTCCATTTATATGCCATTTATTCCTAATGAATCTGCCCCTTCGGATTATATTCTCCGTTTTAGTTGGAACGGAGAATGTAATTCTCCGTTTACTTGAAACGGAGAATAACTTTCCCGTTTAAATTAAATCGTTTGAGTATTCTATTCATCGTTTATGTCTGCTCTTCTGTCTTTTGAAATAAAATCCTTTTTGAGTTACATTTACATTGTGATAACCACGAAAAGTCTGACTTTTTGAGTTACATGTACATTATGAAAGTCTGAAATACTACATAAAATCCTACTATCAAGAAAAAAGTTGAATGTGAGCTGCGTGCGGGCATCGCAGAGCAATGGAACTCCTTGAGGCAAAGGAATTCCTTGAGGCAGTGAGTTCCTTTGCCTCAGTGAGTTCCTTTGCTCGGAGGATGCACGATGAAGTGGCTTGCCTCAAGGAGTCATCCAACGGTTCCTATGCTCTGACGATGCACGATGAATACCATCTACCACACGGACAAGAACTAAAAGACGACAGAGAACAACACTCCTTGACAAATGAAGCTTTCAATTGAATTCCTTGAGGCAAATCACTTTATCGTGCATCGTCAGAGCAATGGAACTCCCTGAACAAAGGAACTTCGTGCATAGTCAGAGCAATGGAACTCCATGAACAAAGGAACTCCGTGCATCGTCAGAGCGAATCAAAGTGCGAGCGCAATAAATCCAAACCCACACTCTGTCGAAGCGCTCGCACTTTGATTCGCTCTGACTATGCACGGAGTTCCTTTGTTCATGGAGTTCCATTGCTCTGACTATGCACGGAGTTGCTTTGTTCAGGGAGTTCTATTGCTCTGACGATGCACGATGAAGTGATTTGCCTCAAGGAATTCAATTGAAAGCTTCATCTGTCAAGGAGTGTTGTTCTCTGTCGTCTTTCAGTTCGTGTCCGCGTGGTAGATGGTATTCATCGTACATCGTCAGAGCATAGGAACCGTTGGATGACTCCTTGAGGCAAGCTACTTCATCGTGTATCCTCCGAGCAAAGGAACTTACTGAGGCAAAGGAACCTACTGCCTCAAGGAATTCCTTGAGGTAGAGCACCGTGCAAAGCCATCCTTCTTCAACAAGGTACATGTAGAAGAGATAGACTCCTGGCTGGCGCTTCGACAGAGCGTGGAACGATAATAAACTCCAAACTCATGCACATCTCAGTCTTCTGAAGGACTTCACCACCGTGCATCGTCGGACCAATGGAACACGTTGAAGAGATGAACTCCTGGCGGCAAAGGAACACCGTGCATAGTCCGAGCCAATCAACGTGCGGGCGCTTCGACAGAGCGTGGAATGGCAATAAATCCAAACCCAGGCACATGTCAGTCTTTTGAAGGACTTCACCACCAAAGCTTCTTCGAACGAGGAGATCGACAACCAAGAGAAAAGAGTCTTGCCAAGGCGGGAGATCGGTAGAGTCCATCGCCACAAGAAAAGCTAAGTGAGATGAGAACAAACTCTCTCTACACTACTGGCATTTATAGGCATGGAACAACTCGGACTCATGCGCCAAAAAGGCAGCCACTTCGAATTCAATTCAATTAATTTCCATCAATACCAATGCATCTGCCCCTTCTCAATTAAAGCTAAGTAAGACTTCCAACTACGGCCATCTATATGCCATTAATACCAATGAAAGTTTTACTCATGAATCTGCCCCTTCGAATTCTGCCAACTTTGATACCCCCTACTGTATCAAAGTTTTGATACCCCTATGTATGACATGTGGGCCTTTCCTGGTTTATAAAATGTGTACACATATATATATATATATATATATCTTAAGTCAATGACGTTTTATTTTATTCCATTTGTTCATTGTCACTATTTCGCTTTCGTACTTTACAATTACGATAATCGTGACCCATTTTTTTACAAAATCTACATATTCTAGCCTTCAGGATAGATTGACTTTCTGTAGGCTGGCTTGATTTCCCTTGAGAAGGCCTTCCTTTTGTTGCTACCGAATTTGGCTCTTTTAAAGCTTCATGCACTCCTTGAACTGCATCAGCTACCATTTGTTCTTCTTCGCCAATATCGGTCACCATTTCTTTCAACTCCATCAGAACAGACGACATCAACTCCGTTCCCCTCTCTTGAACTTTGCTTGATTTTTTACAATAGTATGTAAACAGATTAACTTGTTCATTAATAGCACCATACCTTCTGCTCTCAATAATGTCTGGGTGGATGAATCTTCTTTCTGAGCCAGGTCCGGAGAGATAACTCTCTTTGCAATCCTTGAGCCAACGAGATTTTATCAAGTTCTTTAGAATATCTCCAATTTGCATTCTCTTCATTGCTGCAAAAATATGCCTACAAGGAATCCCCTTGGTCTCCATTCACATGCATTCACATTTTATGATGTTGTCGGCCGGAAGAAATGTAACCTTATGGTTAACACTGTTTGGCGACAAATACTTTTGGACAGTGCAAACTTCTGTCTCTCTTACGATGTGATGATGGGGAACAATATATGCATCAGAACGTGTGATTTCCTTCCTTACATCTATAAACACCGTTTTAGTGTAAATTGCGACAAATTTACCTTCTATTACGGCCATGCTAGTTTGATTCACAACTGGTGTTGAGAATTTATCATTGACATGCTTACCCATCTGGCCGTAACGTAAGGCCGCCAAACCGTGGTCACAATTTTGAAGGGCCTTCCAAAGTGGCAGCTTCTCATTCAAAAACCTTTTCAGAAATGTGTTCATAGATTCACATCTATTTGTTGCAGTAGAACCGCCAAAATAATTACCACGTAGGAATGTGTCCGCCCATCGCTCCCTCGTTCTGTACAATGCAGTGGTCCACTCATTGTTTTCTAAATTATAATCTGTTAGCATCTGCTGCCAACGGTTTTCAAATTCTTCGACTGAATAGTACCTGTTTAGAAAACATGGACATTAACTAAAGTTGTGATATTGTAACAACAACATACTTCAAAGTAAAGTAGCAAGTGTGCTATGTACCTTTTAATCAGAAGACTCAGTTTATTGTGAAAACCCTCTCGGTGTACATTTTTGGCAGCATTGTTAAGGATATGCCATGAGCACGTTCGATGAACTACGCTGGGCATTAAATCCTCAATTGCTTTATTCATGGATCTGCAACCATCCGTGAGAACTGTCAATGGTAATTTGCCATTCATACACTCTAGAAATTTTTGCAGAACCCAGGAATAAGTCTTCGCAGTCTCATTGTGGATCATTGCAAACCCAAACACACAAGTTATCGCATGATTGTTTGTACCCACTAGAACCACCAACGGCATTTGACTTCTATTTGTTTTATATGTAGAATCGAATGCTAGTGAATCTCCAAATAGTTCGTAATCGAATCGACAAGAACCGTCAGCCCAAAAGAGATGGGTCAATCTGGAATCTTCGTCTACCTTGTAGTCGTAGAAGAAATCTGGGTCACTGTTCTCCTTTGATTGAAGAAATATAAGTGTTGTCGAAGCATGAACATCGTCGAGTGCTCTACTATCTTGAGCTAGAGCGTTGTATAAATCCTTTCTCGTCCACCCAACATTATCCCAGCCACCTTTCTTCTCGACAAGTAAATTCCATATCTCTCCAGTCCCCATCCCTGATTGCTTCATAATCTTAATTTCTTCCAACTCTGCGGGTGTTATATTACGATGGGATCTCAAAAAAGCTGATTCATAATTACTCGCCAGGTTATGGTTGTAATGTACATGAAATTTTTTGACGGACCACATCTTTGTTTTATGGGTGTACCCAATACGAAAAATTGCTTTACAACCACTTCTGTTTTCACTTCTTGGCTCACGAACCCTGTTTGGAGCTTCCTTGTATTTCTTGTGTCTGTATCCCGCATTCGAACAACACCAACTACGGATCGTCACCATACCATATTTGTTTTTCTTTACCTCGTTCTTTCTAATACTGAAACCATATACTTTTGAATAAATTCGGTAGAATGTCCCTGCTTCTTCAATAGAGTTGAACTGTAGGCCAACAATATCTTCTTCTAAGAGCTTGGTTGGATCTTTATTAATGTTGGCAGATTGCAATATTTTTTCATCGTCGCTGCATCGAAATCCAATGGAGATTCATCGGCGTCCCTAAGAACAGAATAAAACAAAATAAACATGAGAAATAGATGTAAAAATATAATACATTTCTTAAATCCATTAGAAAGGGTGATGCGAAATAACATTTTGTTGTTTGAGTTGATGTCTTCATCTTGTTCTTTACTGTCTCCTAAGCTAACATCTTCCAAACTTTGCTCATCATCCAAATCATCTGACAGTCCTCTTGAAAGGAGGCTTTCTTCATCGACTAAATCTTCCACACGACGATCACTTTCTCCATGTGACGTCGACATTGAAGAAAATAGTGTGTGTTAGAAACCAGCAGAAGAAACGAAGGACAAGAAACAATAGAAGAAGAAAGAGTAATGATATTATCGTACCTCCATATTGACCCTCTATATATAGCCCTCCCATCTGATGTGGCATGTTAAATAAATGAGCTTCTTAGCATTTTCCTAAATTAATAGTGTGTCATCTGACATGACTGATGACATGGCAAATTTTAATCCAAAAAGTTAACAACCCAATTTTTTCCATAATAATTTAACGTTAATATCAAAGTTATTTTAGTGTTAATATTAATTTATGTTAATATTAATGTTAAGGTTAATGTTAATATTAATATTATTGTTAATGTTAACGATAATATTAATATTAATGTTAATGTTAATCTGGAATATTAACTTTAATGTTAATTTTTATTTTTAGTTTTATTTACAAAAAAATTTGCCACGTCAGCTGCCAGATCAACATGTCAAGTCAGCTGCCACGTAAGGATGGACAGTTTGAAAGTGCAATTTGGAGGTACAAAAAACATTATTCAGGAAGAAACAACTTCCAGCAAGGCAACAACACAACCTTTTCGTCTTCATTGTAACTCCGCCACGTGGCCCTCTTTTGATGGCTCATGAAAAATCTTGAGTGATTCTAGGAGCAAACATAATTTTAAGGAAACAACTTCCAACAAAACTTTCTCGTCTTCTGGGTACATGCCTTATTAAAATGTGTAGCTAATAACGCATGAGGAAGCATGCAACAGCAATCTCCACGTGGCCCTCTTTTGTAGGATAACACATGCAGCAGCATTTAATGCTACGAAACCCTATTGTCTTGTTATGTATTGTGGATCCTATGTGGCATGAGGCAGAGCCGCAGAAGACAATAACTTGCATAGGCGGCTATATTCACAAATGACAAGAAGTTTAAAAAGTCATCTCCAATGCAAAAAAGTATTGAGAAGACAATATAAAGTAATTTTTTACGACTTCCAAGACAACCTTTGCTCTTCTAATGATATGGTATCAGTGTTTATTATTAAATTGTATAGAATAACGCATGCAGAGCATTTAATGCTACGGGACCTGTTGCGTTAAGGAACACAACATGTGAGAAAGAACCCGAGAGAGATAGAGAGAGAAAGAGAGTGTGGGAGATGGGATAAAGAGGAAGGATCGAGCTCGACTAGATTTTAAACTTAAAATTCAATTTTTGGTTATCATTTCTAATAACTAGTTGGCACGTACTAGTTTAGACGAACACTAACCGAGCCCCGAGCAACGTGACATCAGCTAGCTAGGTTTCTAATACCGTGGCATTCATGTTAATTTAAACATTTACAATATTATTGAAACTAATATGACTACTAAAATTAAAAATAGTTTTGGATTTAACATTCACTTCAAACTAGTTAAAGTTAAAATTGTATTCTTTTTTATTTAAAATGTAATTGGAACTACAATTAATACTAACATTCACTTGTCCCGTAGTTTAAGTCGTATTTCCCTCGATGCTAGGCTTGACGTAGCCCTTGCTTGTCAAGTCGTTGTACGAACACATTAGAAAAGAGTTTTGTTGGGCTATCGAAGTATAGCAAGCACCGTCCCGTGTCACGTGCATTTGTTAAGCAGTGAAAGGGTGTGAAGGCCACTGGCAATGTCAAGACATCACGGACTATAGCTGGGTTAGACGACGACCCTTTTGCTGCGGACCGAATCGGTCCCTTGGCCTAGGAATGGATTGGTTGAAGGAGCAATACACAAGAATAGACTGCCATAGCTGGGTTAGACGACGACCCTTGATTCTCGACAGGTTGTAATATCTAACTGTTGTTAGATAGTAGAACTAGACAGCATTCTACGTCGTTTCTGCGGTGTAGGCTGGGACGCTGTTACGTTATGGAATGCCCTTACTCCGGGTGCGGGTCGTGATAGGGTGCGCGAGAAAGGAATACTGTCGCTATTGATTCGGTCGGGACCGATAGGTCGGGATCGATTGACTCGATCGAACGGGAACGGTTGAATTAAGATCCATTCTCTCGCCTGAAGTAAACTCAATGTGAGTGGCTGACCCTCCTCTTCTCGACCCCCTTCCTAGGTAAATTGATAATGTTGTTGCGAATGAAAGGATAAATACAAGGGCACAAACACGGGAAAGGGATTGAGTTTTCAAAGATAATGTAGGCTATGTCTTAATAACTAAAAGGAAAATATGTCTTCGTACGGTTATGGACAACTTGTCGACAACGTAGTTTCCTCGATCAGCACAGCTTTAGCGGGGACTTGCATCGGAGCTAGCTACTTGCGTTAAAAGGACCCCGATTAATAAAGCTATACGTCTAGGATGGTTCCAGAGAAGCCATTCCATAACGTGACAGCGTCCCAGCCTACACCGTAGAAACGACGTAGAACGCTGTCTAGTTCTACTATTTAACAACATATATAATATCAAAACCTGTCGAGAACGATCAACTACGAATGGAGGACAAGCAATGTCAATATAATATACTCAATAAGCTATGATATTATTGCGACCGTCCAGTGTAGGTATTTATGTATGGTATTTATGGTGCACATCATCTTAATTCAACCTAGTAGTTCAAAGGAGGGAATAATGTATGGTATTTATGGTGCACATCATTAGGACGGGTTGCGACCGTCAAGTGTTGTGATAAGCTATGATATCAGTAAGTTTGGGATCCTTCGGATATTGGTCTAGTAACCCGTATCGAAGCGATCATAGTCTTACACATAAGGATGCCAAAGATGCATTACGGTGCGAACCGTCCATGGTCATTGCGTGATGACAGGCCATGGTCATTGCTGCGACAGACCATGGAGAACTTGCATCAGCTAGCTATGGCAGCAGTGGAGAGAGGTGCACCGGCTACAGTTCAGGGAGCACCATGACTCCCTAGCAGATCACATATCGCTCTAATAATTCAAATCATATTTTATATTTATTGTCGTATCTTATATTCCAGTTCAGCTTTACTTTTCGTATTTCTCACCATGCTATGTTTCCATTACTCACATGCTCTACCTGCTTTTATACTATACCATGATTTGAGACTAAGTTCTATTTGTAAGAAGGGTTACAACCCCGGTCCTTGTTAGGTCCAAGGGTTGTAACTCGGCTTCAAATGGTTTCCAAGTCGCCTATATCTTTGTCTTGTATTTTATTATAATGTCTCTTATAGTATTTGTCAATTCATATGGAACTGCTATTGGTGTTTGTACTTGCTCATTTTTCTGACAGGATACCGTTGACCATGTACTCGTGCCCCTAATCAGGGTGCGGATCGTGACAGAAACACCGTGACCGTCATATAGATAGGGCCGGTGGGCTGAGATTAGCGCTGGGTGCAGGCGCAGGGACTGCCACCCTTATGCATATGTTTAAGTTTACGGTTGGTTGGTTGAGTGAAATGATATGATTTCTTATGTAAAGTTCTAACCTTGCAAGCTAGGCGAAATGGGACATAGATGAGCACGATCACAATGTTTATGTTAAGATTATGTCTAACTGTATCTGTCGCAGGGACACGGTGGTGGACAAGTTCATGATAGGTTCGGCTCGAGGCTGGACGTAATCACGTAACCACGTACTCGTGCCCCTAATCAGGGTGCGGGTCGTGACAGAAACACCGTGACCTTCATATAGATAGGGCGTAACCACGTACTCGTACCCCTAATCAGGGTGGACGTAACCACGTACTCGTGCCCCTAGAGAGATCATGAGCGTTGTAGCCAATTGACATGATGAGTTGGGCTATTCAGAGCCATTGTAACGTTTTCCTTCTGCTGCTTATGTTATCAATTTGAGCTATAAACACTATTGTGAATCTGTTATCTTGCCTTGTACGAGCGCAACTCCAGGCTCGTACGGCATCACGCCCCAGCGATGACGATGATTCGGATGAAAACTTGATAATGATGAAGACGGTAACTCGGTCGACAAACGTAAGTATCGAGGTATGATCGAAATTTTTTTACAGTAGCATTAATATTAAATCTACATTGGCTTTTCTGTTAATTTAATTTACAATATAATTAAAACTAATATTACAAAAATGCTATTTGCTCCAAAAAAATTTGGGTGATACCATCTTCCATTATGTGGCATATGACATGGTTGCTAACATGACAGCTGACATAGCAAAATTTAACAATAAAATTAATATTAAAATGAACATTAATAGTAAATAAATAATTTAATATTAAATTAACATTGATTAATATTAACATTAATATTAACATTAACATTAGCATTAGCATTAACATTAATATTAATATTGACATTAACATTAACATTAACATTAAAAAAAATTTGGTAATTAATTTTTGGGGTTAAAATTTGCCATGTCAGCTGTTATGTCATCTGCCATGTCAGATGCCACATAATGGGAGATGGCATCACCCAAATATGTTGGGAGCCCAAACGACTAATTGCTAATATTAATACAGTGGCATTACCGTTATTTTCTAATAGATTCGTGACTTGTTCGGTCACACCCCTCCCCGAGCGGGTTACATACACCCGCGTAAACGAGGGTTAAATAGCCTTTTCCAAAGAAGAGAACCCATCCGACTAGAGAGAAACAAGGAAAGAAGAAGAAGAACAGTCGCAATGGAGAGGAGCAAGATCAACTGCAGCGGATGGGCCGTCATCCCTATCAAGATTCTCTTGATGATACTGGTACTGTCGGGGATGCCGACGGACGAGGTAATGTACAACGTGGCCCCAGTTTGCCGTTCGTGGTGGAAGGCGCTCAACGGTCCCTTAGACTATTGGTCCAACGTCGACTTGGTACAGTGGTGCCGGAGGACCCAGCAAACCGCTGAGATTAGTTTGACCGTAATGAAGCTCGTGGCTCGCAGTGAGGGACATCTAGGGTCCCTCTCTGCGTACAAGCTCGACGAAGCAGCCTTCTCTTTTGCATGTTTAAGGCCAGTGCAAAATTTTATTTGGTCTTATTCTAATACTTTATTTTTTCTATTACAAAATTTTACGTATACTTTTGTTAATTTCTATTGATGTTTTCCCATTTTTATAATACAGTGGGAAATTTCTAAGGGTTCTGCACATTTCGAAGTGCGACGTGAGTGATGAAACTTTCGTGAGACACTTGGAGTTTCTCCCTGTGCTGGAAGAACTCGACATTATCTACTGCCTCTACATCACGTCGACTGGAATAATTTCCGTCGGAAATTATTGCCGCCGTCTGGTCAAGCTGAGTAGGAACATGCCCCCTCCGGATTTTATGCTCAGGAACATGTTCGTGCTGGACACGAAAAACGAGGCGGAGGGAAAGGCCGTGGCTGATTCGATGCCGCGTCTCGAGCACCTACATATGGGATTCGGCATGTTCAATGGAGACACGCTACGATCTATCATATGCAACTGTAAGGGTCTTCGCCTGCTCGACATACGTGGGTGCTTCAACGTGATCTTCGACGACGAACTTTGGAAAATTTGTTATTCAATTCAGACGTTTAAAAAATCCTTTGATAATGTAATCCCAGTACCAGGAGAACCTGTGTACGAGTGGTATAATGATTTAGATACGATCTATCATTACTGGGGTTAATGGTGAAAACATTAGCATGCATGCATGCATGCATGCATTTCTTTATACTCCCTCCGTCCCAAAAATATAGTCCTATTTCTATTTTCACCAAGAATTAAAAAATCCAATTAATATGTCCAACAAAACAAAATCTCTCCAATATACCCCTTATAGAAGTTTTGAATTTTGCTTTTGTACTTTTTGTGATCTCTAATTGGGTTAATGAATGCCATTAAATCTCTAATTGGATTTATTTAATGATATCACATTCTACTATGTAAATTAAACTTTGGAGACAATATTTTGGCAAATTTTATTTTGAATTTTGGAGGCAATATAAACTAAGTGTATTTTTAGTATCCATCATTAGAGCTCAAGTATATTTTTAAAATACAACTCTTAAATGCATAGAGAATTGTAGAGTTTATCTTGATATAATTGCAGTTTAAATAAGGCTAAAATTGTAAATTACTCCACAAACATCCATTATATAAAAGAAATGGGCTATAATATGGGACAAACCAAAAAGGAAAGTGAGACTATATTTTTGGGATGGAGGGAGTATATATTTTTTACTAGTCTACATACAAGATATTTTTTATGTCTTCGATTCTCCATTTTGAGCAAATTTTACTTTTGTCAATTGTCAATACTAATTTTTAACATGATTATTTTTTTTATAAATAAAATGGACTGTGATATAATGACGCCTAAGACGGCTCACTTATGAGATTTTGACATTTTCCAACACAGATTTTACCATTAATACAACATCTCAGTGTAATCATATCCAAGAAATTTTGTCATTTTCCAACACAGATTTTACCTTATTCAAAATATATTCTCCGTCCTATATGGACCATTCTCCGTCCTACATGTATCATTCTCCGTCCTACATTCCGCATTCTCCGTCCTAATGTACCATTCGCCGTCCTAAATGTACAATTCTCCGTCCTAAATGTACCATTCTCCGTGTTAGAGGAACGGATAATGGCCATTAACAGCCAAACAGCCAAACTAATTCATAGCCTTCAAAACCAATTTATATAGATTCAAAACAAAACTAAACAGCCAAACTATTTAAAATTCACAACCCTACAGAACAGTCCTAAATGTACCATTATCCGTCCTATATGAACCATTCACCGTCCTACATCTACCATTCTCCGTCCTACATTTACCATTCTCCGTCCTAATGTACCATTCGCCGTCCTAAATGTACAATTCTCCGTCCTAAATTTATCATTCTCCGTGTTAGAGGAACGGAGAATGACCATTAACAGCCAAACAGCCAAACTAATTCATCTTCACGAGCCTTCAAAACCAATTTATATAGATTCAAAACAAAACTAAACAGCCAAACTATTTAAAATTCATAACCCTACAGAACATTCCTAAATGTAGCATTCTCCGTCCTAAATGTACCATTCGACGTCCTAAATGTACAATTTTCCGTCCTACCTCCGTCCTAAATGTACCATTCTCCGTGTTAGAGGAACGGAGAATGGCCATTAACAGTCCCAAAAATTGTTCCATACTAAGTTAAAAGCATAAATAGCACCCAAAAAATGTTAACAATAGAAAAATTCTAAAACCAAACACCAGACTCGAACCTAGGCCTTCCATGTAAAAGCCAAACACACAACCAACTAAGCCTGGAATAAGACATCAATAATGCTAAGTCTACTACCAAATGCTTGCTTACAACACTCTACAACCTTCACCCATTGATGACATGCGGGCCATGGCCCACATGTCAGCAATGGGTGAAGGTTGTAAGAGTGTTGTAAGCATTTGGTTGTAACTTTAACATTATATCCCAATTCTAATAAGGAATAAGAAGAGTCGGTTAGAAACGTGTATATATACATAGGGGTCCCCATTCATCTGAGTAGGTTGCACATTTAACATGGCTCCAAAAAGATCATCTGGTTGGGAACCATTGCCAGAGCCTTCTTCCAGTCGTCGCCGAGCCTCTTCGCATGGAGCACCCTCTGCGCCGCCTCCGGCCATGACTGGCTGGCAGCGGCTGCAAACTTTCTGACCTCCTGCGGGTTGTCACTGGAGGTGACCTCTTCATCCGGCGCCAAACTTTGACCTGTTGCCGATCACTCCGGAGGAACAGAATTCTCTGGAGAAGAGGAAGCGTTTTGCCGCCTGTGCCATAGGCGGGTGTGCGCACCCTGCAGGACTTTGCGAGATCCTCCGGGAGGCCAGTGAGGCTAGACCCTTTTTTTTGTTTTTTACAGTTTTTTGTCCTCTCTTGTATACTTCTCTGGAGAATGTTCCGGCGACGAAGCTGGAATTTAATAAAATATAATATTTTGTTAACTCAATTTGGTTTCGGCTACAATCAAACTTTTACAACCTTCTTACAACTTACACCCATTTGCTAACTATAGAATTGATTATGCTGCCAGCGTCAATCTTGCCGTCAAATCCATCTTAAATATGATTACAAAGTAAAATAGAGGACATTGAGTGTTTCAATTTACTTTTCAAGTACATAGTCTTTATTTTCAAAAATTTAATCAAATATTCGTAAAATGGAAATATTGAGTCTTAAACTTCACATTCTTAAATAGTTGTCAATTTTTTTAAATAAATATGTTTCCACCACGTTTTTTCTGCCAAATTTTTCAATAATTTATACGGAACACGTGGGATATATACTAGTATAATAGTAATAAATTTAATTTTGGAAAAGAATTTTTTAAATTTAAGGTCTCAAAATCCCAAAGGTTTATGTAGTGATTTCACATGGATATATACTAGTAATAATAGTAATAAATTTAATTTTGGAAAGTAGTTTTTTAAATTTAAAGTAATAAATTCGACCTTCTTATACTAGTAATAATAGTAATAAATTTAATTTAAGACTCAAAACTATTCTAATTTTTCCACTTCCCAAGGTCATATAAGACGGTCGAATTTTCCCTCTTCTTCTCTCAAACCCTCTTCCTTCTCCCAAACCCTTTCTAATCAAAATGCCGTCGAAGAAACAACGACCGTCGCCGAAGGGGAAGGATCCACGAAGGAAT